>CAESWR010001092.1:296068-336803 GCA_903171835.1 Mullus surmuletus | reverse complement strand
TTGCAAATTCAGGTGTGTGTGAATCTACATGCCATGACTGAAGTGACGTGAGCAGACTTTTATTTTTAAAAAACATATTGACAGTCAAAATGTGTAGCATGGGAAATAGAACTAATGCACAAAATTCACTATATCCATTCAGTGTATCGCAATATATCGATTATATTATCGTAATAATATTGTCTGAATTTTATTTTATATTAATATACAAAACATGTTGACAAAATTTGCTAAATTTACACAAAGATATCATACCACGATATATTGGCATCCTGTCATGACGTGGGTGTGGTCATAGCGTAAAGTGGCCCAGAACATTCATACTTTGTACGCAAGATGCTTCGACAACGTCTACCTTGGGAAATTTACTTGAATTTCATCATATTGCGATTTTCTGACAATTGCAATAATATCATATCGCAAAGCTTTTTTATATTTATATATACACGAAATGTGTTGAAAGTTTACCTGGTAAATTGAACCTGCTATTGAAAAAAAAAAAAATGGCGGCGTATCACACCCCAAAATACTGAACTTTGCAGTATCATTATATCATGATAATATATTCTATCACTGAATATTCTATTTTTTTGCCTAACCTTGGGAAATTCCACTTCCTTCTGCCACAAAGTTGCATATTGAAGTGTCATATTGCAACTCCATTGTGGTAATAATACTGCATCGCGGAGCCTCCGGTGGTTCCATCATATGTCACTAAACCCCACGACCCTCCGCTTCTCTCCCCGCCAACTTTGAAATCCCATTTGTTTTTTGCACTCAGGCCTCCCTGACAACAAAGCGTACACAAATGCAAAGCCGTATTTACATCTTTGCAAATTTATGGCGTAAATATGGGACGGTTCAACCCCAAAACCCGAGTGATGCCGTGATTTACTACATCCCAGGGAAGAGCAACACCTTGCTTTTTACACTTCAAACCCCAACAAACTGCGCTGAGGGAGCCAGCGACAGCGACAGATGTACGATCACAGCTGTATAACTTCCAATAAACAGGTATTCCCGAGTGAAGCACGAGGTTTATTTTAGTCTTTAGTCTAATACCTTAGCAAGAAAAGAGAACATGCACCTTCGAAAGCGAACGCCCATATTTCAGGGGGCGGGAGGGGGGCCACCAAAAAACATGCTTCCCGGTGACAGATGGCCAGCGGTCGGGGTGGCGGGTGATGTAGATTTGCGCAAAAACACAGGTAGGCGTGTTTTCATCTGCCGCCAGAGAGAGACTGGAGGACGTCCAGGTCGGCCTCTGATCATCGCCAAAGTATTAACGCTGAAACAGGAGCTGCCAGGAAAAACTGTTCTGTTAGGATGATGGAGCACGTGGCGATGACCTGCAGGGGTGGGAGTGGCCAATCCCTCTGCTTCTCTATGTGTCATAGATCTATATTTTACGGTATACAGTGTATATATATTAACTTCTCCTACTGTTAATGGTCATCGAGCTGCTCAGTTGTGGTTATTTTTTTCTATTTGCACACACTTGAGATGTTTCAAAGAATTTTGATGACATTTTAACGTGGCATCAATGTTTTTTGCGTTGAATTGTGCGGATCACTGACACAACCAAACAAAAAAACAATTAATGAAGCTTGTAGCGCGTGGTCGACACCTGCCAGCCTCGACTGAATTCGCCTTTGATGCGGCGGTCATGTTATTATGTAATGGCAGGCTTTGAGCTGTTAATCGAACCGGTATGAGAACCAGCCGGTAACACACACTCACACACACACACACCAAACATTTGGTGGTCCACGGGGAGCACTTAAGTGAGATCTTTATCTTTCCTTTTATCTTCAACCATGCAGCAGCGGTTCCCATGGCATTGATAATGGTGTAAAAACAGCGACAATTGCTGGTGCTGGTGCAGTGTGTGTGTGTGGGGCGGTGTGTGAGGACGGGGGGGGTGCAGAGTAACCCAGAGCGGCCGCAGCTTGAAGAAAAAACATAAATCCTAAACAACCAGATCGCTCCCGCCTGCCGTCGGCGGGAGATTCGCGGCTGGTTGTGCTTCGCCTGTGCGTGACGTCTAATTGGCTCCCACAGAAATTCGTTTAAGACGACCCGAACAAGACAACCTCAGATGGCAATAAAGACGTCCTCTCCCTCCCTCCCTCTGTCTCTCACTCCATCTGTGCCACATCAAACCAGCCCGGAGAACACGTGGCTCGGGAGCAACAACCCAGCCCACCCCAGCCCCCCCACCCACCAACCCGCTGCTGTTCCCTTGAGCACTGGGGGTCATTTCCCACCCAGCCGCTCCGCTCCAAGCAGCTCAAAGGAAAAGCATCATTTAGCCTCGCCATTCCTGGAATGCAATTACAGGTCGAAAGCAAACCCAGAGTTGATCCCGCACCGCCACCAGTTACATTCTCCTCAGGGAGGTGGCAGTGTTGGTCAGACTACACAGATGGGGCCGTGGGACTCCAGGATCACACACACACATACACTCACACTTATGCGCACACACACAAATATCTCCAAAAAGTAAGAGTGGTGGATGTGAAAGAGACAGATCGACACAAAGCTGCAACAGCTGCAGCATGTTAACGGAAGTTTAAATCAAAGCTGTGATCCTCCTTTCCCCCTTTGATACGCCCAGGTACACACACACGCAAGCACACACACCGACAAACACACAACCAGCCATCGGCTTCTAATTCAGCCATATTAAGATAACCTTCGACCCCTCTCCTGCATCTTATCTGCTTTATCAGCGCACATGGAGCCACTGAGTGAGAAGGTAGCTGCTGCTTCCCCTCAGCAGTCGGCAAGTGCAGCGACCTGGACGGGACCCCGAGGATGGACCCTCAAAGACATCAAAGAAGGAGGTCAGCCACCCCACACCACCACCAGCACCACTATCCGAACCCAGGCCGTAAATCCAGCATGCGTAGCGAGGATGCCTGCCCTCATGCTGGTATTCCCACACGCTGTCACATGCTCGCCGTTTATCACACACACACACACACGCACACACACACCTGTTGCACAGCGAGTGTGTGAGACTGTCAACACGGCGTGGCCTCCAGGACGGAAGGAGGACACACCAACACACACGGGACGGCCGATTAATGCCCTGTGTTGACAGGCAAACTCCTCGCAAAGGCTCTAGGGAGTAAACACATACACATATACACACACACATAGTAACAGAGGGTAAATGAGAGATGAGTGGTGTGACTTACCTGATCTAAACTTGCTTCTTATCAGTATGGAGTGTTCGGAGCCCAGAAGAGTCATAATGCTTACAGTACAGTTCCAGTGTTAAAAAAGTTGCAAAGTAAAGTCATTCGAGGGGCTCTTGAACGCGCCCCCACCCCCTGGCAGGTCACCTCGGAACCCCCAGGCTGACAGGAGATGGATCTGACCCGGGTTAGCTCATCGAGCTGAGCAGAGACAAACACCAAGACACGCTGCCTCCGTCCCAGCCCGTCCTCTGCTGGGTCTCCCTCTGGCTGATGGAGGTGGAAGTGTGTGTGTGGTGTGTGTGTGTGTATGTATGTGTGCGCCTGCTGCTGAGGCTTTGGTCCCATCCAGCTGAGAGCTCTGAGCTGGGCCGGGGACAGCACACAGAGATATGCCCTGCTCAGGGGAGGGGCCAAGCGGGCCGGGATTCTCTAGGAAGCCACGCCCACTGGAGCCGGAGGCTGGACGGGGTTTGGCTGATGACTTCTTCCTCCCAGTGTAAATATATCCACCTATCAGCTCTGCAGACGCTCATTAGAGAGGAGGGGGAGATCGAGATGGAGATGTGGAGCTGGGGCCGAGGGGGGCAGCTTCAACACACCGATCGGACCACCAATCGCTCAGACCCTCCAAGAACGAATGATTCTTCTGACAATTTTTCCTGCAACATCGGCCCTGCCGACGCTGAGCTGTGGTTCTGCTCCAGGTTTCCTCAGTTAAAGGGAGTTTCTCCCGGGCCCCTGTCCTTGAGTGCTTGCTCCTTGGGGATATGTTGGCTTTGTTGTTCGTTATGAATTTGCACAACATAAATAAAATTGAACTGAACTGAAATCCCATGGGTGGCATAACCGTAGCAGCAACGCTACGCTTTTGAGCCCAAGCTCATAAGATATGGTGCCCGTGAAGCAGTAATATTTCACGGACTCCTGCTGGTTTTCCTGAGCAGGCGAAGAAGCCGTCGTCAAACAAGCCAAGAAGACTGGGTGGCCAATAATTGGAAAAGGTTCCACCTGAGGATTTGTCGTCCTCATTTGGATCCGCATTAAAACACTAACTTTATCTTTTAAGGATTACTGGACATAAAAGTCATCATATTTGTCTTCTAATGGAGCAGAGGGGTGGAAATCATTGGTGAATTGTTTTTTCCATTGGTTCCACTGGTTCCATTGGTTCTACAGCTGAATGGTTTAGACTGTGGCAAAGACTAACAGCGCGGGACATCGAGTAAAACGTCCGGTGAGTCGCCCGGCAGTTTAGGGGCTGCAGGATTAAACATCCCGGGGCTGCGGCTGTTGTTTCAGTTGGGCACTGTCTCGGGAAAGACTAAAGATTAAAGAGCTTAGTAGGAGCTCAGAATGCAGGAAGGGAACATATGTCGCAGGAACCACAACGGTCCTCTACAAGACCAATTAAAATGCACAGTAACCCCCCGAATAATCTGAATCAGTGGGGCTGACAGTGAGACACCTGATGCCTACAAATTATTAGTTGGTATGTTGGTGCATCTGTTAGTAGAATTGTGCAAAGAATAAGAAATTGCATATTTCTTTATCCTCCCTTTAAAGACTTCTGTATCTTCGGAACCCCCTGACCCACCAGACCAGGGATAGCGATAGGTCACAAATATGGCCACATGGTCCATACAACTTCATGAAAATAATAGAGAATTAAAGCCAGTACTGAAAATTATTTAAATGCTTAAAAAGTAAAAATGACATCACAACACTTTTATTGATTTCCTTAATTGACTTTCTGCTCTCTATCAATTTGTTGACATTACATGGCGCTACCAGGTCCCCCTTCAAAGAGAGTTTTTTCAACTCTACGGGATCTTCTTGGGAAGATAAAAGTTCAGCAAATACAAACATTTACTGCATATTAGTTCCATGGGGATATTTGGATGTTCCCACCTAAATTCGGACATAAATTGTGAATGAGTGAAGCTAATGGTTGGAAAAGAGTCATAATTTCATCTGAGAGCGATGTATAAGCGGGAATAGACAATACCGCAAAACCAAGACCAAGACTTTACCAAGACCACAAGGCACCAAGGTCAAGACGAAGAATGTATATATCGAACAAAGATTATCAAGAGAAAGAGAGAATTTATTTTTAACTTAACACTCACTCCGAGTTAAAAATGCCTTTTTAGAGACCAAGACCAGTCTCAAGTACTACGACACGAGCACATTTCTTCTGAAATCTTAGAAATTGGAGGTTGGCAGCATGTCGGTCTGTCGGCCTCATCATCCTGCTGCCAATAAAGTCAACACTGGTCCACTTCGTGACACACACACACCGTCGGGTGCTCATGTCTGAACTAGACTTTGCTCTCAAAGTTATTTTTAACCTCTCAAGCTCCACAACCTCCAGCGGTGCGACTCCACAGAGCCGTTGTGATAAACCACAAAGCATGAGTCGGTCAGCAAGCGCCGTCGCTCACTGCTCTCCCATCCATCTTAATCTCCTCACACCATAAACACCGCCTTGGCTTTTGTTGCCGAGGAGCCTCCGCACACACAAGCACGCATGTACGCACACACAGCAGCAGGTGTCATAATTTCACAAATGACACACCCCCTATCTGCTCGACCCTCAAAGTCAAATATTTACACAGAAGCATTTCGGCCTGCAAATTTAGCAGCACGCGGGTACGTCCATCTAGAAAATAAGTAGCCCTACACGTACGCGCACACACACACACACACATTAAAAACACATGCGTGGAAGAGCATCTTAATTAGCAGGCGAAAGTGCTTTGCTCAGAGCTCTGTCAGAGGGTTTGACAGCGTACACACAGCACGGCAGAGAGATTCCTGCAGAGGTCACCCAGCCCCCGGCTTAATCCTCCCCTTTAATTGGGCCCAATGTCAGCGGACGTGACGAGTCTTATCTGAGACGTCTGGAGGCCTGCGCTAACGTCCGCGAGTGTTTCCAGACGGATTGCGCATTTCACACTCTATATACAATAAGCGCTGGGCGTCCCGGGGCCCGGCGCAAAACAATCCCCCCACTAAGTCACAGATCATGCGCCGAAAAAACACACATTCCATAACGCAACGTTTATTGGCCAACAGCGCAGACATCTAGATCAAATGACGGTTTGAAGTGTTTTGGATTTCACAGATGCTCCTTTGCTGAAATCTGCACAAAATATGACAGTTATGACCGAGTTAAGAAGACTTCATACTCTGGAAGGTCCACCGGTGTTGCCGCCATCGCTTCCAATCAATTGGTGGAATGTCGCTGCCCTTCACCGCTGACAGGAGGCGTCACATATCTTAAATGCTTGAAATATTTCCTTGCGCGGCATTGTAGGGGTCTGCGCGGACAGTTGCTGCATCTCAAATCTTTTGTTAGTCTGCTGCCTGTAAGTACACAACGCACTTACGGATACTTAAAGGAGCAGTGTGTGAAAAGAAGGTGTATTTGTAACTGTTGGTTGGTAGAAAAATGGTGGATCCAAGATGGCAGCTGCCCGTACTCATTTTTTAATGGCAAATTCTAAATAAACAAATAATAATAGTGAGCAATTACACACTATTTACATATATTTGTTAATATGACATTTAATTAAAAAAAATCTATACAAATTTTTATTACACACTACTCCTTTAAAGTATGGAGGTTAAGTTATGTAAAAGTCGCTAAACTGACGTGCACACATCCTGTCTTCAAAACCAAAGCACCCATTGTTTATAGGGTATAAAGCTTTTATTTTTGTAAATAACCTTCTTTTTTTTCAGTTGCAGGCTTAAGTGTGAAAATGTCGGATGCAAATTTTTGGATTCTCCATGGTTATGTTCCAGCCTGAAAAATGTTCAAAGCCAAAGAAAGTGAGCTGTTATCTTTTATCATCAATAAAAGACATTTAGGGGGAGAAGTGTGCATCGATGGGACGATACAGCGTTTCACCAGCAGGGTATTTGGCCTTCATGTACTTAAAATAAGGAGCTTAAGTCCCAAAGTTGGCGTTTGTCATGTAAGCGTCACTCACAGGTGCAGGTCTGCTGTTTGCCATGAGTGGAAAGTCAGCTGTTGCAAGAACTGGGAGGAAAGCGAGACGTTTATAAGTCCCTTTATTCATCACTGCCTTCCATCTATTTTCGGCCCACCTGCCTTTCCATCACGCCTGTCTGCCTCCATTTTACACCTTTCAGCAGGAGGCGCATCGGCGAGCAGATAATTAAAGTCAGAGAACGGAGGGAGGCGGAGAATGGCGGCAGTCCGAGAGAGGGCCTGAGTATGGGGCCCAAACTCAGCTGAGCTTTTGGATTTTGGATTTGTTAGCATATCTATCTATCTATCCATCCATCCATTCGTCTGTCTGCTCTACAAATACACAGAATTTAACCAATGGAAACAATCTAACTGCATAATTTATCAGTCCTCCAGCAAAACATTTTTAGTGATTTAGTTATGTGGGCAAAAATCCTTGACTATGCAACTTTCCTAAAAAGATTTTTCATGTTTTTGCTGCGTGCAGGAGTTTGCTAAAATCAGTCCCTCCAGACTTTAATTTGTTGTTTGTCTTCTTTATTGTGCAAGGCAATGGTGTTTTCACATTGCGTAATCACTCAATAACTCACTCACTCTATAAGCGTTCCCATGGCAACAGAAGACTCCCCGCACACCCCAACCCCACAATTGATGATTTATGCAGCAAAAAAAAAGTGTTGGATTACGGTACTATATGTAGAGCGAATGTGTGTGTGTGTGCGTCTGTGTGTGTGTGTGTGGAGAGGGTGGAAGCGAGGGGGTTACACTGGAGGTTGATCGAGTGTGGGTAAAGAGTTTGTTTGATGACAAGAGATGAGCTCGTCAGGTCAGGAGTACACAGGATATGGATGGGGAGGCGGGCACTTAATGTGTGTGTGTGTGTGTGTGTGTATGTGTGTCTGTGTGTGTGTTGCAGGGGCAGACACAGCGGCCTCTCTGGCCCCGACTACAACAGCTGTGTGGTGTCACTGTGAGCAGCGTCGTGCTGCTCGGGATAACGGCAGCTTGTGTGTTTCTCTGCAGGCTAAACAATGAAGATCGACACGATTCAGAAACGATGCACCACAATCAGTGACGGCGACGTGAAGCCTCTCAGCAGTCTGACAGAGTCCACATGAGACACTCTTAGCTTCCACAGAATCCAAAAAGTGTAACAAATGGATTCAACAGTATTTATGGGCTCTAACAGGCTCCAGAAAAACATTTACGACTCGCTGCGACAACCGTGCATCACTTCCAAAGCTGAGCAGTGCAACGCTGGCGGTGAGGGGCAGCACTGCTCTGGTGTGTGGAAGCTGATGTAGAAAACATGACTAACTCGACCAAGAGAGATGATACAGCTTGGGACAGATCCAGAACCATTCCTTAATCAAGTTTTATAGGTCTTTCAATGACTATAAAAAAGCTTAAAGCAGCATTGTGTAACAATGTGTATCTATTAAATATAGTATATGTAAATAGTTTGCAATTGCTTGTAATTCATTATTATCATTATTATTATTATTCTTCATTATCATCAGAATTTGCCATAAAAAATGTCACATCTTGGATTGGCCATTTTCAGTAGCTCAGAAGGACAAACTGCACACTAACGCAAACAATGCACCTATTTACGAGCAAAAATGCATCACAAGTTTTTGAATGTAATTGGATTGAACATTTTTGTAAACTTTACTTTTGTAAACAATTTAGTCACACTATTGGCCAGCGCCACCCTCATGTGATACCGTTCTCAAATGAAGAGAAACGAGCCAATACCAAATAATAGTTTTCAAATTGTAAATAATCGTGGGCTTAAAGCCGAAGTGACAGTCTATCATTAGTCGCATGCTTTTTACAACCACACTCAACCAACTAATCAACACTGCAGTGTAATGAAGACAAAGATTTTCGTGAAGACAAAGATTTTCGTGTGTGGATGCCACAATATCACAGTTAATAAAACGGACCCTTAGAAAACAGTCCTGCCTTCCCTGGCTTTGATATATTTTGCATCCAGTTAAAGAAATCTGAAGCCATGTTTTCCTAAGCTATCATTCATCATTTAGCGCAATTGTTCGAGGCGGAAAAAAAAAAAAAAGGGAAGTCATTGGGGTGATATGAGGTTGGATGATGGAAGTTGGACTCGTCAACGGAGCCCGGAGAGTGGTCTTTTATCAGCACCCAATCAGTCTTATCAGAACACTGAGGGGTTTCCCACGACACGAGCCGGGCTGGCTAAAAACAAAGAGAGGGAGGGGGGTGGGGCGTGGAACACAAACAAATGGGAGTAAAATATAAAGAGTATAGGAGGAGTGAGGGGCATGCAGGAACACTGCAAGGAGACAAGGAGAGGAGAGGAGGAGGTGAAGGAGGCAAGGAAAATGGGAAGGAGCCGAGGACGTAGCCAAGCGCAGAGTCAGGCTTAGTGTTTCCTGTCCGCCTCGCTGCTGTGGTTCATAATGAAGACGTTCCAGGGGGAGCCTGCGATCCAAACCCGGATTGACGGGGGAAGAGGGCCCAGCCAGCCCCCCCCCAATCTTTATCTGAGGCTCGGCTTGGTCACCGGCTCCTGGGCCTCAGCGGGTCTGAGCGCTGCACATCTGCCGCCAAACTCACTCGGAAATCCCAAAACACCGCACAGGGGGAACGTCGTGTGTGTGTGTGTTTTCGGCGGCTGTTTTATGTTTTTTGTGGCTGTTTAGATTCTGGCGTTTGACTTTGCCTCCACTTGTCTACAGACACTGGCGGGTGGCCACGGCAGCCAGGGAGGAGGAGGAGATGGACCGGTGCGTGTGTGTGTGTGTGTGTGTGTGTTTGTGGGTGTGTGTGTGAGGGTTCAGACGAGCCCACATCACCCCAGCTTAGCTCTTAACTCCTGCCTATTACCAAGGGGCTATGCGCTGGCTTTGCGTGGCGTGCCTGAAAAAGCGCTATCAGAAAATGTAATAACTCAGTCGACTGCTGTTGTTAATGTGTGTGTGTGCGTGTGTGTGTCCGTAACTAACGGGCCCAGATGAAAGACACGTCAAATCGAGGACGGCCCATGCATTTCATCGTTCTCGACACAGTGAAAGTGTGGCAAAAGCTATTAAATAGAAATTTGTGAAACTGAAATAGATCGACTCGGTGGTCACTGGAATGATCGCGGAGCAAACAGCTGGGATTCAGATCAGATTGTTACCGGCTTCACAGTGACTGTCGGATCATCGCTGAGCCACCAGAAGTTTCAGCTCCAAAAAATGCCACCACAACTTCAATAAAAAAGAAGCTGAAATACAGCAAAAAACACATAAAAAACAAATGTTATTTTTTTCCTCGAAGAGAAGAAAAACACATACTGGTCCTCGTCACTGATGAAAGTTCACCATAAAGAAAATCCAAATACTGCATTATTTGTACGCATCAAATCAAAGTTTGGAGTAGGTAATTTAATTACATGATGGAAGGAAGTTTTATTGTAAATCTTTAAAACACATTTTTTGTTGTTAGATGATTTATAGAGCTGCAACACACAACACGCAGATCTGCTGCAGTACCGACCGAGGACATAAAGAAAAGAGCCAACAGTGCAAATATTTAGCTACTTGGATCTCCCAAACTGCTCCAGCGTGTCAAAACGGCCTCGATGAAACGGCCTGTCAGCCGCCACATTCTTCCTCTCAGTGAGGGCCGACCCCAGCCATGTTTTTGTTGGTATGACCCTTCCCTGTCCTCCACAAACCACCCCCCAACTTTCCCGCTGACGCCTACGCAAGGGCATCAAACATGCCCGCATGGATTCGACTCCTCGCATGAATAACTGCTGCTGCCAGGTTGTAATCCAATCTGGGTGCAGCGTCGGAGGTGGCTGACAGACGGGGAGCAGTCTAGGGGGCCACCGACCCCTGACCCCGGGCACCGCAGCGCCCCTATCCGCCGGACCGGACTCCACTTGACCCTCCAGTACTGTCAACTTATTTATAGCAGCGACTCTGCATGTGTCTGTTCATCTGCATACATGAGCACGTGTGTCATATATGTTTTTGCGTGCTCGGCCCGGCCGGGGAGTTCGGCTTATCAGCACCGCGCGGACATTCATCAGGGGTGACACTTCTCGCCGTTCTGCATTCAAAGCAAATAGGCAGGCCGACGCGCGCCATCTCCGCCCTGCTGGATGTTGAGCGGCCTGACTTATGCAACTTGTCAGTAAGAAATTACACTATCGTCACACCGGCCCGTTGATTCGGTACGTTGCGCTTTTTTATTATTTTTCCTGCGATAGGTAATTTGGTCGTACAAACCTTCCTTTCTTCCTCGACCCCGATTCCCAAAGCTGAAATAACAAAGGGGCACCAACAGCTACATACTCGTGCTTGCTTTTAACACCCCAGGGACGCTCAGTGGGTCATGATCGCATGTTGTTCCAGGGTTCTAAAAGGGGGCGAATATGTGTGTTTTCTCGCTGTCTTTTTTCCTATCTCCATGGTCTGCACGTGTGTTAATTCCCGTTCACCTCTCCAGCCTCAAGCGTTTATGACTGCCATGATTGAGGGGAACGGGTCAGGCTGAAGCCGATGTTGACTCTGCTGAGGGGATCGCGAGCTGTGGAAAACCATTGCCTTCGCCACGTCGGCCGTGTCACTCTGTGGAAGTGGTGAGGCGGTGGGCGGTCTTCAGCGAAGCCCGGGGCAGAAAACGCAAGTCAAACCGAACGGAACCTACTCGCTAAAACGTCCTGTCAATACACTGCTGTTGAGAGAGCCGCACAGAATAGTTCCGCAGCAACATCATCCAGCTATTTGATGGTACACTGACATGTAATAGGGAGAATATCCAGTCTCACACCACACGGCCTGGTGTTTTGTGGCTCTTTTTAGATGCACACACGGCAACAGTTATTAGAGTTTGCCATGGAACGAACACACTGAGGGAAAGTTGTCATCCGATCTGTCACACCACTTCTGAAGGTGGTCGGGGATGGATTCTTTTGGATTCTGGACTCTTCCAACACAAGCGTGAATGTAAAAGTCTCTAATCCGCATACAACAACACGGAAACACTCGGTGAGACCACGGTCAAAATTAAATCTAGTTAGTTCTAGCTCAGAGTTTGGCTAACATTATATCTGGTGCTTGCTTAGAGCATGGCTAACATTAAATCTAGTATCAGCTTACAGTATGGCTAACATTAAATCTAGTGCTACCGTAGGGTACAGCTAACATTACAATATGCCACTATTTTACTATAAATGATCAAATGGTTCAACATCATTTTTTCCACTAGCTTGACCTGCATATTTTCGATCATGTGTGAACATTAGTGGCATTAGTTCACAAAATGTAAATCCCAATCATCTTCTCGCCTTACTTCATATTACGGGCGTTTCGGTAAAACAGGAAACTCCTAATTATTTTAAACATTTGTTCACTTTTATTAAGCTTGTCTCTCCCACAGTCCTGTGCACCAGCATCTCGAACTTCATTTCTCTGCGAAACACAGTTTTGAGAGTCACTGGGTGTACGGTCACAGTGTCCACATCTTGGAAAAACATCTTGGATTTCAATGGCAGCAAATACCCTGCAAATTATTTTAAATGTCACACAGATTACAGCGGAGAGAGTTGTCTCGTTAATTTGCTTTTGTGTATACATACTCTGATACGGCACAGAATGAGCCAAATGCTAAGAATTAGCTTGATCAAATCTGGTTTTCACATGGATACTGTTCAAAGTTTAGATTATGTTTCACAATATTTTTCAACATCTTAACTGTCTCTGTGTTAAGTTCAAGTTATTAATCACATCTGTACTTGAAAGTCTAACATTTCAGTATAATAGTTGCACTCGGGAGGAAAATATCACAGATCTCGGGACTACCAGAACACACTCTCATAACTCCCACAATTAGATCTGACTCACAGTGCAAACTCGGTGGATGAGACAGATATTGTGTCACAGTGACCAGAGGTGTCACTTCCACGCACGCACACACACTCGCACATACTCTCGCGCCGTGGTATGATGTCATTGGCTGCCTGTCTGCTGAGTGGTGGACCAGCGCCACGATCGCAGGCCGAACAACTCACAGGCTCCACAAGAGCTGGGAGGACAATGAGGAGATGAGGGGGAGGGAGGGACGGTAAATGGCAGGAATAGAAAGAAAGGGCAGAGCTAAGTCCAGGGGAAGAAAGGATGCTCGGGGACTGTGTCTGCCTGTTATCATCCGTTCATTACACAGATCTTAAAAACATCAACGTGTCACTCGGAATTACATGACGAGAGTTACAACGCAATGTGGCAGCAGTCAGCACAGAGCTATGGGTAGAGGTCGTCACAGCGGACTTCCAAAAGTTTTGTAGTTTTTTAGTAGTTTAATCCTGAGTTCCAGCCGTGTCCAGGGCCTACCAGGTCTCAACAAGATGAAACCAGTCACAAAAGACTCACAACTTATCCACTTTTGTCCAGATTATGCTAGTATGCTAATTTTAGCAAAAGCCTAGTTTCATGCCAGAGAGGTTGTCACAGTGGGCTTCCACGAGTTTTATAGTAGTCGTTTGTACTGAAAAAGATTAAACCAATCACAAAAGGCACTGCCAACCTTTCCACTTTGGTCTAGATTGGGCTAGTACACTATTAAGTTAGTTTTGAGTTTCATGCCATAGAGGTTGTCAGAGTAGGCTTCCTCTAGTTTTGTAGTAACCGTTAGTAGTTTTGTCCTGAGCTCCACCTGTGTCCAGCGTGGACCAGGCCTGTACTAGATGAAACCAATCACAAAAGACTCTCACAACCTTTCCACTTTGGAACATGTGTGTCCTGCATTTGGTGTTGAGGAAGTTGGCAACCTTAATGGAACCTGAACTAGACAACATCAATTACAAAAGACTCTCACACCATTTCCATTTTGGGCTATTTAGATATCTGTAGGTGGTTTGTACAGAGTCGATGGTCTCACAAAATGAATCCCAATGATGTCAGTGACCCTTTGACCTTCTCATGCCTGGAAGAGACACTAGTTGTACTGTAGCTAAAGCACAAAACATTACGGAATGACACGATGAGAACATGTTTCTTTGATGCTAATATGTTCTCGTCTGTTTTTCCGTTCCACTCTTCTAGCTGCAATCATCAGGTCAAGAATTTGATTTGGCCGATACAAGTGTATTTTTGTTGCCAATACCGAACATACCTCAGGAGCCGTTACCCTGCGCACTGATGAATGAGTGGACAACAGGAAATAAGACATGATACATTAAAGTAACAAGCTGTATAGTCCACTTTACTCTACTTCAAATACACTTGTGTGTTTAGCATGTAAGCTTATCATTTCCTTTAGCCACTGACACAGAAACTCTGAGACAATGAAGAACATATTTGTTTCAGGAACCATGTACGTGTCTATGCCTCAAACAAAGGTGGTAATTCACTGTCTGAAAGAAGAAGAAGAAAAAAAACAAATACAGATGTCCACACTGACAAGAACTTTCCTCTTTGCACGTTTGACACGAGGCTGCAAACTCTCCTCGACTCTTCAACAGCGTGATTGACAGCTGGGAAAATGTTTGGGCTTCCTGACATGTCCAAGGGCACAATTTGTCAGATAAACAACCCTTCGGAGGCAGACAGGCAGCCACCGGCCGTCTGGTCAGACGAGGAGGAGAGCAAATTGGACAAACTGGAAGCAGCACGCAGGTCAGCGCTGTTATCTCTGTCAGTCTGCCCTTTCCACTAATCACACCAGCAGGCCCGCAGATAATGACGATGATGGGTTTTTTTGCCCTCAACATCGAAGAGCAAACAAAAAACACAGTGTGGCGTTTTTTCCCCATCTTATGATTACTTCTAAGTACATCTCATGTAAGCTCCTTTAAGATTCATATAGGATGTGAAAGTTCCTATCAGGGAAAATGAGCAATCTGAATGGAACAAGGAAGCCTTTCGGAAAGCAACCTTATTTTTTTTTATTATTTTTGTTTATTATTTTGCTGTATTTGGCTGCCCAACGTGCTGCCTGGCGACTCTTATCATTCCTGTCTGACAGGGAGGGAACACTTATGACCAGTGGGGACGGCTGCCTAGAATTCTCCGGAGGCTCCAGCTCGACAGGTCAGGGATCACGCTGGCCACCGGCCTGCATACCAGCAAGGCGCAGGTTGTTTGAAATGCTACCTGCCCTCTGGAAGAATGTGATTCACAAAGAAAGACCTGGAATAACACTGCGGGTGTGAATGTAATGGATGGGTGATAAAATGCCTTTACAAAAAAGAGATGTTGAGAAAATTATCAATCGGTCTTTTGCTGGATTGTTACTGACTTCACTGTCAATATGGAAGAATGAATCTGACAGTAATTCATGATACATTTTTCGACTTTAATTTATATACTAAAATATCTGGTTATGTACAGTGTAAATATAGTAATTGGTTGTTCTGTGTTCTACGTGCGTACACCATATAATGTACATACTGCATGCTACTTTAAATGTAAACACTGTTCATATTTATATTTTTTGTCTGGTTTACAGCCTTGCATCACATAACAGGCATTATTTTGTTATGGTAAATATGTTTTGATAATCTGAGTCTTTAATTTTTCATTTCTGTATGTTCTGTGAATTGAAATCACAGGAAATAAAGAGTCGAATTATTTGATTGCATACGCCTGGCAAATGAAGCTGATTCTGATTCTTAAGGAGAGAGAAAAAGAAGTTATACTTCTTGATTGATTGATTGATTGATTTTCAAATTGAGACAGTGAGACACATATAAAAAAAAGAATTATTAGTAATTAATTCATCTCAATTAATCACATTTTAATTGCATAACAATATTTGCCACAAGCACCATTTTTCAATTCAAATGGATTTTGGTATATGACTCAATCAAATGATAGACACATACATAGTTTTAAAAAATGTAAGATTAGTCTGACAATGGCACTACAAATCATAAAGTCGGATCAGACATTGCTATCTGTAGCACATTTTCTAATCCCTTAATTTATATGTATGGGTCACGGAGCCCTCCGTGGAGCCCTCCGTGTAGTCTCCGTGCGGTGGTGTGCCCCACTGCACATCACCGCGAGTTGGAGAGTCTAGTGGATAGTGGACAGTGGATATTTGGCGAAAACGTAAGTGTTACACAGGTCTCAAGAAAGCACATGCTGAGTACACCTAATGCTTCTTGTTTTAATGAAATGTCCACTGAAAACATACATAAACACAGAATAACCTCAGTGGCGTTCTGTTCCGAATTAATTGAAGAACTTCTTAAACGCATGCTGATCCCTGACACTGTCTCCATACGCTTGGCTCGATATTAAAGTTGGTATTTTGTTGTTTTTACTGAAAGCGATTCCCATAGCGTCTGGTATGTCAGCTGAAAACTTCACAAATATGACCCTTTGCTGCCATGTTATATTTGGCCTTTGGGATGGGCAGTATTTAGGAGCCATTTGAAGGATCCTCTACTGTAACGAAGAACATGTCTACAAGAGGACAGAGGGCAGAATCTCAGCGTTACATATTTAGGCTGATCAACCACTTTGTCTCCAAATAGTACAGGACAAAAACTTTCCCACATGGAGGGCGGGAGTCTTCTTTCTGTGTGCACTTGCAGTTACATAATTGGTTGATCGTAATTAGTTGAATACTGCACTTGATTTTTATCAGGTGGACATAGCAGACTCCAAATAAATGCTGAATTAAATTATTGGCTACAGGTTTCATGCTTCGTACTCTTCTGAATCAATATTTTCTTTTCCAACTGGAAGTGAACTGGCTCCGTGACTGGTAGGCCACTTACAAAAAGCACATGCTTGAAAGAAATGTGTTCCAAATCCAAAACGCTATGAAGTGTAAACACATGCACATAAAGTCTGACTTTTTTGAGGTTGTAATGATTTAGCTTGAATTGATCAGCCCATGCTACATCATCTTGAATCAATCAAGGGAAATAAAATGGCAATACACTCAGATTGTTGTCAGCATGTACTTTGAATCTACAACTTGTAGCAATGCGGAGAGGAGATTATAGGATTGTTTTCCGTTCTAAAGTCTGCTTGTTTAACTTCTTCAATCATTTTATATGTGAAAAGAAGGTTTTTCAGATATCTATATAAGTCAAATGTTTTTGGAAATATTTACATAAAAATACATGATCTCTGACTGCAGACCTACTGAGCAATGACTTGGCAAATGCTCCAATCTCCATTGTCCCCCATGACAAGCAATGGGAATCTCAGCTATTTCGATCCCCATTATCAATACTGCTTCTCGATCCGATTCAAATCCAGCATCTCCAGTGAAAGCAGGTTGATGAAATGAAATGTTGCTATCGTTAATTCGTCAATAGACAGCCAGGAGGAGTTTAATGTGTTAACGTTAGCTTCCACATTAGATACACACGAGTTGTTAACATTAGCTTCCACATTAGAAACACGCAAGGTGCTAACATTATTTTCTACATTAAAACAGATGGGTTGCTAACAGTAGCTTCCATGTCAGAAACATACGAGGTTCTAATGTTGGCCTCCACATTAGAAATACATGAGACACTAACATTAGCTTCACCATTTGCAACACATGAGGCACTAATGTTAGGTCCATTTTTAAAACAGATGAGATCCACTTGTAGAAGATCCACTTGTAGAAGATTTCTCTTTGGAATCGAAATGCAGAATTGTGAGGCGAGCAGGCAAAAGATCCCAACATATTTGGCCACTGGGAGCCACTTCTCAGAAACAACCCCCTCTCCATTCCCATTCCCACTGATGACTGGTTTTAGTATCATAACTGTTGTGGTAACAGTGGTACAATAGTGCGGGCATCAGTGGGTGTCTGCTCAGGTTCAGGTTAGCTACAGCTGACCTGGCAAACATTCCTCACGACTGTGTGTTGCCTCGGTCGTGGCCGACGAGTCATCTTTGTAACATCTGAGCATTGAACCGATTCCTTTTTGTGTTCCTCTTAAGGGAGCTCACCGCTGCTTCCTTAAGGTTTCCATCATCGTTCTTTCTTATTTCCATTCCAGCTAAGTCGACAGCTGCTGTATGCACTGAAGCCTCAGCTTAATTAGGGGTCACATGGGTGATTTTGCTGTTTGTCCTCCCATGATTCATCAGGTAAGAGGACCAACAAACCCTACATCATGGCTCTGAAATAATGAAATGTCAGTGATTCATTTGCTTCAAGCTCTGCTACTTCACAATTTGCATCATCTTGAACCAGGAGAGAAACTCAGAACAAAAAGAAAATCTGTGCCTAGTAACGTCTGGACGGGCCTCAAAGACAGAAAAGCAGGTTTCAAACAAGCCCACATGCGGTGGAGGAAGTAGTTAAACCTATTACATAATGATTTACGGAAAATTTGTGGAGATTTGCCGCTGTCCATCACCGCTCGGATCTGCTCATAAACCGCTGTATGTGTCTCGGGTAAGCTGCTCCATCAGCCTGTTCATTAAGGCAAATCCTTTAGATTTCACAAATGTTTTTCTTCTGCTCGGAGCCAGTGTTGTCCCGTCCTTGTGTTCCCCCTGAGCCCGGCCCACCGTGTGCCTCTATCATCTGCAACGCCAACTTAATCACAACCAGGTGCCTCCCATTCAAATTAACATATGGTTCTAACTTTCCCCCTATTTTGACAAATGCATACCTGGGTTGCTGACTAGTAAAACCGTAAAATGAATTCTTCATTTTTATTATTCACAACACATGAGGATGGTTGGGAGAGCAAGGTGGAACGGAGCAGAGAATGATTTCACCTTGCATGCAACCCTCATCTGCTGGTATTGTGTACCTTGATACATGACTGGAAGTTAATAGAAGCAGGACGTATTGTGCTTGGCTGCTCCGAGTCATATTTTTAATTTGTACGTTATTTCGGGGGTTTTTTGGTTGTATCTGAGTGCAATAACATGAGCAGGAACAAGGCTTTAATGTGAAATTTTCATGATCTGCGATCGCAGTTAAACAGGTATGTTCAAGGAAAACAAAGGAGGCGGTCTGCATTTTTGCACTTCAGCAGCAGCAAACGAATCTGAAAGGTGAAAAGTTTGATGCATTGCGCCGAGCGGACTAAGCGCAGTACATTCTCGTTCATCAAACCCACATACTAGACATTCATTACACTTCATTATTGCATGGCGAGTCACGTGCAGGTTTCTGGTCTTCATAAAGTGTAACCACACCCCAAGGTTTTGGCAGAAGTGCCTCTGCACTCGAAATTCAAAAAATGCAATATTGTGGGCGGGCTAGGAGGAGGAGCTAAAGGTGCAGTTAGTGGCGTCGCGTGTCCATATGGCTTATTTTGTCACGTTGTTCCCAACGCTCTAATTGCTTCAGTGATGTCTGTTGTACATCAAGTTTCTCCACAAACCTTTATCTGTGATTTTGGTAGCAACTGACCGGCTCCCAACACGTCTCTCTCCATCCAACTTGCAGTGTGGCTGCGCATGCGTGCACACACACACACACACACACACACACACACACACACACACACACACACACCGCCATGTAAATCAAATAAAAGAGTTTTCATTTCTTTTAGCAAAGCTGCTCTTGTGGTCAGTGCACTAAACTGTCTCCCAGAGAAAATGTCTGCTGCAAAGAATTTGAGCAGGTAAAATCACACCAAGAGCCCTGAAACGTGCTACGGTATATCATTACGGAGCTCAGTTCAACCTACTCGCCACAGGTGGTGACAACTATATTTATAGGAGGGGAGGGGTGACTAGGATCGGTTAGTGACATAGGCTGCCTCATCTGCCTTCATCCCAACGAATAGGTAGATTTGAGTGCAATAGCCAATGTTCAACCTGTAGAGGGCAGCTGCTCTGCATTGTATCACCACAAAACGTGGAATTAAAATACTTTTGACAAAATTGGCAAAGGTGGGACATGGATCAATCAACAACACTACTTCATGTCTGAATACAGCAGGGTTCAGCAGAACAAAGTGGTCTGTAAAGTAATATCTAAATTGGATAATGTCATTAGGGGCTTAGGGAAGGGCCATGGGTCAAAACCCTTTGTGGATTGACCCTGTGGTGATTTTACTGAGATAGTTAAGCTCGGCTGGGATTGTTCCCTGACCAGAGAGCGTGTTCTTCAATGAATTTTGGAATTCATGGGTTCCATCCATATTCATTGTAAATTGACTGTATGAGACGTGTTTGTCAAACTGGGACTGTTAACCTACAATGTTGCTAGCACTACGAAACCCAAAGTCAACCACATTCACAGTCCACCTCTGACCCAACTATGTGGATCCCGGTCATCTGATGCCAACAAACCAAGGAAACTGCCATTTTTTGTACAATAGCCTGTGGAAAATGGTATTAGCTTGCTGTGTAACCAAGCCGGTTGAGGTTTCTTCATTTAAAAGGGAGTTTTCCCTTTTGTTTGATTTTTAAATATAAGTTTGAGATATGAGTACAAAGCAGCAGGCCACAAGTAGGAAACCATCCTCCAGAGCACTGAAGTTGGCACCCATTCATTTGATGGTGGGGGTCTTCAGCAGTTTTCCAAACATTACCTGACCAATATTTGACTCATGATTAAGAAATAATCAAATACAGTGGAACATGTGGTGGTCTAACCATACATCTTGTGGATTTGGTTCTGTAGCAGCTTTCGGCCACTGTCAATGAGCGCCGTTCTGTTAGCTGGTTAGCTTGCAGCAGGACCGGCTGCTGACAGATGAGTCAAACAGTCCGACTTTGCTCTATTTGCTCAATCCAAGTTTGATTTGATTCACAACAGGGTCCCAACATCAGCTTTACGTTCAAGCCTAACATCCATTATTTGCGTTTCGTGCACAGGAGTGGTTTAAAAACGTCGCTCTCCGCCAGCAAAAACATCCTACCAGCAATCATCCTCGTGAAAACGTACGACGGGATGATGAAGAGATTCGTCGCTGCAGGTCTGCTCAGTCATTTCAGATGAGGGCCATGCATAGCGAGATTGATTTTTAAAGGAAAATCAGAAAGGCATGTGGCAAATGTGAGCGGTGCCAACGAAAGCACTTTCAGATGACTTACAGCTTTGGGTAGTGCCCATGATGATGGACAGCAACATGGGGAAAATAACGAGATGGGACTCGGACGCTCCTGTTATTGATATTTACGTCAGGCGGGGATATTAGGGAGGTTTAATACGCTGCCCCGGCTCATACATGTGATCAATATCTAAGAGCGATCCGTCTCCCTTTGACTCCCTCAGGAATGCAATCCGGCTCTCGCATCTGAGCCGTGAGCCGGATCAGAGCTGTATATTGTATTACTGTTTTCATTTCTACCGTGAGGATTTCTCCCTCTTGGTTTAAAAAAAAAACCACACAAAAAAACCCTCACCGTCCAAAGCTCTTGTATCCACAATACAACACCTGGAAAAAGAAACTCTTCATTAATCTCCACAGCCCCAAAGAATCTGTGGTTTTAAGCGCTCCCGTTTCCAAACCACATGTGAGGTGGTGTGGTGGCTGCTCGGCCGAGCCTTTTGTTTTAGAATAACTCTGGGTTATTTTCGGGTCATTGTGGCCGAGTGGTTTCTTAATTGAATTTTTAAGCGTTTTGTTTAATATGCCACTGTTAAGGGGCTCTAAAAATAGCCTAGCTACATGCAATGACCTAATCTTTTCCGGAGCTCTTCAGGAGAGATAGATAATCCCAGGCAAGACTTTATCTTTTGGTGGGGGTAACGGCTAATGAATGAATAATTACTGCAGATTAGATCACCGCTCTTGTTACTCTTAACTGGAGAGAGATCGATCAGGCCGGGCCACGCTGATTACTGATACCGCGGAGATACCGTCTATATGATAAAGTGCACAGGCTTTCATTCTCCTGTTTGCGCCCGTTAGTGTGTCCACGGCGATCCAGAGGGAAGCTTTTAAAGCTTTTCAATAAACACGGCCAATATCCGCGGTGACAGATGACAGAGGGCTCTCCTCCTCCATTAAGACTCGAGCAAATAATGAAAACTCCGAATGGAAACCTCTGAAATGAGCCCATGATTCCCTCGTTATTACTTTCTGTCCTTCACTCGGGTCAGCAGGGCATATTAGCGACAATCACGGAAGGTTTTAATGGACGCGCGACTCGGATGTTTGTTTCCAGTGGATGGCGGCTTCAAATCTGAAAATCCCTCGCCTAATAACTCAAGTTATTCATTTAGAAACACGCCAACCACCAGAGATCTAATGCGTGTCAGCTGATCAGATTAGACGATATCATTTCTTCTGCCTGCTGCCTAAATATGGAGCAGGTCTTCAGTGCGGAATGTGTGGAATATGTCGTATCGTTCATTCATTAATAAAGCTAAAGGATAAAAAAAGAAAAAAGACAAGCAAGGGACATTGGGGATATTGTCCCGTTAGGGTTTTTTATTTGAGGTTGTAAATGTCCCCACAGCAATAGAAGATAAGTGATAGCTAAGATAGCTGGCCCAGCCTTGCTAATGTAGGATTTGGACGGTGGCTGTTTAGGGAAGAGGCTTAGGGAAGGGTCAAAGGTCAAAACACCTAGTACATTTTATATGAGCATCTGTCAGGGGGCTTATTGTGGTTTTCAGTCATTCAAAAATAATCTTAAAATCGTTAGGGAAATATGCATAGTTGTGAGGTGCATTTTCGGCTGTGATTGTTCCCAAATCGGAAAGCGTGTTCTTCAGTGAAGTTTGGAATTTTTGACTTCCATCCATATTCTTTGGGAATTGACTGTGTGAAACATTTAGAGTGAAAATAAAGCCAATTCCCAAATGTCCCCATTTTAGCCACTCTGCCAGTTACCTGTTCCCTATCTAGACCCCCTTCATTATAATATTTAATTGGAATACTAATCTTATAATTGTTATTGCAGTTAAAAAATCATTCTTGTAGGTTCATCAGCCCCAGTGCTATTTTTTTTCTAAAAAAACCCCAAAACAGGCAGGGTCCAACAGGCAGACGATGACAGCTTCTTATTGAAGGAGTTGGTTGATTGGCTAAGAGGTGAGGGGATGGTCAGCCGGGCCAGGTCAGGCCGGCATGCGGGTAGGTGGTCCTCGCACATGAGGAGAGACAACGCAACAAGAAACTAACGACGGCAATTAATAAGACAACACTTGGAGAAACGTTCTTTGGGAGGTGAGCCTCCAGTTTGTCACACACACACATACACACACAAACGGCACTCAGTGGTGACTTCATCTGCTTAATTACTTGTCAGTGATGGAGGGCAGGGACGGAACACACACACACACACACACACACACTCACACACATGCAGATTTATCAACACAAAAAGACAAGCTTTTACCTCAGCAGGGACTAAGAGTTGCTCATGATCCACACAAGGGCCTGCCATCCCTCCGCACTACAACAGCCGCCTGTATTTATATTAGCTGCAAAGCAATTTTAACTGTACATTCCAGATAGGTGAACAGCACTTGGCCCAGCCAGGCGAATATTTCAAAGCTTAACAAAAGAAAAAAAAAATTTGCGATCAATGTCCACTCAACAGAGCACTTGGCACAATGAGGCACACAGCATTTTTGTAACTGATTTATTTATGTGTCTGAGCTCACACAACCCCCAGTATAGCTTTCAAAAAACACTTTTACTGTAGCGCCGCTAAATGTGAAACCAATTACAATCTCGGGCCGGCACTACAAACACAGTCGCCGGCAGTTTATATATTTTTTAACCTTCCTCTTGAATATTTATTTCTTGTTTCTTCGGTTTGGTGTTTCATCACGTCACATGGGGCTGGTTGGATAAATAATAAATCAGTTTACTGCCCGTGTTCACTGAGGTAATATTTGCCCTCAGAAAACGTTCTATCCATCAACCGGCTCTGGTCTCTGTTGCTCACGGATGATGAATGAACATGTGAGTAATTTCACGGATGAATTAGGAGCTAAAAACAACAGCAGGAAAAATGCATCGGCACACATTCCACCTGTTGCTTAATTGAAAAAAAGAAGAAGTTGTTATGATGTTGAGGTTTCGAACAGATTGCGCTCGAGATAGAATTTCTGGCGGATAGACATAAAACACTTTTGCGAGACGAGGATAAAAGGTAAACCTCTGCTTGTTGTCTTTGTGTAACCTGAGCGCTATTTACAGAACAGGCCGTTCGTATCACATCGGGCCTAATACGCCTCCATTATAAACCCGCAACAATCTCAAGAACCTTTTTTTTTTTTTTTTGTGCAATAGCTGATGGTCCGTAATGGGAACATTAATTTGCTCTGATGGAAACGAATCGGTTTAGGGGCATAAAGACGTGGATGTTCTCCTGCAGAGTGTGATGAAGTGTTGGGCCGACCACGTCCATCAGCATCGCCGGCTAATCTCCTCCAGATGAGAGCAATCTCTTTAACTCCGGCCGCCATCAAATCAGTGTGGAATCCAGTTGCGAGCTGCACGAACGGGCTCGAGCGGGGGCAACGCAAGCCTCTTTTCTTTTTGTTTTTTTTCGGTATTTAGCCACAGGTGTTGGAGAGCTGTGCGCTGCCAAACCAGCTTCTCGGCCGCTCTTTTATCTAGTGGAGAGAAAGCGCTGCCCAGCTCTGCGGCAGGTAGGTCACTATTATTAGTGGTTAGAGCACATGCAGATACACACACATTTGCACACACACATACATAGATGGTGAACTGGGCTGCAGCAGCGACACGTCAGGTGGCAAACTTGTGTTAATGATGCCATCATGTGGACTCCCACAGACCAACCGGAGAGCATCAACCACAAAAGATAAGAGTTACCAAACGTAATCCTCCAGCCGCCAGCTCTCCGAGGAGCCACTTGTGAGGTGATTGTATCTCCGACCACTAATAATAGATAATTGTGTCTGAGCCGCCACAGTGAGAAAACATCAGTGTAATGAGACACCGGCTCCCAACATTTAGTGCTGGCTGAGCACCAAACCTGCAGACCTCCCCCTCACCCTCACACACATGAAACCAGCAAAACAGTGGCATGTATTTGTATTTTCATATATTTTCAAAAAACAATTTAGTCTCTGACCTCTGACCCTGCGGGAGGCCAGAGTCAAGTTTCTGTACTTGCCTTTTATCTTTTCTTTAAGAAAAAAAAGACAGGACCAATCGTTTGAGTGGAACATTTGTACCTTTTTAAATCTCAGGTGAAGTTTTGACTTTTTTTGTCCACCACCATGGACAAAGCAGAGGTCATCTGAGGTCTTTGCAAGGCGGGTGCATTTTTAGGTACAATTTTGGTCCAAAATGTCCACCTGGCTGTTTTTCCTGCCAGCCACTTGCTTCCATATCGGGAAGAAATTAAAAATAATATAGTGTTGGATCTTAGAGGGGCGCACAGTAATCCTTGTGTAAAGCATGTCCATGGTCCCTACTACGTCTGGTTTGGATGTCCCCCACAATGCAGTTGATAGCAAGTAAAGGTTTGTTTGTGTACCTGCAGGTGTACCCATACATGACTAAGTGAGTTCAGAAGCTCAGAAGTCTGGCGCACTTTGGTAGAAGTACTGGTCCTTTGGAAGATGGGGGTTGGTAGGGTGGTGAATTTGACCTCTGATCCCCAGATTACACTTTTACATCCCTTTCTCACAAGAGGAGCTAATGACAACTGAGAATAATGTTTGAGATCAAAATGGGGTTTTGGCTGTTTTTATGATGAGATTTAATCGGGAGCTGGACAAACAATGAAGAGGCATCTAATAGTTGCATTGTCTTTGTGCTTTGCTCAGAGTAAACCCCATACCGAACCCCCTGAATCCCTGTATGGGGTTTAAAAAACAACCCCAAAAAACACCATAGTTTTGCTCTTTTACCACTGATAGATGTTTTTTTTAATACTGCAAATCATCAGGGATCAAAGGCCTGTGCAAGTTTCTCTTACCTCCTGGCATTCGATTTAATATTTAAAAAATGAAACCGTTTTTTATCCTTCTGATCAAATGATTTATTGTTCTAACGCGATTATTCCTCACAAGACCAGACGTTGGTCTGAGCGGTTTGTTGGGACGCAACAGTGTTCCGAGCGTATCTGCAAGTAAAGGTCACTGTGTCAGTTACGGTCTTATCTTTCATTTGTGTTTGGAGTCTGTCATCAAGTCTTTGGCAGGAACGCGAGGAGCCACGGTCTCCGTTGTTTTGTTTCTCTTGTCCCTCCCGTCTGAGAGGCTGATTTGAAGAACAAGGGGATAAAATGAGTGGCTCGAATGTGAAGGAGATTCCAGTTTATGTTCATCTGCCTCTTCAATTACCCTCACTCCCGCGCCGCACATGACATCATGGAAAACTTTGTAGGGTCTAGGAGTGCAGAGGGAAATGCTGTGTTGCTTTCACTATTCTGAGAGTCCGCAGGGATTCATCAGTCTAAAAATAAAGATTTAAATCACATGGTTCCTCAGATACTGTCACCTTCAGCTCTCTGATGTGAGCCGCATTCAAAGCCCGGAACATTTGGGCTGTGGTGCTGAAAAGCATGTTTCAGGATGGATTAATCATCAGATGGCTTCAATAAAATGTTGAAAACCACTTTGTTTTATCTGGCATGGGCCGTGCAAATGCATAGTCACCTATTTACCTGCTCTGCGTGTGTGTGTGTGTGTGTGTTGGCTGCAGTGGTGAGTTTTCTACTTAACAATTTTCCTAAGATAATAACAAGTAAAGATATTAAAGCAAACAATGCCGGTATTAAACTGATCGTGGTTTATTTGCGTTTTACTCTGCGTGAGACAACTTCATCGATCATTTGACGGAGTCTCAAATTATGAAAGTTTTGTTGTTTGGTCCGAATCCAGTGAGGATGAAAGATAAGATAAGAAAGCAGCAAAAGCGTTTTAGAGTCTGCGAGACGCAACATTAACAACCACAGGTTTTATTGTTTTTAACGACACATTTGATTTTATTGCTATCAAATTAAATAAATACACTGAAACAATTTAATTAGAGAAACAAATTACTTCATTTCTTAATAGAAAAATGAGTCAATCATAACGTGATCATATTTAACAGAATTATCTGTTACAGCCTCAGTTGAGGAGGTTGAATATCTGAAGAAAAGTGAGTGAACATGTGTCTTTTTGTTTTAAAGCCCATAAAATATTTTTCTTAACACAGGCAGAGACTAAAGAGCAACAATTAATGTTCTATTCATACATGGTCGAATGATAAAAATGAGTTTTTAAGATCCTCCCTAATTTTTAACATATATGCCATGAAAATAATCAGCTTGAAATATAATATTTCCACATCACACTTGTGTAATCACACCTGGCCGGTGAAGGACTCTCAAATAGTCATAAATCCTGCTCTACTGTATACACACCTTTAACTCAGATTTTGGATGAGACCAGAAAAAGTTTCCATTTGTCAGCAGATAAATATAAAAGCAACTTGTTATTTTCAAACTCAGCATCATCTGCACAGTGCTGATAGATGGGCTGTACTTATATAGAGCTGTCTGCTACTTAAAGCATTTCATGGTTCTTGTGGAGCGGGTCGGCTTGTAGACATCATGTTCGCACAAGCAAGGATTCAACCGGCAACTCGAAATGATGAGCCATGGTGGCCCAACAGCGAAACTCACAGTCAAGTGCCAGTGAGAGGAAATGGGGCGGGGTGATTGAATGTATGCTGGGAACAGAAGTTTCCTGTAATACCAGTAACCCTTTCCTTGGGCACGTTTGGTCTTCGATCTATTGTCACTCCACCAAATTTAGATCCCAGAGACACTCAGAAACCAGAGTCAGCTCAGCTGACTCCTATAGATTTGGAGCAGCATCAAACTTCGGTCACTTGTGTTCATGGTCTTGCTCTTTTTGTTAAACCCAGAAACGTATGGTTTTATATTGGATGCAAATATTTGGATAGGATAAGATACGAAGCGATAGGATAAGTTTGGATAATCAAATCAAATCAAATCAAATAGATTTGTCATTTGCCTATCCAATAAGATAGGATAGATGAGAGAGGATAGATAACATAGGGTAAGATAAGATGAGATAAGATATGATTGATAAGAAAAGATATAATAGATAAGAGAGGATAGATAGAGTATGATAGATGGCATAGATGGATACGTTTGTATAGGATAGGTTCGGTTAGTGTAATGGACAGTATAATGATAAGATACTCTACAATACAATTCCTTTTTTGATACCAAAACACGCTCAGGCAGCCATTGACTGTCAGAGGGGGATTGTGTAGTTCACACACATGCACACTTGGGACAGCACTTCCTGGACCCTTCAAAGTAAAACACTCAAGACAGCCTAGGTTCTCCAGTGTACAGAATCCTGTCGTTCCTCAACAACACTTATATTTTGAAGTTCACGGTCAAGTGTCACGGAACCAGCTAAGTTCACCAAGAAATCAAATGCAGGCGGCCACAGCTATGAAAAAATCTCACACTCTGAAGCACACTATATTAACAGAGAAAATAAATCAGTGTCTCACCCTTCGCTGGTGCCTGTCGCTCCTTCAGTTCTTGGTTCCTCATCTCCGGGAGCTGTGCAGCATGACCTCCATGACCTGGTGCAACCCCCTGCAGGTGCATGGTTAGCTGAACGGATGTCACAGTCCTCGGAGTGTTTCCCTGCACTTGCGGACCCGAGCTTCACTCCCCCGTCGGCCCCATCGCCACTCCAGTCAGCTCAACTGTCTTTGCGGAGAAAGAAACGGCGGGTAAAGAAGTCTGTGCACATCACAGCGAGGCCACTTGACACCGACTACAACCTCAGTCAGCTGTAACGGTCGGAGAGCCGACGTTAATTGAGTTTGAACCGGCATGAAAGACACAGCAAACATCTGAATGTTTGCATTGTAAGAATCCTCCACACAGTGCCTCGAGCTGGACGGCGGCCCGTGTTAGTGTTTGCACAATACAACGCGAGGTCCAGATTCCGCGTTGCTTCTTTTCAGAGGTCCATCTCAACCGCAGACGGCAGAGTGCGTGTCTGTTTGTTTACAGAGCTTTAAGCCCACTTTCAGCTCGTGATGATGCGTCCCTCCATCAACCGCCACTATCCTCCGGTGCTGCCAACTTATCAATTTACACAATTTACAAAGAGCAGACCCTCCTACCTCCTGAGCAAATATTAAACACATCTACTTTGTGGATTCAGTAGCTTAGAAGGCCCCCACAAGGTGTCGATGTGAAAAATGAGCCTCTTACTCTGGTCCTGGATGAGCCAAGTTTTCTGTGCAGCCCGTCTGAGCTCCTTGCACTACATCATCTCCTGAAGCCTGCACCATAGGGCACCACAAACACACACTGGTGTTTTCTTTAATAAGCTCTGTTTGGAGAATCACTCATATACTTACAGGCCAATAAAACCCTCATACATGTAAGTAACGCCTTATAAAAATAGCACATTTTTGGGTGGATTTTGTCAAGGGGCACGCTTATCGTCATATTCCTGACAACATCGAAGGTCTTATATTTATGATATCAACACAATCGGGCGGCATTTCATGTTTCGCAGAATTTTCTGCTAATTACATCTTAATTGTCTATTTCTGTTTTGGGGGTAGTTGTTGTTTTTTTGCACAGCTAAAAATATTGTTTCATCTACTGTTGGGGAGCAGCTTTAATTTCGAAGCTGCTGCAAGATGAATTTAAGGAATGACAACAGCTTTTTGGTGTTTATACTTCAATATAAATACTTAAGTGCGTGGGTTATGTTTCAAGTGCCTAGAGATAACAATATTATGAACTGGCGCTATATAGACATAATTGAATTGAATTAGAACTTTGAAAGTTTAGAATGTTTAGGGGGTGTGGGGAGGGGTGCCATGGTCTCTTGGTCGGATCCACCCCTCACCCATCTCCTGCTAAGCTGATGATGGTGGTGGGTTGGCTTTATGGAAGCAGCTCTGCTCTGCAGCACTAAGGCAGCTGCTGGTGGGTGACAGGTTCCAGTGTCCACTATCTGTGCTGTCCAGAACAGAAAATTAACCGAGGTTGCAGATAATGCAATAAAGTCTTGGCTTTCTCACGGTTGAGAATTTTGTTTATCCCACGGGGTCCTGAGAGATATCAATGGAATTCAAGGGAATTGTACTCATATACTGCTTCCTTTGATGAAAATGCTTCCTTTGACCAAAAGCATCTTTCATAATCCAACACTGAACTCTTCTAGGATTGAACTGGTCTTATTACTAGCCAGCAACTTTCATCCACTGGGCCAGTAACAGAGTCAATGTAATTGACATATGTTGTTTTAAAATGGCATTTCAGAAGTTTATTATTGCATGGGAGAAAATATTAAAAATGGTGGTGCGAAACATAATTTTGTCTTGGCCCCAACTTGTGAGTTCTGGCAGCCAGTTCAGGGCGATATATCTATGGTTACTAAGTTTGGAATGTTTTGCTCTGGAATTTGACAGTCTGAAATGATTTCACCACAACTTCTACAAAGAAAGCAAGAAACAAGCAAACAAACAAATCATAAAGTGATATGGGTATGACACGTATGCTGCCAGAAACACTTTGGTTTGTGCTGTTAGAGAGTCTACAATTCTTTGTAGCAGGCGTGGCTCTAGTATGTATGTCACTCTGGCCAACCCCTGTCCACCTTTTGCAGTAGGTGTAATAAAAAGACACCCTTCAGTATGAATTCATTGTCTTTTTACCCTAGTCTCTAACTGAAAGACTGAATCATAATGAGATCCTTTGACATGTGCAAAGGACCAGATGTCAAAATCCATGTGCTATCGTAAGTGTTTAACCAAGTATGCCCTTACTTCCAGCCTTCCCTCATTAGGTGTAATAAAGGCGTATTGAAATCGGGCCTGGTGATGTCTTTATCATTCTGACAGACATGATTCCTGCATTGAAGGCTTCAGCGGTCCTTCAAAAATGGGTTTCCAAAGTCTGTGGTTATATCTACAAAACTTGGAGAACATTAGTTTGAAGCACATTTATTCATATGGCATGTTTTGGTTTTAAAATCTGGGGAAAAGACGTCTTGGCATTTTTTCTGGGATTTGAGTCATTCCTTCTGGGAAGCTATTGAAGATATCGCGTCCACTCAGCCCCTATCTTGACACTCAGATACCACGTAGCATAGCCGATGGAACAAAAAGGGTGAGCACGTAATACTGTAAATAAACATCAGCCAGGGCAAACATTAACACGCATTTACCTCAGAAACAAGACAACAGTTAGAGTAAATCACGGTCTGTTAAAAGGCCAGACTCTTCCGTGAAACATCAGGCGTAACCTCTTTAATGAAGCCTTAACTGATGGGCCTGGTTTAAAAGCCCACCCAGGGACAGATAGGACCCTCTCTGGCAATTTATACCACGCTGACAGGCCCCACAGGGAATAGTTGGAGACAGAAGAAAATCCTCCCTCAATGTAGAGGGGACAACAACGACACTGTGCTGTGTGTTAGCACGTATTCTATTGGCCAACTGAGGGAAAATGCGCAATGACTTAAAGGCTGAGGGCAACAATGTGGATACAAAAAGGAGTGTAGGAAAACAACACCGACTTCAAAAGAGCCGGGTTGCTCTGCGATGCTATCTGTGGCAGCACGCAGTGAAAGGTGGCCCGTATCTTTGTGTCAACACAATAAAAGCCGAGACACGTGGCGCTTGGAGGTCCATCAAGATGATCCGATAGGAGGTCCCACTTAACAGCCGTGCTCTTATCGATTCCCTTGTCCCATGGTTTTATCTCTCTGCCGATTCTCAGATTAAGGAGTGTCTAGAAAAGTAGACAAACATGTTTTTTTTTTTACATGTTTACGCCCTCCCCATCGTCTGAGCGGTGGGATGCTAATCTTTATGGTCTGACGTTCAAAGTTATTGGTCACAGGACTTGTTTGTGTGATGTCGCACCTCGGGACATCGCGTTGGACGTTATGTTAGTGATGCAGCAGTCTGGGAAGAGAAAATATGTGGTCGGTGACCCCAGGTAACCCGAAAAAGTCCTTTACAGTTCAAAGAAATGAAAAGACTATTTTACGCAAAAAAAAACAAGTCTGCCAATGCACCATATGAATCTCTTCCAGAGTTTGAGTGGGGCACATCTTTATGATTGCCAGTGTCCAGAATCTGCTCACGAACCCTCCAAGCGTGAACCTTAGCCACTTAGCTTAGCGCTACAGCTACACCAGGAGATGATGTTCTCCTGTCGGTAGTCCAATACGTGTTGATATTTGACATTATGTGACGTAACTAAAATGAGAACAGAGGCCTTCGACCAACACTCATCATTGTAACTCTAAATCCACATCGTCATATCAAGAACCGGTGCTGGTCTTCAGGTTTCTGTAATTCCTATTATAGCTGTGCGCTAACCATGTCATTATACAATTCCATGTGGCGTTCATGAGCAACTTTGCCGTAATTAAGGATTTTCTCTGTTTAACTTGGACTCATAATGTACGTTGTGGTATTTCATGGTGAATTACAATGCACTTGCCGTTTCTAAAATTCCAGCCAGGGGTTCACACATTTAGCCTCTCCTGGATGCTCCATCAATCCCGGTCAGCTTTCAGTGATTAACAAGTCATTCGAGTGGTCACATCTGGATGGTTTTCCTTCCTTTTGTCTCCCGCTCACCACTTGCAGAGCTTGCAGGCGACCACCAGCCGAGCTGAAGTTGGGCCAAATTTACAGAAGGTTTTTCATGGCCTGGAATATTTATGTTGGGGTTAGTCCAGGATTTCCACTGATGATTGTGAATTTATGTTGCAATCAATACAAGGGGATCCTACAGTACAGCCTTGATAGATTTGCGTTGCACGTTTCGACTGAATGCTACGATTGTCTGTTGCTGAGCCAGAGTACCTTTCTAGTACAAGTTCACTTGTTTATGAGTTGGAGCAAAAGTTTAACTGACAAACATTCCTCGGCGGAATGCTTTTATCTTAAATGCTTTTTCCTCCGAGGCTGACCTTTTCGTCACACAGCTATCAGGCTCTACGTTAATCTCCAATAATTTCACCGTCCAGTTCTGTAAAGTGCATCCCCCTGCTGCTCTAATCCCGTGACACGATAACATGTAGCGGCAGCGTGGAATGTGTGCTGGAATTAGTGACGGGCGACGTGCCGCATTTGAATAAGACAACATGCCTCTTGACAGGTGAGTGGTATGCTTTTATCCTCCGTGAATGGAAGAAAAAAATGAAAGTAAGCAGCCAAAGTGTTGGGTTTGTGTAGCACCGCGCTCAAACCTGAGCTTTTACTGAGGCTGCTGTTGAAACAGGTGGTGTTTCTGGATTTGTTTGAAAGTAAATAGACCTGCGAATAATGAAAAGGAATCAGCTTTATGTACATGGCGCTTCACTTTAGACAAGTTGTTATTAAATGATTTTTTAACAGAGGATTTGGCAAGATTTAGAACTTTTGCCATTATATAATAAACAATGGCATGGCCATAATGAAAATATTTACTTAATTCTCTAAAGTGACTTATGGCAACTTTGGCCACAAAACAGAGTGTCATGAGTGTTATGGCGTCAGGTGCCACAGTCTGTATAAATACCGCCTGTACACTTGTTTATAGGAAAACCCCCATCTGGCTTCAGTGAGCAGTCAGACACACTGGTGACCCCTGGGATTTTTCGAATGGAAAATATAACAGAACTGTTTGCTAAGCGGGGGGATAGCGGCGCAGCAGTCAACTGTCAAGTGACAGACAAGACAACGTTGTAAAAGACTGCAGGCTCCACATCCCTGAGCCCAGCCCTCTCCCAACCTGTAAACACAGATCCTGGCTTTTGAAGAACTATCCAAAAGAAAAAAGAGGTGAAGAGAAAAAAAAGCCCATAGCCCCTTTTTATCCCCCATTTACAAGATTTATAAACAGCTTCACAGTGACGCGAAAGTTCAAGTAGTTAATAACTGAAGGAATCTGCAAAAATATGCACTCAGAGAATCCAACAATGGCGAAGGAAATGGAAAATAGAAAAACTTCCAATCATTCCTATGAATAATAAGCAATCAGGTGAATATAAAATGGTGGTTTTCCTACCCCAGTAACTTCTCAGCCTCAGATCATTCCTGGATTTATTCAAACGGCTCAGGATTATTATGCTTATTCATTTAAACCTGCATTAAACAAGCCCAGAATTTTTGGTTACTTTTACCTATTTTATGGCCAATGTGGTTTAGTCTAGCAGGCCCCTAAAAGCAGCAGGTGACAGTCGGCACATACACAGAGCAGCGGTAACTTATGGCCGATAGAGCGTTGGAGAAAGTTGAAAGGTCAGATGTTTCAAATAAACAAGAAGAGGCTACAATAACTGTTTTTCGCTGTGGATTGTGAAGCAGTGGCGGCCTATTTGGACACTGATGGATAAGCTGTTTGGTTTAATGTCTTTGTAGCAGCCTCGCTTGAATGTAGGCGATGTCTAGATAGCGACGAGCCTTGCCAAGTGTCATTTATCTAGAATGTATTTTTGAATGTGCTTAAACCCAAAAGATTTAGTAAAATAACTTTATTTGGCCGTTGCACAGTGAGAAACAGATGTCACAAAGTCAAAGAGGTGTTAAATACTAAACCACGGACTTGTCTCCCCTAAAACCTTAAGCTATAGCGTAGTACATTTACACTATCTATCCATCTATCTATCTATCTATCTATCTACCTATCTATCTATCTATCTATCTATCTATCTATCTATCTATCTATCTATCTATCTATCTATCCATCTACCAACCATCTACTTTTCGTTCAATCTACCGGCCATTCTAGCTACCTACCCACCTACATACCTACCGAGCTACCTACCTATCAACCTAGCTACTTATCTATCTACCTACCAACCTTATCTTTTTATCACCCACTAACCAGGCACAGTGGTATGGATGGGCCTGGTGGTCCTAGGCCCACCCACTTTTCCCAAAACTTGTGTTGCAGAAAGTAGTCACGACTAGTTGCTGGAGTCTCACAGATAAAGCATTTTGCTCCAAAAAACAACATGCATTCGAAAGAATAATCCATTTGCATCACCAATTCTTTGCCATCTCATAATCACGCGGCACTATTTTCCCTCCGTTCATATCACTGAGCGCACCATCATCAGCTGTTTCACAGCGTTTACATGCTCGGATGGAGACTGTTGCGACTCTTCTTTCGCGTCTCGAGTCAAGTCCTAAGTCAAAACCGACAAGTCTCAAGTCAAATTCTAAGTCTCACAGTTGGAGTCTTGAGTCCTTTCGAGTCTTTTCAACAACACAGTAAAAACATTTAACACACATCACGTATACTTTTAAATGTATGTATTAAATGTATGTTACGAGTTGTTGATGTTAAGGTCCAAGTCGAGTTGCAAGTCTCTTTACATTTTATCAAGTTGAATCTAAAGCCATCAAATTCATGACTCAAGTCTTGAATTTGAGTCTTGAGTCATGCAACTCGAGTGCACACCTCTGCTTGTTTCAATCACTTTGTAAACCTGTGAAACATATATGATATTGAGATCTCTATTATTTTCTATGTGTCAGAGTGATGCTGATCAAAATAAATTACATATCATTTTTCCAGTACATTTTTTTTTTTTTTTAAATCAGTTTAAATTCATTGACTCATCTCTGCTTTCTTAACACGCAGATTTGATGCCGCCTAAAGCGTCTCACCACTTCTTGGCCTGACTGTATTTCAGACTGATAATTTGTGTGGCTTTCCTCGTTGAAAAAATCTAATGTGTTTGGACTTGGTACAGCTTGCTCTGTCAAGGCACAGCCGTCAGTGTGAATTCTGTGATTAGTACGAGAGGGTAAGTGAGAGGCTGCCTCTGGCCTGACATGTTTCCACTCTTGTCCGTACAGCTGGGGCTTCTAGTATTCCCCCCTCCTTTAAACTGTTTAGTTTGACGGAATTTATCCGCATCAGTCACATGCGGATTCAAGGCATGGAGAGATTCATCAACACTTTTCTCAGTTAAAACAGTGGAAGATGTCCCAGACCCACTTGCGCAAAAATGTAACAAAAATTAGCAGCAGTGGCAGTAATGCTTTGCGTCCTCTCGCCTGGTTGTGCATGCCAGAAAAGATTAAGATATCCCAGAGAAGAGGATACATTCATATTTTACAGTTCACCAGATGTGTCCAGGGTGTTATGAAAAACATGCTTTCTATGAATCCATCATCTCTCAGTCCCGTCCAGACTTAAGACCTCACCAAATACTTCAAAGGCAGCGGCACGTGGTGGATGAGGAACAATTACCTCAACATTAGGAAGTTCTGAGCAGATTCTCTGACCCCTGGTGCCAAAATATGTTAGACAAGCTGAGCTGCAAGGGAGGGCAACCCAGGGAGGTCAAAGGTCGTCTAATACCAGAACATGTGTACATAAAGGGGCTACATGGTTTGGAATGTTTTGCCACTGCTGCAGAGCAAACAGAATCATCTGCATCTCAGCTCGAAAGCCCTTTCCTGTGTCATGTTAAAGTAGGATTTACAAACCATGTGTTTTATTACTACCAGGCAAAAGAAGTTGATTTGTCACATTGTTTGTGTTCAAGATCCACCGAGATGAAAAATATGGTGGAACACACAGATACATGAAGAAGAAGTGACCATGACCTTAATCTGGCCTTAAACTCCTCAGACTCCTCAACTAAGAACACCCAGGACCACTTTGACAATCTTTGGGATTTTACAGGAAAGGGATTGAATGCGAAATGATTAATGTTTCTTGTCCAAAATGGGCCCATTTTCAAGGTAAAATCGCTTGGAACTCGAGTTCACTATTAATAAAACACAGTGGCAAACCGATGCGGTGGTCTGTGCTCTAGAACCTGAGAAATAAGGGTTCATGTGAGGCCAATTTGATGTTTTCTGAGTGTGGTCCTTTTTACTGAATGTGGTAGGATACAATACAATGAAATAATAAGATGCTCAGAATTGTCTGTTTATGATAAATGATACAGGATTTAGGGATCTGCTAATCTGATACCCAGACCGATACTGACTGAACTCATTGGATCTGAGATCTGAAAATGAAAGTAAAATCTGAAAGCCAAGCCTACCATCATGGGTTCCACCATACATTCTTTCTGAGGATGCTAATTGTGTTGAAGTTACTGAAGTTCTGGCCGACATTGACACTTGTGTTTTCGTCGAGTCATTGAGGTGTACAAGCCACATTTGGTGTTGATTATGAAGTTGTTAAGTCCTAGTTATTTAAAAGACTAAAAGATTTAAAAAGATTAAAACCATTTGCATATTCTATTTAGAAGGCTGTTGAGTGAAACCAAGTGAATAAATGACATTCGTAGAAGCGACAGTTGGTATTGGACTGGTATCGGTATGAGCGGCTTAGTGAAACCTAGTATCGGGCCGTCCCTAATCAAATCACACTACTCATTGGTTGGACCAGCGTCAGTCGATACCCTTGTTGACATTCTTTGGAGAGAAACTCTAACATTTGCGTGCTAACATCCTACAAATGACAAAACTTACATTAAGCGTTTGAGCAGGTGTGATGTGGGCCCAGTGGCCCAACCGTGAACCAGTGATCTGATGGGTGTTACCGTCTGGCATGTTCAAGTGTCCAAATAAAAGTGAGTGCTCGGCAAAAAGGTGCACTTGAGGAGGCGACGCAGTAGATATCAGAGCAGGTAACACTTTGGGGAAAACGATCAGGTCCCTTGTGCTTAACCATGTCTCAACAATGGCGCCTAGAAGGTGGAACCTCAATGACGCAGCAACAGCAACTGAAGCCACAGTGTTTTGGGACCTAACCAAGAGATTATTATGATGGACTTTGTATTTGAATTTTGTATTTGTCTCTCCTTGACCCATCATAGAGGTTTTCTTTTGCAATCGAAGTTGTCGGCTCTGCAACATATCAAAGTTACGTTTTTACAAGTTACAGAGCTACTGAGCGCCATGAAAATTAGTGACATTCACAGATAGGCCTGCAAATACTCCACCTGTCCTGCAGTAACCTCCGTGACATCACCGCACCAATTGTCCAGCCACGTCTGTGCTGCTGAACAGACTCCCTGCTGGCAACATGAATAATGGCCTGTGTGTTTAACTTGCTCAATACAAAGAAGCTGTGTAATCTAAATACATAAGGTAATATAAATACAAAGGAACCGTAGAATCTCACACAATGTAGTTGCAGGCTGTGTGTGTGCAGCGCTGTGACATTATGCCCCCCCACCACCCCCCCACCCCTTCCATCCCTTGCTCCATCCCAGTTCGGGTAGGCTGGCACTCTCTGTGTTTAAAAAGCTCCCGGAAAGTTTACAGAGAGTGTACTTCTGCTTGGCTTTGTGTGACAAGCTTTAACGCACCATACCCATCAGCAGCAAAACAGCCACAGACCTCCCTGGAATCCACTCTGCCACTTTCCATTCATACATTTTCATGCATTCCCCGACTTCCTATCACATAGCCCGTCAAAAAAATACCCCTGTTGACAATTTATACCGATTGTGTTTGTCAGGCTGCGACCCGCGAGGCTACTGTGTGTTTGTGTCGACCTTGGGTTGGTCCGGTTCAACGTGCAAAGCTGCGCCCCTGCTTTTGGTTTTGATCTCATAACACCGCCGACCACTGACCGTTCAGTACAATGTATCGTCAAAATTTCATGCATTGAAGAGACTGAAGTGAAGAAACGGAAATGCTTAAACTACCACTTTGGAGAATAAATAGTGTAAACATGAAAAGCCACGTTTCGAATGTGAAGGTAACCATGGTTAACTGAGCCATCATTGCCTTTAAATTTTACAGTGAGCCCCTGGTGCCACCATGAGTAATATTCTGCTCCGTATTCAAGGTATGACAAGGTAAATATTTACTGAGTCCAACATTATATCACATTTTTCTATATCGTATTGTAATTCGGGCAAACAAATCCAGGGAGGATTTTCTCACTTTGGCATCTCACACTGCACAGCCCAGGTTGCTGTGGGAGGAGCCATGCAAAGGCCTCTGACATATTTATGACATTTCTAAGAAATAATCAACTTGTCAAACTGATGCAGAGAGTAGTTTGCAGGTAGTAATGTGAAAATTAACTCAAAATGTTTTCATATATTCATGATATTTTATACTTTATTTAATCTACATGTGCATTTCGAAATGTATTATGAATTTCTTTATTACATATGGTATATATGTATTTCATTTTTATATTGTCATTATATTTCATATATTTATGCATTGAATATATTTATTTTACTCTTTACATTGTATTCATGTACATGTTTAATTTTGTATTCATATTTCATTATTTTACACATCATTTACACATTTACACATCACTTTATTCTATTTTGCAACTCAGTCTCCCTGTGTATTCAAAAGTGAATTGTTATGCTCTTTGTATTGCTCAGGTACATGTTTAATTTAAGCATGAGTAACTCAAGATTTCAATCAATATGTTAATACTGTATCAATACCTAAAGAGAGGATTAAAACCATTCAGCAACTACATTCTCTGATTTAAATATGTCAGGTAATATTTCTGCATCTCCAGGAATGACAATATAGATTCTGATGCACAAACAGATATTTTTCTAGAGTGCTATTAGAGCAGCTTTGTCATTTTACAAGTAAATGTGATCAATGTTTTGTTTGTGCATCCTTCACATGCACTCTCAGAGCATCAGCACATCATTGATCTGTTATTTAAACTAATCATAGATATTGCTAATAATACCGTGTCTGCGTGATGTCATTTCTGGGAAGCTCCATCCCTCCGAAGCAATGTTTACATTACACGAGGTGTTTTGGAGCCAAAGAGTATTCCGGGTAATGCTCACAGAAGCTTTGACGCCACGGGAAGACAGTCGGGATTAAAAGGAAAACTATGGGATGCAGTGTAACTGGAGTGAAAATATTGTCTGACAGCAAAAGTTTAAAGACCTCTGATGGGATTCGTAGTGGATTTGTTCTTTACATTGCACGGCGACCACTGAAGTTTACCTGAGTAACATTTTCGATAGACAAGACACTCTGAAATGTAACAGGACTAAACTGCTCAAAGCAACAAAGAATACAATTAAAATTTTAAAAACAATGTCACTTTAAAGAAATCACAACTACTTGGTTTTAAAATAAAGATAGAATGTATATATTTTTTTAAAGGGAAATACCTGAATTTGCACATTATCAATTTATATCTTTGTCCATCTTATTATTATTATTATTATTATTGTTATCATTAAATCGATCAGATGTTACTCAATAGTAACTCAGTACCAATCATCATATACTTTGAAACTCTTACTCAAGTCATTATGTGGATGACTACTTTTTACTTCTACATGAGTCACTATATTCTAAAGTAACATTCATCTTACTTCAGTAACATTTTTGGCTGCTCTACCCACCTCTGTCCATGATTATGTCATTTCCATTTCCACACACACACAAGACTGGTCAAGCAGACACTAGACTGAAGATCCATTTCTTTGCGAAGTCTAGTCACTGCCGATCTTATCTGCGACAGCAAGGGTTCTAGCGGTCCATTAATTCACATGTCGTGCCACTCTGACCTTGGCGGGACTCCTGCAAAACGAAACATGTGCTGCATACGTTCCTCCAGACCCAGACTGCTGATGTCACACTCCTCTGAAATGTATTTAGTGGAGAAAACAAACTGAAGTGGTCCAGGAAATGGCAGTTGGGGGGGGG
>CAESWR010001092.1:283075-293866 GCA_903171835.1 Mullus surmuletus | reverse complement strand
GGGGCGGGGGGGGGTTCCATTCCCGAGGCTCCAGATCAATGTAGCCTGTGTACTTTCACTGTTTCATAAAAGCACGTTGAATATACAGTTTGAGGAACGTGCCGACGATGTCTCCCATCAAAGTTTCTCTGTGTTATTTGTGCATGCACTCGCTTTCCTTTTTTCTTTTTAAAATGTTAGAATACAAAAAAACACAACATCACAGACATATTTATGCAAGACGAAAATCATTCTGCATCTCCGAATGTTTAGAGAGATCTCATGCAGATAAGTGCAGTAGGAATGAATGATGTCATGTAAATTGAATCCTGCTGTTTTGGGTTGTATGTTGCTAATATAATAAATAGCCTTGCTTTGGACGGAGTGGTTTAAAAATATCTATTTGTGATGGGCGCAGATATGCGAGGACTAATATGGCGATTGCGTTTTGTCTAATTGGCGAGACACAAAGGTTCCCAAACTGCAAAATATGTTCGGTGTGCTGTTCAAAAACCTCCTCTATCTCGCCAAAAAGACTGCAGATAGTCCCGGCAAGGTGATACCAAGCGGTTGCCGGGTGTGAAGGAAGGACTTAAACTCCATGAAAGAAAACCCATAAAAACAGAGGAGGGCCCAAGTGCTGTCTCACATGTTTAATGAGCTTGTGGTGTTTGGAAAGGAACAGAAAGAACCGTTCTGACGCGTGTAACATCTTATCTCCCTCGCTCTTTCCCTTGTGATTTCTGTTGTATTTCCAAGACAAGCAGAGGCAGCGCCAGCGGAATCCGACGCAGCTTGGCCCGAGCCCTCCTGGGAAGCAGCACCCAAATAAGCTTGCCGAGCCCTCGAGGTGGCAGGAGTTTGGCCAGAGGAGTGGAGGCAGACGTTCGGTTAGACGGGTGGGGGGGGGGGGCAGACATGGGAGAAGATGATGGGGAGAAGAAAGGCAAGGAGGAGACAAGAGCGATTAAAGGAGGCGCTGAAATGAAGACGGAGCCGTTATCCGGCCGCGATGAGATCTGGAGATGATATTTAACGTCGCTGATGAATGGACGCATCCAGGAAGAGGCGACCAGGCGGTTACAGAGGAGGAATATTTCTCAGGCGGAGGATGACGTTAAGGTCGACCACAACTCTGCTGACGCAACTCGGCTTTTAATCTATGGTTTCCCTGCGCAGCTCAAAGTTAGCTTTTTGTACTTACTGTCGATGGCAGACAAAAGCGCCACTCTGCGACAAACAGGTTTTCCATTAAATGTCACATAAACTCAATCCGCCTGCCAGTGCTTACTAGAAATACAAATGAAGTACTTTGAACTCTGTACTCTATATTTTTAATAAACTGAAGTATCGCCATAGTGTTATAAAAAGTGCTCTTATAAGGATGATTTTTTTCTCTCTGCCATTGCGCCACACTTTATATATAAAGTAACACATCTATTTTTTACAATATCATTTTTCAAAAAAGAATAAAACTACGTTACGTTCTGCTACTTTCACAACCACTCACAAACCGTGTGTCGCAGGCCAAACCAGCCACCACAGTTTCCAACGTTTCCTTAATAGTCTTGATGGGAAAAGGTGCTTCAAATGTTCAATAAGCCATTTTCTTTGGGTGCTTGCTGCTAACTACCCTTCTAAAACTTATATGAGGAAATAAACTAACTAAGCAACCAGGCAACATATTTCTCCAACTGCTCATTGAGTGCTAGCTAGGTGCTACAGTAACATATGTTGCAATCACGAGACATTCCGATATCTGTGTCATCATCACAATTAATGACGTATAAATTCTGGATGGCATGCTGTACCTCGACTCTTGAGTGATCCATGAGGTTTTGAAGTCCAACCTTTTTTTTTTTTACCACTTGATTGGTCAGCGAGTTTGACGGAATTTGAATGCTTCTGGAATCCCTTCAACCATTCTGTAGTCTGTTAGCTAGCAGAAACTCCCGTGGGAAACCTTTGTAGATGCTTGCTTGAAGTGGTTGTGTTGCATGATGCAACATAGCTTTCACCCTGACATGAGACGCATTGCTAGTACCTCCACGAAAGTAAGTAGTATTAGTCGTAATAAGTATCTCCACATTAAAGGGATAATTCTGACTTTTTGACATGAAGTTTCTCACCATATGGTTCATCAGCAGTGACTTTTCTCCCACTGCGTCCTGTGAACAGAGTTCCGGCCTGGTTCATTAATTAAATGAAATGATAATCAGTGTTAATCTGTGATACTTCGAAAAAAAAATAGGTTAGCAAAGATTTTAAAAAAGGCTAACAAAACTGTCTCTGTCTGTCTGTCTCCTTGACACTGATAAAATACTTTGTAGGTAGAATATGGGCAAAGGTTATTTTCTTTTTTCTTATGAATTGGTACTATACCAAGTGTGTGTGTGTGTGTGTGTGTGTCATGTGAAGGCCCTCTGTGTTTACAGGGCCGGTGAGCAGCGATCCTCAGCATAACCATGGATACCGCCGCGGGGGTCACGTCCGTGCCGCACACACTCCTCGATAGGAAACAAACACGGCGGTGTTGCCCTGAAACCTCCACTTTCTAATAGGCTGCTAATTAGCGGGAGGGTCTGCCCTGCCTGTGAGAGGCTGAGAGGCAACCCCCCCCCCAACCAACCCCACACAGACATCAATGGCTTTATCTTAAGATTTTCCTAATGAATTGACTGTCTTCATGTTCAGGCTTTTTTCATAATGACACCAAAATTATTAAGGCATATTATGGTTTTTTGAATTCTAATAGTTTGGCTTTTGAAGCTGTTGTATACATTCCAAAGCTGTTATAGGGAGTGATGCTGTTTCTAACTTTACCGCTTTTAAATAATGCCGAAGTCTCTACTTGTGCCGTCCCAATTGGGAGCCAGATTTACAAAGAGCAGCTCCGTGTGGAGGAATGTTGTGTATAACAGTCTTGTGTGGAGATTCCTGTGAGGCTGCCCAGAGAAAAAGAGCGAGAGAAGGGGGGAGATGTGCTTGATGTTTTCACTTGAATGCAGCACATCAGTCTATAACTCGCCCCCATCGCAGAGTTGTCCGCAGTAATAACGTAAGCAAGCGCCAGTGGCGTGTTTGGATCCACAGCCACAATCTGTCCTATTGTCACCTTATATTTCACAGCAGAGATTTTCTCTGATCTGATCTGATCTGTCTCATCACCAGAAAGGATGGAGCAACAAAAAGCCGTGTGGACTTAATGCTCCCTATTTTTCAGTTTCTCAAATGAAAGTTGACCCGGTTTCTTGATAACAACACAACTTTACAAATAAAGGGGCTCACCTACCTAAGAATTGCTTACTAAAAGGTTTTTCTCAAAGCTCTATGTACTTTACTCTCCATTGTAAAGTGGCCTTGCTTTGCAAAGAAGAGTGATTGAGCCGTCTGGCACTGATTCAGCTGTCACCACTGACTGGTCTTGCTCTCAGGCTGGTAAATAAAGTTTAAATGCAAAAGTTGTTCCATCCTCATCAAGACAGCTGGAGAAGTGAGGATGATCGATATCGCCAGAATAAAATAAATAAAACACTATCTCCGAAGACAGTGACCAGCACAGATAGCCTATAATGAGTTTGTACAACAGATATACTAAAACATTATTATATAAAACATTATTTCATCTTGTATTGATACAGATAGGTGGGTAGGTGGGTAGGCCTACTATAGGTCCATAGATAGACAGGTAGGACGTTGGATGTTGGGCTCATCATGCATAGTGGTTATGGAGGCTTACATGTCCGCCCTGACCACCCTTAGGATTTCTCCATTTGTTACTTTGTAGGCTAATAAGGCCTCAAGAAACAAGTGGCTTATTTGTAAGAGACTTATGGAGACCTTTCGATTTCGTAAGAACCGGCCAACGTTTCCATGGCAATGAGGTCTTCTGAAAAAAATATGGACATAAAACCTTTTTACCTGACTTACATTTTACCAGTCGCTATAGGCTAAAAACTACAATTCTCCATCTTGCATGAGCAGTGCCAGCAAACCCAATCCAGACCCTTTTTTTTTTTTTCCAGAAGTGAGTCAGTATCGATTACTTACTCACGATGGCTGGTGGTGATTCATCACAGAGTCAAAAAGTTCTTTAGTTTGGATCAGGGACGTACAAACATCAGCTATCACATGTTCTGCTCTCCCCAATTCGTCCAAAGTAAACAGGTCACCTCTTATTTTCTCAAACACTGTGTGATTAGATAAGAGTATTACTTCGGCCGGCTTACTTAACTTATTAAAACGTCTTCTCCAGCAGCGCTTTTAGCCTCTCCGAGGGCTCCAGTTTTGAACCTCGCAAGGTCTTATTTCCGACTTAAATATAATTGGTCCCTCTCAGCCAGACTCATCATAGAACCCAGAGGGTTCTCTGGTTTTGAAGCTGTAGAGGTCCAAAGGTCCTGTAGTCACTTATAATTCAACTAAATAAGGTATATATTTATAAATACTTTTTTTGTAAAAAATGATGAATACTTTTCTCTTCTGAGCGATTTTGTAAAAAAAAAAGTCTCACAATCTGTTGGTGAAGATTTGAGAACATTCTACCATCTTTGTCATTGTTGTTGACTGAAGATGTGGTTGTTTTGCTATCAAATCAAAGCCTATAATCCAACATTCACGCTTTGCTTCCTCAACCAACCAGCTTCATTTTCAGATGTTTTTGTTGTTTGTATCCCTGTTTGTATCCATACATTGAAAATATTTTTACAATGTATGTGAAAAGGATTTGCGTAGATACATCCATGTGGTGCGAATCAAAATATGACAATTACTGCAATAGACTATAATAACACATAACCATGTGGGCCGTGCTGCTGTGGGTTCTGGGACAATGGAAGCAAAAAGCAACAGTCCATCTTGATTAATGCACCGTTGCAGTGTGTATTTTCACTGATTCCGCTCGGCCAAGAAAACACCATCGGTCCGCTTCACGAGAGCCCCAAAATAAATGCGCAATTACACGTGGCGCACCGAGGCTTGATTCGGCGCACATGTCAGTCAGCGCTCGGTGAGAACGAAGCTCGTTATCTGCCGGAAGATCTGAGGCGGGACGAGAAGCAAAACAACATTGGAAGATTCTCAAGATCCGTAATTAGCTCAGCGACCTCTGATGGTTTGCATCTGTTTCGGTATCTTATCCACCCATCGACCTTTTTTTTTGTGTGATTTTAGAGAGCAACGACCGTTCCAAAATATTGTTCTAGAGAAGACTTGCAAAAATAAATGTCAGATAAATGCCGTCATCGAGTAATAACAGCGGATGGGGAAGTTCAGTGATTATTGAGCTTCTTTGTCATAGGTGCTCACACAAGGTCAAAGGTCAGATAAAATCCACCTCCTATCTGGATACAATGGGAGCAGGTCCGTTGTATTTGATGGGGTTCCTGACTTTATTAAAAAATGCAGTGTAACTTGGGTGTAATAGATGAAGCATCGAAAGTAAAACTATGGGGACGCCAATGGTACTTAACTATTGATTAGTCTTTATATTCACCAATAAGAAGGCAGGTGATGTTACTGGTTTGGTTAAGTAAGTCATCTTGAAGCCAGTTTTGGTCTGGTGGCTTGTTAAAAAGATTATTTTTGATGAAAATTGAGATGACATGTATTAATGTGATCAGAAGTAACCTGGCTAAGCAACAGCAGACCAAAAAAAGGGGACTAATGATGGTTTTAAAGTGGATAATGTGCTGTTGCTGTCCCCCTCCCATTCCTGTGGCTCAACGTGACATTTGTGTTTTGACGGAATACACCATAGTCTGCTGCCTGGGTAATCCCAGATTTCCTATGGAACGGCCCTGAGCTTAGCAGAGGGCTTGACTAATAGCTTTCTTTTCAAATGATCGCTTTGCTACACGACTTCAGAAGGGGGCAGCGGCCGTGAAATTCAATTACGGCGCACACGCTCCGCAGCCTTGTCCAGAGCTGTCCGCTTTAATCCCCCCGTTTGCCCTCAAAGATTCTCAACCTCGTTCAGACCTCTTCTCAAGTTCTCCGCCTCACCCTCTGGACTTGAGTTTGCTCGGTGCCCTGTACATCGTGTATTTTCCTTCTCGACTTGGCCTTGCGATGGCCCGCTTTGAACTCCCCAAGCCCCCCATCCATGGGGTCTTTAGCGGTTCCACCCTTTTTTTTTTCCCGCTGCACTTCACCTTGCCTGACCTTATGCTAGCACAGCCCCATTGCCCTCCTCCTCAAACTATACAAGATACGTTACACTGTTTTCCCAGGAGAAGCAATACCAACAGTTACGTTCACTTTCCTGGGCACAATTCTTGTGACTGGTTATGTCTCATAATGTCACAGGATTAACGTGTCAGCAAAACATCTGACCTTCACGGGTTTGCGTGTTCCCTGAAACCTGAATTGAGCATCTGAGGAGACCACTATTCTTCAAATGTTAGTAAAGATTCTTTATACAACGACAACGGTCTTCTGAATCAGAGCAACTGGTAACATTGAAGCTATCTAGACTGCCTATCAGGAAGTGATGAACAAGTGACAAGTTATAGGTTGCAACAGGGATTGTGCTGATGTTAGGACTCATTTTATTAGGAATACCTTGGGTGAGACAATATGTCTTTCTTCACTAACTCGCAAATATGAATGAAGACAACAACGTCGCCTCCGTCAACAACCAGCAATCAAAAGTCACAATCGTTTACTTCTTCTAGTTTCAAGAGTAGTTCAGCTCTGAGATTTCTTCCATTAAAAGGGAGTATTTTCTTGACCCTGTGACCAGATACTCACTAAGTTTATAAATATTTAGGGGAATGGTCTAGACAATATGTTATTTTTCCTTTTATTCTATCAAGAATCAGTTCATCAAAATGATTACTCACTTATTAAAATAATTATTAGTCATAGCTCTGTTATCACTGGAAACAGCAAGAACATAAAACTTTTGAAAAAACCCCAAAAACGTTTCCAACATTAAAGTATGAGATGTAGCTCTGTCTAGTTGCACTCTATCTTTATCTTTGTCAAGGCCACCTCCCTTCCAATGACAAAAAGAGTTGTTACACTGTGGTCTCAAGGTCTGGTGAGGAGGGGGTGAGGGTGGGGGGCGAGGTGGGCCAATGCCAGGCCGACGGCAGAAGTCTGGACCACCATGAAATGCAGGGGAGGCTTCCTGCCCTGGATGTTCGGCTGGGAACAAACAACCCTCCCCAATCCCCAGACCCCCGAGAGTCGTGTCCCTCCTCAAGATGCCTCCGTGGAGCTGCATCTGTCTCCTATTCGCTACCTTGGACGTTCAATCGCACATCACTCTGTGTTTGTGCTTCCTCCATACTCCTTCCTCTTGCTGTGACACTTCCCTTCCTATCTGCGTGTGCGTGTGTGTGTGTGTAAATGTGAGTGTGTGTGAGTCTTGGATGGGTTGACTGGAAGCAGCAGTTGTGGTCTGGCCTGCGGTCAGGCTCTGATTTGTAAAAGGGTAATGACATAATACTATGATTTGTGCTGCAAATTGTTGAATGACAACAATACTCCCCGGAGTGATTTCATTTTGATATATGTCATAATCTGAGGTTTTCTGTGCTTTCAGACTGCAACATCCAAAGCCAAGAGCTAAAACAGAAACAAAAACATAAAAAAATGCTCCCTTCAAGTCATGAGTCTCCTCCATTAGTCATCTAATATAATTACGTGACAGCATATATCATAGATAACCGGCTTCTTTGAGACAGTTCACACAAATCTGAAATGGAGGAACAAGTATTTAGACACTCGGCGCTTGATAAGGGACATTACTATTGCTTTATCAGATCTGCTGCTCACACAGTCAGATGAATGTATGGGAAATCCATGCAATTGTGTCATAAGGGCCGAGAGGCTGGGGAGTCACAAATCACATCCACCACAACAACCCCCGTAAAGCCAATAGGATATCCAATGGCTCGACGTGAACTTTCACACTCTATGTTTACTTGGCCTAAGGAGTCTTGGGCTCATCCAATTATCTCACTTTAGATTATTTGATGGTCTGTAATGTTGTTGTTGTTTTTTTGCCAAAACAAAAATGGTAAACAAAACGCCTTTGGGCTGATGCCAATAAGAGGGACTCCCAGGGGCTGCTGGTGTGGGGGTGGGGGCGGGTAGATGGAAATAGTTGTCCGAGCCACAGGGAAAGCCCCCGTAAATTCTCGGACAGCGACCACAGTCGTGCCGATGGCCTCACAGCTGTAGTAGTGGTGGTCGTTGGTAGGAGTGACATGATGCGATCGGCCTTTTGGCAGCACAGCACAGAATACTTTGTTTGGGTCTGTTTGTGGACCAGCAGATGGGAAACAAGCTGGATTCGTGTTCTCGAGAGGTCCTGGGGGAGCAGAGGGGTGGGGCGGGGGGGACGGAACAGACAGAGCAGACTATGCCAAAATGCCATGTCGGCTTGGCATGACAACAACATGCATGCCATGCCACAACAGCTGCACTCGGGAATTCTCACTTTGTCAAAAACACTGGGCAGCGAGAAAATGTTGAAACACTGCAACACGCCTCCCATCAGTAGCGAGTCGGTGATTGTAAAGGTGACATATACCAGATATTAAACCTTATTCTAGCATCAAACACTACATGAAGGTGAGTGCTTACTGAGACTTTCTTAAGTATATTCCAACCAAAAATGATCACAAAGTTGTGATAAAGAGGCAGAAGACTCGAGCCAACATTGGTTTGGCCAATGAGGGAGCCCAACCAGCTGCTGAGGTTAAAGCTAAAGCGAACAGAAAGCCATTGGAGAGGGGCCCTTTGTTTTAATGTGGAATGCTGGTGCTCACATGCAACATAGTATATAATCCATTTAACTTCAACCGGCGGGTAAATGTCTGCAGAATTATTGAAATATCATCAAATTCACTCAACATGTTTGGGGTGGTGTGGAGAGACGTGTTTATATGGTCGGTACAATTTTATCTGCTACATTGAACTAGTTTTGTTGAAGCCTGGGTCTTTGGGCACAAAATCAAACCCCCAACTGCCCCTGATGTTGCTACATTATGTAAAGATCTTATAGTACCAGTCGGGTGAAGCGACTGTTGTGACAGCAAATTTACTATTTAAAACATTTGTTCCAGATAAAACCTCTTGAGTTGATCGTAAAGTCTTAATATATGTTTTCTTAGTTCAATGGTGACATTTGTTGCTTGGTAAGCAGATTTTGTTTTTTTCTGGTCACCAAACTATTGCTTTGTGTAGCTTTGAGCATTAATAACTGACAACAATATGCTAACATGCAGAGAGAACAATGGTAACAGGTTCATATTAGGAGTAAAGTGATTGAACAGGTGGTAAGGTCAAACAAAGAAACCATTAAAAGCCTCACACCAAACAGTTTTAATTCTGCTAATTGAAATTTTTTTCGTTTGAACGCTTTGTATTTAGAAAGGACAACCATTTGTTGCATTGTAAGAGTCTTAAACCTACAAGCAGTCCAATGATTGCATAATGTACCGCAGGGCCTCCAACAACTGAGCTGTCTCAGAAACCTTGAGTGAAGAACAAAACAACAGATCGCCGGCAAGGTCAGGGAAAGGATCCCCGCCAATTAAAGATTTGGAAAACCTACGAAGAACCGAACCCTCCCCGGGTGGGAATCGTGTGACATTAAGTTTCATCAGATTCAGAAAAACTGCTTTTAAAGTCGTATTGTACCGCAGCTCCGACTCACACAGAAATCAATCGTTTGTGCCCCGGGCCACCTGTTGCCATGAAAACGTAATCTAGAATATTTAATTTTTCATGATCTGGGCACGTTATCAGATAATTCCCACAGCCGACCACGGGCAGGGCATCACAAGTGCAATAATGGAGGGGAAAAAACGATGGAAGGAATCTTCCCAACCCCGAAAAAACATGGAGGGTATCATGAAAAATTAAATGTCTCCATCATCCTGAGAAAGTTAAAACAAATACCAACAGCTTAGTGATGGTGCTCTGAAGGGGGAGGAGGGAACAGAAGTGGGGGTTGGGGGGATGACTGATATATTTGGCCGAAGCAACGTGCTGGTGATACCATGTGCAGCTGGCAGCACCCAGAGCAAACATGGTGCCCTCAGCCGAGCTATGAATCCTAAGTAGGGGGAAGTTTGCAGACGGAGGCCCTTGTGAATGTGAATGTGATGGTGTGGATATAGCTCGGCTCATGTCAGACTGTGTGGGAAACACAAAGAGGGGCCGGCAGAGTCACATGGGTCGTCCAGCTCCCAAAGACATGCCTCTCTCTCTCTCTCTCTCTCCGTCCTCTCAATCTCTCACTCATTCCTCTTCTCTCTGGCGGGACCACTATCACATCCCTCGCTCCCACAAACACGCAGACACGTGCGGACGTCTCCACCACCCTCATTTACATCTCGTTCTATTTCCCCTTTTGTATATTTAATATAAAAAACATGCCTGCTATTTATTCATATGTTAGCAAAGAGAGAAAAGAATTTCCACATACAGTATTTGTACTTAAAAACAACACATTAAGACTGTAATACACAAAAGACACAATAGGAGTGTGTGTGTGTGTTATTTCATTTCATATTATTTATATATCAACTTTAAAAGCAATAGTTAGCAAAGTGCTTTACAGCAAACAATGTCTTAAAACAAGCCATAACATCAGTAAATTATATTAATCATGATTTGTAATTATGATCAATTCTAAGATTGATGGTTGACTTATATTTTTCATTCCGGCATCGTCAGCGACACCTGCACTTCATTATTTTGTTGTCTCGTCTTTCCTTGCCGTGAGGTAGGGCGCGGGGCTCACTTTGTGACAGGGTTTCAGGCGATAGTGGGAGGATTTGTGAGCCTCTGGGG
>CAESWR010001092.1:243631-267643 GCA_903171835.1 Mullus surmuletus | reverse complement strand
AAATAGCGAACAGGTCAAATGAAGGCTCCTGCACACTGTTAAACTGGCAAGCAATATACTTTATTGTAACGTTTCAGTATTAAACCTTCAGACGAACTTTTTCTTGAGAGAGGTCAGTGAAAATCAGCAAAAAAGCACCCAACCTCAACTCAACCAGTAGGAGATACAATTATGGTTCCTCTGCCTTTTTAATTGTAGGAAACATTGTAAATAACACATCTTTCACAGTTTTTTGTTACATGATTATGATGTATTCTAATAATGTGTTTTTTGCTGATTTGTTGTTCCTTTTTGCTTTGTGTTTCTGATCACTAAGTGTGATCAGGTTGGACAAAGGCACTCTTGACAACAAGTTTGTCCGATGAAGGTTTAAACGTTATAATTAGGGGTGGGACGCAATAAATATATTAATATATTAATTAGGGGCTTTGTAATTAATTAACCTCAATTAATTGCATTTCAATCACATAATATTTGCCACAAGAAGCACTATTTTTCAATTAAAATGGATTTTGGTATATGACTCAATGAAATCATAGACACATACATAGATTTAAACAACAAAATATTGTTTATTTTGAATCAGTCTGACAATGGCACTATAAATCATAAAGTTGGATCAGATGTCGCTATCTGCAACACATTTTCTAACCCATTAATTTATACTCCTGTGTTGCGCTGACACGGAGCTCTCTGCCCCACTATAGTTCTGCGTTGGGGTTGAGTGACGTGCTGCACGTCACCGCGGGTTGGAGACTCTAGGAGTGGATATTTGGCGACTGTGGAAGCTCTGAATATGCTCAGGAAATCTTGATTGGCAACACGTAACATCAGAACAGCCTCAGTGAACAATAGCCTCCTCTGATGTGTCTTGTGCATCAGTGTTTGCACTGACGCCGGGATTCCACCGCATACGGCTCCGCTACGGAACAGCAGGCGGATCGAAATCGCAAGCAAACAGCGGCCATTGGATCCGCTCTGCTGCGGAGAGGAGAGGAGAGGAGAGGAGAGGAGGCTTGCGAGGTCTTGCGTGTCGTTTCACCGCGAGACATTAAATGAGATCGGTGGTGTATATTAACACCCACAACAAACCATCGCTCCCTCCCTCAGAAACCCACCAACTGACCATGTCGACAGGGTGTGAAATGACCGCCGAAAGACCTTTGACTCTTGAGTTGAACCTTGACCCCTCACATTATCACCTTAAGTACAGTTCAACGTATTGACTTTAATTTCGCAGAGCCGCAGCGGAGCCGGACAGCGGGCGGATTGTGTGGAATCATGGACATTGATTATAATGTTTGCGTATTCGATCAGGCTGCCGTTCCGCAGCGGAGCGCAGCCGTTCCGGATGCGGTGGGTTTTAGCCGTCACAAACGTTCCGTGTGTCTGGAGTGCAAACTACAGTTAACGGCGTTAATTTTGGTAATTAATTCATCGTAATAAACGCATTTAAGTCCAATCCTTAGTTTCAATAAAGTATATCGCTTGCAAGTTTAACAGTGTACGGGAGCTTTTCCCATTTGTTGTAATGTAAAAATGGTTTAAAATGGTTAATTCGTTTTTTGAAAATGGAATTAATAAATGATACACAGAGCCACAAATATTGTTTAATCAAAAATATATTCGGACTGACTCATGTGATTTTTGGGGGGAATATGGCATCTCTTCTTCGTAGTTTTACAAGGTTTTGAGTTTGCAGTCACTTTCAGTTGTATTCACTGATGACTCTCACATAACTGACATTTCATAAACATTTTATTATCATTTCATTCTAAATAAACAGGTTCAACATGAGTCTTCTGCTAGCTAGCTCTCTTCTGACAACTCCCAGCGTCACATCCAGTGTGTGAGTTAACCATAGCGACAACAACACGCTAAAGCCAAACTAGGGAGACGTTGGGCGCCCTTGAAGTGGCGCGTGGACTCCTGATCGCTTTCCCAAAAAACATCAACCTTCGGGAAAGAGGGTTGGGCGGCCACGCTGCATACACGTGTCAACTTTATTTGCAAAAAAAGGATAATACATGAGGATTAGGGACACATTTACACTCGCACTTCTGTTGAAAGTGTTCAGAATCTGTCCCTAACCACAATCCGAATTTTTAGCTCAACTCCTGAACTTTCCTGTGATCAAAAACTGCGTGACTTGGATCCGTCATTTAAAAAAAAAAAACACAATCAATTCTAGTTTACTAAAGAAAAACTCTCTACAAATTCTCATAACACAATGTCTCATTTGATAGATACATGATAGAAATATTCCAACTAGCTGAAAACAGAATCAAATCAAATCCAGGAGAAAAAAAAGCAGAAAGATTTCACCGTGTGGGAGCGATGCTTTATGGGTTGTAATGATCAGTAAAGGTTTCTGGATAACAAACACGGACTTGACAAGCTCGTGGGCCCTTCAAACAAACATGGCCGCCTGTATTGATCTTCTCAAATGAACTGCAGGCTCGCACAATTTGTTTCACAAGATAAACAACCTCCTGTCATCCGCTGCGCATACCGGAGCATCTCGGCCTTTTGAAGTCGGAGGCAAACAGAGCACAGGTATGAGTGTGAAGCCGAGGGAACAGCGAGCACTCGGCGAGGGGTTAGAGGACTGTAAAGCATCTCGGTCTGAACATGGATTACCACTCATGAACTCAATCCCTGTAAGCCGCGTCACAAACCCAACAAAGTATCAGACAGATTCTTCTTGTAAGAATCCATAATGACGCGCTCAAACCACTTTGCGCACGGCTGCAGAATAAACTCGTTAAAAAGGTGGCAAGTGTGTTGCTTTCACCTCCAATTTTTTTTAAACGCCGCCAAAATATGACCTCCCCGTGTGGGGGTCGATGCCCATATTAGGCACCGGAGCGCCGCCGGCTCATCCTTCTCGACCGCGACGCCGCACTCGGAAAACATGTCAAGCTTGAATGATTGGCTAGTCATCAGCGAGGGCATACCTGCGCGGGTTCAGGAGCTCGGCAAAGGTCAGGGGTCGGGCCTGTGTGGATTATCTGGAGTTTGATATCATTGCTTCTCTTTCTTGCCATCCGCTGAATCCCGACATGTCCGCCTGAACCCGCCTTCTTCTGGTTGCTTAGCTTTATTCCGGTAGTTGATCATGGGAAACACTCTTTTCTCTGGCTGGTGTTTTTTTTTTTTTTTACTTGACTGGGCAGACGGCATTCCTCCATCCATACACTCCTTTACGCTGAGATCCGCTGACTCAGACCTCGAGGCACCTGTGGCTTTGAGTGGCACCGGCAGTGCTACTGTTTGATGGCAAAACCCGTCTCACTTTGCATTTGTTTGCCAATGCACAGGCCTAAAATTTACGCAAGGTATTGGGTTATTTGACGGCAGCTCCTGCAATACCATGTAAAGTAACAAAAGCCCTGATCAAAACAGATGTTCTGCACCTGGGCCGACTCGTGTTTAATCTAAACACATTAGTTATTATTGCAATTACTTGAGTCTCACAATGTAATTAGACATCCTAGGGAACTCGTAGGCTGCTGCTTTTCGGCGGCCCCACAATGATGCAGCATGCTTGTGCCAATTCAGTTTACTGGAACTCTAATTGGCCACATGTGGTACAATGTGTTCGAGTACTTATTCATGAGCAGAGCGGTGAGCCGGAACATGCAGCTGAGTGTGTTTGCATGTGTGTGTGTGGCATTCAGCTGCTCATACTGTCAAAGGGAGGTGAAGTCCACCACAGTTTGCTGTTTCCACACTACAAACACATTTACCAAAATGTGGTAAAATCACCATAATGAGAATGAATGAAGCAAGATTGGACCGTAAAAATGTCGTACCTTGTTTTCGGTGTGTATTCCCAACCTTGTCATTACCTTCTGCCACGCTTTGATGGTCCTGCAGTGGTGATGCTTCATCTAGGGCGTCACAGGTTCATATTGTTTAGAAGATCATTTTTGACAATACAGAAGTCACCCTCAAACAGCACTGGCTCTATCTGGGCTTAAATAAACAGTTTGGCCGCCGGTGTAACGCACAGGACTTAAAGAATACAGAGAGGAAACGTCAACACGCCTGAGTGTTAAGTGAACATGAGTGTGTCCTGACGGAAACCAAAGAGAGAGTGTTATCAAAGGGAGATAACGGCCAACATTGTGCAGCCTCTTCACACCGAGCGGACGAGGGGTTTCAAATTGCCACCAGAATAAAATAATCAACAATTAAATCGACTGAATGAGCAGCGGACCCGCATGCCAATATCTGAACTTATAGGGCAGAACTTTTTAATGTCAGCATGGACAGTGACGATTGCAGAGAGTGCAGGACGGAACTCTTTGAAATATGAGTGCAGCACTCAAGCTAAGCCCCCGGCAACCAACAACACACTCTATTTTAATGATATGGCTCCTGCCGTTTGAATCCTGTGCCCAGGAGTAAACACACTTGGTTTCTTTTCCACAGAAATGCGCTTTCTAATGAAGCAACTCGCCAGGACAGGCTGCGTCTGACTTCAACGCCAAAGAATTCATAAGTGCTAAATCAAGAGGACAAACCCCCCACTGCTAGCAAACACACAAACAAGTTGGATTGTACACACTGTAACGGCTCGTGTGTTTCTTGACCGGCTTTAATAAATAAGGGCAAAAAGTATATAATACGACACGAGCACGCCTGCTGACAAATAAGCTGACCAAAAACTGCCAGAGTTTTGTTGAATTCTGTTTTGAACAAGAAAACACGTTCGATTCCTAAAGGAAGTTCTAATACAGACACAGAAGACTAAAGTCAATGTTGGTTTGGCACAGAGAGTCCTACCTGCTGCAAAGGCCAAAGCTCAAGCTCATGCAGAGCCAGTGGAGAGGTGTGGCTCTGTGTTTGGCTTGAAATGCTGTTGCCAATGTGTACCAGCTTGTAAAAAGCCAAAACTAAAGGCCCGTCCACACCAAAAGCTATAACTACAAAGATAACTATAATGATAGCGATGTCAGCATCCACACTGATGAACGATATCATTGTGTTGCTAGAGACCGATCGCGTTCCGGATGTCCCTCTTCTTAGTTCCATCTTTATAAAGTTGATTACTTTTATCAAAGAGGGGTGGATATTTTTGAACTTCACAGGTGAGCTTCTCGCCTACGTCATCCACCATGTTCAATGAGTCGGCCCGCGGCACAGCAGACCAGCAGCAGTTGTGGCATTTGCTCACATTGCCCTGTGGCAAGTCCATCACTGTCTGTAAATGACACAGAGGCATGTTGAACGTCTCGACGTGTCATTTCAGATGGATTTTGATTGGCTGTCAGTATGTCAATCGTTCATCAAATTGTTCTGAGTGATCCCAACGCTATTGGTCCTCCACTTTTGTTGTCGTTGTTGTTGTGTCATCCACTTGAGTTGGAACAATTTTTAAAACAAAAAGTGCAAAAAGTGGCATCCTAAAGCACCAGAGAGATTGATTGATACATTGTTTGATTGATACATTGATTGATTGATTGATTGATATGAAAAATGGCAATAGCTAAAATAAAAAGAGTAGAAACACGCCTCCTGAGAGCCTTCAACTTTGCACCATCGTCATACGCTATAAAAAGAGCATCGCGCTCTGTGGTGTTTTATCTGAGGAGCAGCACAGTGCAGCGGCCTTAGGCTTCCTCAGTGTACGCTCTTTCAGTTATCAGCAGCACAAAAGCGTTGGCCAGCTTCCTTTTCCTCGCGTCGACAGCACCGACCCGTGAGAGGCCGGTGCTCACGGGAGGGCAGAGGCTCTCATTTGGGGAGAGTCACACGGGTAATGTTTGTTCTCTGGGTTGGGACGCCGCGGGCCGTGGAGCCAGGGTGCTTCCTCATAGTGATCTTTTAAAACTCCAAAACGTAAACTGTGTCATTACTCCAAACCGGGTTCTGCCCCATGCCCATAATAGTAAGTAAACAATTTCCAAATCCACAAAAATATATGAAAAGGCAGCAGCCTAAGCTCACACTGCCATGCCGCAATCACATTATTAATGGAAGAAACCAGATTGTTTGGATATCATATCCCCATGATAATTAAATCCAAATGTTTTGAAATGAAAGCTTATCCAGTACACGACCGTTGGCTGTATTACAGATGAATTGATTCAGTGTACGTAAATAAACATGTGGATAAGAGGGTTTGTACACGTCTGAAAGTAAACTCTAACCTTGTTTTTCTCTAAATCCATAGAGGCAAGTTATCGTGTTGTTATGACATCAGAATATCCTGGTGGAGTGCGAGTTTACCCAAAAAGACGAAAAAAAAAGAAAAAAAAGTCAACTGGCTGCACGTTCCCTCCTTTCTGATGAAGGATGTTGCTACCAAACAACACATGGCACGACCAGATGATTGAAAATCTTTGGCTTGTCGACGTACATTTGTGCAAAAACGAAAAGCCAGGTTCGCCATTGTGTTGTACAGAGTCGAGCGCCCCCGACATCGGCTCCACGGTCTCTTGTGCAGCTGCTTTCAATAAACAGTAATTGGATTCACTTGTTTTAATTTGCCCCACTACCGTTGGATCGCTCCATAACTCACCTCAGATACATGATTATTTTATGTCCAATTTCCAGTAATTACCCAGAGGAGGGAGGCGAAGCGTCCTCAAAACCGCCGCCGCTGCCTGCTCCTACATCCAAGGACTCACAAAGCCAACGGCTGCCACATACAAACACACACATATCTGACAGGGACTTCCTTCCTGTGCTCTGCCATCACTGGATGTTCCGGGACTGAGAATGACGCAGCCAAAGGCCAAACGGAGGCCCTGCTACCACTTTTTTTATGAGACTTCCATTATAATTAACAACCTCGCAGTAGCACGGTGCATAAAATCCTCATCCAGCGATTTTTTTTGGTTTTCATTAATTGACCCGTTCAGAGAGTTTGTCAGTTTGAAAATATTTAATAGACCTTCATTTAAACAGCTATATTTACAACAATGCACGTTGAACCCTGCATTTACTGGCGCTTACTGGCTTTGCTGCAAAATTCCCCCGCGGCTCTGAAATTGTTTCATAATTAATAGACACTCATTGGAATTCTTTTAAATTAATTTTATTGCTGGAAGAGTTTTTACCTGCCAAGCGAAATCCTCCATCTCTAAGACCTTTAAAACTTCCCGTTTACAAGGTTAACCATTGTCGACGTTGAGTAGTGCTTTAACTAAACCCTTGGTAATCAATCAAACTTTCATTCATATTTTACACCAATATTGTTAAGTACATGTTAGTGAGTTTTTTCCCCACATTCACATTAGAGGACAGGGAATGTTTTGCTGGTGCATCGCTTCTTGACCTGGGTTGAAAATGAACAAGCTCATTTGCATACCCCCAAGTCAGGAATGAATGTTAGATGAACATGGTGGTGATATTGGCGGCGATATTGGCATCGTCCCGTCGTTCATTAGACATGAACGTCTTTGCGGTGATCGCCCACCAAGGCTGAGAGATTACCCACTTTTTTCGATTACATCACCCGGCTGGATGCAGCTCCGAAGTGAGTAAGAAATTGGAAGCATGTGTCCTCTGCATGTTTCACTGCGCTCCGGCCTGGCACACCGACACTCATGTTATCTCGTTACATCGGCTGTGCTGCATTTCATCCGCATGCCGCAAACAAATGTTATGATGGGCTGTCAAAGGCAGAGGCAACGTCATGGAGCAAGTACACCAAAAAAAAAAAAAACATCCACAATGTGAGCTTCATATATTCAGCCTCTGGGTCAGACCTGTAGGATGGTAATATCAAACCATCTGTTCAAACAAGAAGCAGATTTGTGGGGACCCTGCACACGTTTGCCCTCCTTGATTGAATCAGGTCAATGAGCCAAGTATCAATTTTTTGATCTGAACATGGGGTGGACGGTGCGGTGGTAACGTCACCACATACTTTGCGGTGAGTCATCGGCTGCAGGCTAGAGGGGTTGAAAAAAAAGGGGGGTGATGGAGTGACCTAATGATGTTGTAATTTAACATTAGAGCATGTCACTTTTTCTAAAAATAACAGGCGGTTCAGACTGAAATAGCAGCTCTATTTCTGTTTGCTGTTTCTGTTGGATGCCTCCGGTGCGCTCTCGCCGGGGGTGTGCATGCTCGGCGAGGCAGAGTGGGAGGAAAGAGGGGAATGTGTTGTTTTGTTTTTCATTCTTTTTCCCCCGCTCAAAACGGGAGGATATCTCACGACGGGGAAAGGGAGAGCGGCCGGAAACCTCTCTGATCTTCCCCGCGAACTGTCCGCACTTGTCGAAACCATTAAAGTCCCCGTCCGAAACAAGTCGGCTCGGACTTTTTAGGGGAAAGTTTGTGGTTTGATTTAGGAGCGGAGTCCTGGCGAGCATGTATCTACCGTATGTCACCTCAGTCAACAACGGGCTCCGATGAGTGGGAGGAAATTGATACCATTTGTCTGGGAAAGCTCCCCTCGGCGTGGAAGAGAGCGGTCTAAGCTTACGGCTAAGCCCCCAATGTGTTACATGATTACGAGGAGGGTCAAGAATTATATCATTTTTCACTGCAATTCTTTTGGTGCTATGAATCATTGCTCCGTGAATATATTACTCACACTCCTCAAACTGACGAGTGTAGCCTCTTCACCGCCCCCTCCCCTCCGCCGTCGTTTGAGGAAGCCTCGTTTAGGTTGACTTGCTTTTAGAGAGCCTCGCCTGTAACAACAACTTCTGCCGGCCTTTTTCCGTCCCAACCACAGACGGACGAGTGTGTGTTTTGCAAAACCAGATTAAACACGCCATGCGAGGAATATTAGGCCACAACATAGTGATGTGATGTGAGTGCACTGGGAGTACAACAACAGAGCCGCACATACTCTGGCAATGGATATTTTTAGCCGTGGCAGGTCAGCACCGAGCCAAAATATGCACACCATTGAATATGTGCAACTAGCTCACAATGGACTCGAAACTGAGAGTCTACGCTGGAGGAAATGTTAGTTTCTGAGCCATTTTCTTTGTGGCCAATGCAAAAATGTAACGACCTAGCAAGCATTCAAAAATGTTCGTCAGATTTCATTTGTCATGCCTGCAACATTGTCTATTGGGAAATAAAGCGTGACTAATGGCAAAAAAGTTTAAGGAACCCAAATGTGATGGCCGAAGTGATGGACTCTCATAATTGAAGTCAAAGAACGAGATGGAGGGGAATGATCCTCATGGGTTGTTTTTCCCAAATTTGAGTCAAAACGGTCCAAATGAGAAGGTCCTTTGAGGAGGTTCCAATACCTGGGCTGACATCCAAAAGGGATTTTATCAACCTAAATGTGCCATTGAATTGCTCTTGATTAAATAAAGTATATGGTTTCATACCTGTAGTGCCATTTTGTGATGAGACTACACCTTCAGCGCCAGTCTTGGTGTCTTAGTATTCGGACTTCCAAGCCATGATCATTCAGACCACACCCTTTTACGTTTCCTGACTATATTTTGTACAAAATTGTTTGATTTAAACAACTTCCATCTATTTTTGTGCTGATTCCTGCAGGACCATGTTTTTTCAAGGCTAACAAATACACTCGCCAATCATCTTTTGGTTTTTATACAAATAAAACACTCAACACTTTGATTTAAACAACTTAGAACAAGTCCAAATGTGTTTTGAAGCTTAAAAACATGGTGTCTTTCCTTACGATGCATGACCTCACACTTCTATGACGGGATAAGTCAAGCCGATCAAGGCCATTCACATTCGCTTTTTGTGGGACACAGTTGAAAATAAGATGCAGGGATTATGGGTACATTGTCAGACCAGATCAGTAGTCGATAGGATGAGTTTATTTCAGCTGCAGCCCAATTTATTTTCGTTCATGAATCAAATAATCAGAGGGTGTCTGGCTTGAGGATCTGCACAGACCCGAACCGTTTTGTGTTGTATAGATATATATTTTTACGCAATCTCATCTTTCTTATTCTGTGTGAGTGCGGAGGCCCACATCAGTTTCACAACAGCCCTTTCTCAGATTCTCCCGTTCTCTCCCAATATATTTGGAGACTCCATTAATAAAGCTGTCAGGTGAGAAAATAAAGCTTATTTTCTACCAGTAACACCATCCATCGTGTAAAATTTGTGCCGCAAAAAGCAATGATATGTCTGCCCCATGATTATTTAGTCTGTATTATGAGAAATATTGATGTGAAACTCCATCACCTGGTTCAAATAAAACAGAGCGACGGCCTCTGCCAGTGTCTGTCTGAGCGAGAGCGTTTGGATGCCGATTGAATGAGGAACTCCCTCATGAGATGGTCTGATGACAGGATCAGATTGACTTGAAAGCTTGGAGTGGTTCATGTCTGGGTTCGAGCACTGCCAAAACATGATATTGCCAGACGTGTAATCACCGTATGACTGTTGCACAGTGGTGAAACTTGCATCACAGACAGCTATCTGGGTCGAACAACACAGCAGTGGCACTTGTTGCGGCCCGTCAGTGATATCATCGAATAATGATAACTGACTCGATTCCAAACACAAGCAGGGTGAGAGATTAATGCTCTGTGAGGCACCTACAGTGCAGCTACAGTAAACCAGGTCCATGATGTAATGTTTCTCAAAAGCAATAGGGTGAGGTCTAAACACATGAAAGTCCAGGGCCAACTGGAAACAGATTTGACCTGACGTGTGATTGTAGCCTGTTGTTTCAAGACAAGACCAATGTGTGTGTGTGTGTGTCTGATAGGGAGATAATTCTCTGGGTGTTAGGTGGCAGGTCTAATTTTTTCTTTTTTCTTTTTTTTAACCGTCCATGAAATCCACAAACACCACGCAGCCAGGGACGACTTAAGAGACGGAGATGAGCCTCAAGGTGCAGCTGATGAATACGCGGGACCCGCCAAGCAACATAAAACTAGAGATCTGCGTGGCCATTGAAGTGAATTTCAAGCAGTTGTTTCTAATTAGGTCTGGCTCCTGGGATCAGCCCAGAAGATACGTTCCCTCTGAACGTCTCCGCTTCTATAAACAACCCTCCTCCGACTCCTGAGCTGCCTGGGGCCTCAGGCCTGGCTCCCGACGCTCACCTAAACAAAAACGTCTACACTGCCTTGCTGCTCTGCCGCACTATTGAGTTAATAATTGTCTTCAAAGTGTTGAGCGACAGCCGGCCCGCGCACACGTTTGTGTTCTAGGCCACAGTGGTTAATTTATAGTCTTAATATTTTGATAGAAATGTTGTGTTGGAAGTACAGTAGTTTTTGGCCACTTGATTGTCATCCCATGACTACTAAATTCAGAGTCGTCCAAGTAAATAATGACGTTTTAGTGTAGTTGCCGTCATTTAAGTTGATGAGAAGAGAAAGAGAGGAGGGATAACTGCATGCAATCTGAGACCTTGAACTTGTGCTGGTTACAGCTGTATAGTGCAACTTATTTCTTAAAAAAATAAAAAACAACAACCCTGAATATTGAAGGTAATTTTTCACCTACCAATGAAGAAGCCTTACAGAAATCATAATGAACAATGAATCCTTTATCAACAACATTCATTGTGTTTTCAGAGATTTGATTTTCAACACAAGTAGTCATTTTGGAATTGACTGAAAAGTGCCATTGGCAGTGGCGTAGTTTTTCGCTCCGTTGGATATTCAATTGCCCTGTGTTTCCGAGGGGGATCTGGACCTCTTAAATCTGATATAAACAACTTCTTTTTCTACAGCTGCACAACAACAGCATGCTGTAAACTAGTTGAGAAATGTTGAATTCACAGGCCGGGTGCATCATCTAGACCTTTCCATTAGATAAGTCAAGTGAGAGAACAGCTGGAGTTAGCTAACAATGACGGCTACTACTGACACACGTAACTCATGGCACTCTCAGGTTCAATGTGTATTGTCCACCAACCTAAAACATGTTCTTTTTTTGTGGTAATTTAAGTATACCATCCCCTTTGGCAGGATGGAATTTAAATATAGTTACACAAACTACAAGGTTGACAATAGCCTTGTCTCCTTTCCCACCAAAAAAATCCAAACTTGCAATCACCCGGCACCTATTTTCCCTCCGTTCGTATTACTGCATGCACCTTTCCATCAACTGAAGGAGGAAGGAGGCGAAAGGAGGCCGCTGCGATGCGAAAGAAGACGCTTCGTAGCAGTCTCCTTCAGAGCATGTAAACGCTGTGAAACATCTGATGATGATGCGCGCAGTGATAGAAAGGGGGAAATAGTGCTGGATGATTGCGAGGTTGGACTTTTTTATGACCAAGAATTTGTGATACAAATGGATTACTCTTTTGAACGCATACTGATTTTTGGAGCAAAATGCTTTATACATGTGACCCCAGCATCTAGACCAAACTACTTTCTGCAACACCAAAACCGGACCGGAACTCCGCTCACGGGACGCATTGGGCAAACAGTCACTGCTGATGAACGACACGATGAACGATCTCATACAACCTCATGTCAAAAAATCTGAACTATCCCTTTGGGTACCGTGCACTAGCAGTTTTTGAATACAACCTCCTGCCTTCCTTCCTTGCTTTCTTTGCACCTCTGCATAAGTACTTCTCACCTTTTTTTCCACTTAAATTAGGAAGAAAAAAATTTTCACCTTTACATTATCACCACAAATTTCTTCCCCAGACCATAATCGTCTTCTTAAATTACCTCTCCAAAGCCCACGGTTATGAATCTTAATACTGCGCGCCTTTGAAGCCGGTATCACAATGCATACTTAAGTGAAACATCTTCATCCTTCCCTGCCACACTTTGATCACAGAGGAAGGAGTGAAGCACAAAAAACTACAAGAACTGGAAATTGGACGAGTCAAGCAGAGGACAAGTCAGGTTTGCAATCCTTTATGAGTGACACGGTTAAATATTATTTTGCCGTTATTTATGCCTAAACTCTGTTATTCCAGATTGCTCCACTTTATTGAAGCAAGGTTCCGAATAAAAAATAGGCCAAACGTGTGTAGTATTCTAACTCTTATTAAGTTTCTCCTATTGACTCGTGACAGACAAGATAAATTGCATAACTCACACTTGGTCTTCAGTGGCGGCTCGACAACAGCAACTGGGTAATCCTCATCCAGCGAGGGGGTGTCCTCAACCGGCCCGGCTGCTGTGTGTGTGTGTGTGTGTGTGTATGTGTGTGTAAAGCCAAGTGTTGTCTCCTCCCAGAAGTCTGAAGCACTCTTTATAGCTATTTATAATCAGGGTTTTTGTTTGCAGACTGGGTTGTTGCCTCCGTGCTCTTATCTCTTGAGTTATTTGAAAGATAGTGAGGTCATCAGAGTGGACAAGAGTGATTTCTATGAAACAAATTGATGAGTTCCAGTGGCTTAATGGCGAGGTAATCATTCAGGCAAGTGTAACCCCTCTTTCATTTTGCACGCCTTGATCTTGCACTGTGTTTTTTCAACCGTGGGCAATACGTCCACTTCAAAAATCAGACAAAACTGGACTCACCGGTAAGAAATGTTTTACATCTACCATCACATTACTCAAAGGCCGCAGATTGTATCGAGGCACTTTTGAAACATTTCCTCACAGTGAATGTTGATCCGACTGCACCTAAACACGGACATGTGCCGGCCGTGTTAGGTGGGAGCAGCCAGCATGTTAGCAAACTAGCACCGCCTTGTGCATCGATGTCACAACCAGCAGCGTTTAGAGCAGTGCTTATCCAGATTTTATATAAGTCCGATATTCATTTTTTGTGCTGCAAATCAAAAAACATTTATTTAACAGTTCTATCCCTCTAAACTTCATTTTTTCCTGTTAAGAATAATGCACTGTATAAAGCAATCATCAGATATATAAAACAGGTAAAGTGAATTTGCAAGTTTTAGAGTAAGAAAATAAATAAGTAAACTTAAATAACTTCAATAATATAAAACATTAAAATGTACAACAACTAGAGCTAGCAAAAAGAAGCAGCATTTCTCTGTTTTGATTTGAGTGAAATGTAGATAATATTTAAATGTTTTAATCTATGGCCATATTTCCACAATCACAACGCTTACCATTAGCTTTTTATTTGAATCTATTTTCCTATGACTGTTTGCATCAAGCTGACAGACTTTGTTGTAACAGCTATAGCGGGGTACACACATAAAGTAAGTAAGTAATAATTGAGCTGTTCTTGTACCAAATGTCCCTCTTCTCGACCAAGACGGTATTTTATGTCTTAAATCTTAAATCTCTATATTTTAAGATTATCCAATAAGATTACCCGGTTGTCTGAGGTGTTTTAAGAGCGAATTTGTCCCAATAATCTGTTCCAAAAAAGGGTGTGGGGACAACAGTCGTAAATATATATGAAATTTGTTCAATATTTACGACCAAAAATGTTCTAGGGAAAGCCTATGACTCCGTTAATTGTGACGTGGAATGGATTTTGGGACAAAATTATTATGTGTGTGGTGTGCTGTGTCGAGATAATCAGAGGACACTACTACGATCAAAACTGTTCAATGCCTGATTTCTTTACTGTCATGTGTGGCGTTGCTAACAGCTAAAAAATCTCTTCAGATTTAGAAAAATATACAGTATTTTCTCTTACTAAGTTCAAAGCAACACTTCCAGCACTTCTTTAGTTAACCATTCAAATAATAATAATAAAAATAATAATAATAATGATAATGCATTTTATTTGTATAGCTCAGATGAACAAAAAGTGGATTAAAAACAAGGAATTAAATATATAAATTAAAAACAATAAAACACACAGATTAAATAAAGGGCACAATAAATAAGGTGGGAATTGCAGAAACACATGGTGAGGGCAAGGTCACATGTTAAAAGCAATTTTAAAAAGGTCGGTTTTGAGCAGAGATTTGAAGGAGGGCGGGTCAGTGCAGGTACAGATGTGGTCAGGGAGATCAGAAATACAGCCAATAGGTCTGTGAATGCTCAGAGTGTAAATCTGACGGGGCAGCATGCATCGCTCGTGTTTCACAGCTACAATAACACTTGAAAAAATGCCAAATATCTTCCTGATATATCAGCTGGCTGATTAATCAGCTGACCTCCACTGGGGTTGTAGTCCATTGGGACTCATCCAAAACAATGGGTGTTTGTTCATTGAACTTGAGGCTATCAAAATCTGTAACAATATGATTAAAGCAAGTACAGAGTGGATGGCGTTTGAATCATATCACCCATCGGGTGTTTTAACTGCAGCTTCAAAGACTATTTTTAATGGCCACTGTAAGGGTAAGGAAGCAAGAGAGCTGTGGATCCTAAGAAGACCAGTCAAAACTGCCTCAACAGCACTAAAAGTGGACATATGTTTCAATATTTAATTATTCTATTCTTTATAATATAACATGTAAATAGGTGTGTTACAGATAAACATCGCAGCCCCAGAGTTGCTGCGAAATGTTTGGCTTGCAAACGACCTAAAGTTGTGTTTTTTCTGCAAACTTGATCATTTATGCTGTAAAATTGGCATATTGGTAGATTGAGTCCTTTCTGAGGCCCTGCTTCAACGTGGCCGTTTTAGGTAGTGTAGTCTGGTTTATTGGCCTAGCGGCAATGGAATCAGTTGTAAAAATGTGTAATAATGAAAATGACTGGGGTCACTAAAATCTCAGAATTCCAAAGAATATCTGTTCAACACAGACCCAATTGTAACTAGTTTTACACTCCTCCTTGAGAGGCTATGTAATGTTTCTTTCGTGATGAATGCGATTCAGTTGCCACAACAAAGTGATCTCACATTGGGATTGAGGCCTCCAAAAATCACAAATGTGACGTTTTTCTCCTTGCAAAGATGCTCGTTTGATGGACAGGTCAGCTCCTGGGAAAAGTGGCATTTCAGTAGGGTGGGAGGCATTAAGAGCTTTCAGTGACGCCCCGAGGCAGGTTCATTTGATACCCTGTAAGAGAAAGGCTAATATTTTACAGTCAGCTTGGTATTTACCAGAAGCTCGTATCCTTCACCTCAGATCAAGACCAAAGTATCAAAACATTCTGAGGATGAGCAATGAACCTGCTTCTTAGCTCTCTTCCGTGTCTAAGGTTCCCTCACTTATCAGCAAGGGGTTCAGTCTTTGGTCATGTTTAACACAAAAACGCAAAGAAGCAAGTTTTCAGAGGGTAATGGTGGGGTGGTGGGGTGGGGAGATGGGGGGGGGGGGCGGGATGCCTACAATGACCTTTAAGTTCGACATGTAAAATGTGACACCATCAAAGTATTTTCCTATGAGCCACAGCCGTGACGTAACCCATGATGCACTGCAATAAAATGTAAAAAAAATCCTCTTTTGTAAAACTTGAGAGGGAAGTCAGCCCCATTTGATTGATGGAATTGTTACAGCGTCTACTTAACAATCCCCTAAATTTAGATCTGATTTCGTATCCCTGTTCTGAGCAACGATTCCTGGCCTGCGACCCAGGCATTACCTCAGCCACGCCGCTCTGAGCGAGTGCGCTGTGCTCAGGGCTGCAGTCATCCAGTCGTAATAGCAACTATCAGCATGTTGAACTCGCCGCAGCCTCACCGTGTGTAATGGCAAAACAAGCGCGATTGTTCATGTCCAGATATATTATTCCCCCCGGCTACAAACTGAAAACACGCTGGCGATGGCGTGGGCTCGCTCATGCAGAGAGGTGAAGGAGGGCCAGATGAAGCCGGCCTGGGGCTCTGCCTTTCCTCAAAGTCTCTCCTTCGCTCTTGTAACTTTATTTGCATTTTGACAAATGGACCTGTTGCCGCGAATAAAGCGCAGCGCACCGGGCCGACGTTACGAGCTGTAGGTAAATGTAGGAGACGAAACAAAGAGGGGGATGATGAAACAAGTTGAAGATATTATTCCAACTGAGCCGGGATTTAAAGCTACATCGACGCTTGATTGTATTTCACACATAAGGGAATCAAGGAGAAGGTGGAGACAGGTGTCTTACTCCTAGATGTGATTAAAGCTCATTTAATTTAAAGCTTTCAAAGCACAAAATCACCATTTCAAGTCACGTTTGATGGATTCGCACAAGAGTTCCCATCGGATCTACTGGGAGTTTGACCATCTTTTGGCTTGAAGTTTTGGTTTTGTGCTGGGTTGTTCAAGTTGAAAGCTGAGATGCACCAAGGAATAAGAAATAAAAAAAATTTATACAGATTTTACATTGAGAAGTCCAAAACAGAGTGGATTTACTGACACTTGACAACAAAGTGGCATTCGTCAGTAAATGTAGCAACTTTTCAGGCTGATTTAAGCTTGTTCTCAGACTGTCCTGACTGTTTTTCAGACACTGTAGTAAATAGAATAGATTAAACTCTTTTTCCCTTTCTGCACCACTGGTCTGCATCCACATTTCAAGTGAATTTCACATTTAAAAAACACGTTGACCAAAGCGCCGTGTTTTTTTGTATTTCATTTCCACTTCCAGATCGCCGTAAAATATCATAACTGATTACGGCCAGCACGCTGTTTAAAAAGCAGGGGAAAAAAAAGGTCACACTGCAATAAATCTGAATTAAATGTGTGGATCTGAACCCTTGATGTTCCTCTTTGCACTGGCTGAACTGAGGCTGCCTCCCACAAACCCTCCAGCTAACTGAAGACAGATGCCAGAGTCGGTCTGAAGCGGCTTCTAATACCTCTCGCAGGCATCGTAACCGGCAGCCTGATAACCACGGCACCCGCAGCGAGACAACCCGACCTCTGCCTGCATCAAAACACAAGGTCTTATGTGGCATTATATATTGTTTTCACTTTCTTTTATTTTCAGTTTGTGACAATAAAATAATAAAAATATTCAACATCTGAGTTTTTGCCTCTAAATGCCATCACACTTTTACACACAGGAGATTTATCTGGAAATGAAAAGCACATTGCCATGGTTTAAAATCAGGTTCTTGAATGTAATAATTAGTGTTTGTCCACATCACCTCAGATGATACTGTATTTTAGACACTCCAGGTCTGTGATGATTTTATATTCAAGTGATTGTGAATGACCTGAAGTGTTAATGTCGTTTTTGTAAAGCGGTTGCCATGGAAACAAGTTAAGTATTGTTTTGTTGTTGTCCTGGCTGATGATTTTTCCACAGCCACGAACACACAATCCAAAAATGTGTTTATTTTTTAAAAGTAAGCGGACATTTTATTTTGTAGCTGCATCCATCCATTTAAGTAAAAGATACTCACAGCTTACAGGGAGGTAGAGGCATGGATTTATAATAAGTTCTTATCAAACATCCACAGGTCGAGGTTGTGGCAAATATTACTGATCCCCAGCATCAAAAAGGTTGAGAAAGGCTGTACTATGTAACGCTTTCAAGCAGCGTTAAGAAATCCATGTTGACGTGAACGCTGCCGCCATGTTTCTTCTAACGGTATTTCTTTCCGATACACCCCCACATTTCCTCCGCTCCAAGAATCTGGAGTTCCTGGTGGAGACATTTCAGGCACACAGGAGTGAAACTCTTTTATATTTTAGGAGAATAGCAAACACATTGTTCAGGCGTTCCACAAATGACATGAATATTTCATGGCATTGCTCGCATAATGAGCATTCAGAACAGATTTCATCACACTCCCCGACTGGAGTCACACACGGAGCAGCAGAGACGTGGCGTGCCGCTTGCATCAGGCACAACTTTCAAAATGAGTGCGCTTCCACTTACAACGGAAAAAGGATTTGGGGGTTTCAACTGCTCCGGCAAAACGCGCATTGAGAGTTTGTGCTGGGTCATCCGTCAGTGTCACGACTCAGAAATGGCACGAAAAAAACGTCTCAACCGAACTGTGAGTTAAACTAAAACTTAAGATGGATTCTATTGGAGCTTTTTTATCTCCAACTCGACCCTCCATCCCGACCGAGACGCGAGTACACCGTGTGCTGGGCTCCGTGACAGATATCATAAGACAAAAACACTCATTCATGATCTAGAAAAAAAAATAGAGCCTATTTTCCACTGAAGCAGCTCAATGCATAGATGCACACAATTGATTCAGTGATTCCATAAAGCCAAGACCAAAAAAACTCTTATCTTGACTTAAGATTGATTTTAGCCTTCAAAGCGCAGACATCAAACAGGGGCGAAAATAGTATTTTATCCACCGGGCTTTCACCTGCGTGTGTAAACAACATCCAGCGGTGTCTTTAATACATCAAATGAGTTTGATGCATGCTTCTCGGCGGCCAACATAAACATTACACTGTTGCTTTTAAATCTAGGAGGACATCCTGGGACAGCCAGCCAGGGTGCAGAGATTGCGGGAGAAACTAATTTATGATTCCTTTCTCATCTGACTTGTAGTTTGGGGGCTGAGGAGAAACACTGCAAAGCTCCCGGCGTCTGAGCCAGCGCTGCAACGGCAGAGCCATACAGATATTCTGATGCAGTGCTCGGCGGCGGCGCGAACCTGCTATGCTGCCTGGGGAGAATTAAAGTTTGTGTTTTCTACTGTGACGTGGTGGAGGGTGGATCCGTCAGTGTCTCGCGGTTCGATTCCGATTCTTGGGGTCCGGAACCAAGTGTGTAGTGTCAAGGATATCTCTTTCTATCTTTTTCTTCTTATTTGATGTTACATTTTTCTATAATACACAGTGCACTTCACTAGTATGGAGGAGTAAGTGCCAAAATTAAATAAATAAATACATCATTACATTTAAATTTACATAATTTTAATTAAATACATAAATGCATTATTAAATGTGTAATTAATTACAGCGCGGCTGCGACACATACTAACACACCACCATGTAACCAGGGCCGCTGGAAGAAATGAAGTGGGCCCCTGAAAAAGTCCAGTAAATGGGCCACTTCCTGCACCGACATGGTCCATCAAACGGGGGGGCGGCAATGATTGCACGGAAAAAGTAGTTTTATTTCTTTTGGTTACGTGATGTAGAACATTGTGTGTAAAATGTTTTTGTACATTTTCTTTCCTTATTTTTGGGCTGACTGCTTGTGTCCCCTCTTGTGGTTGGACCCCCAGGGTCCCTCAGGCACTCAGGGCCCCTGAAAACTTTCCCAGTTGTCCCCCCTTATCAGTGGGCCTCCATGTAATCATTAAAAATGCTCAGATCAACACAGACAGACACTGCAACATAAATACAGTTTCATAAATCTCCAGCTGTGATTTCTGAGATGTGGCGACCAGTGAAGCCTGTAAAATCAACGCTGATTGGCTGTCGCGGCACAGACACAAGCGATGTCGCCTAAAAAGTTCACATTTTTGGCAACCGAGCAAAAGAAACTGGTCCAAAGCGACCCGGTAGCATCGCAGCTATACATTGACTTTGCATGTAGACCAATCAGGTGTTAGAAATCCGCCCACTGATTTTTACATAAAATAAATTGGTATAGACACATTTAATAACACATTTATGTATTTAATTCCAATTGCAATTACTTACAGGTCACCTTTCGAGCCAAATTCATTTTCTGAAGGCTTTCTAACAGTCTTATGTGTCCCAGTAGCATGAGTATGAGGTCCAAAAATGAAAAAATTCTATCAACTCATTTACTTGCTACTTGTGTGCTGAAACAGGCGAACCTGAGTGTTGGAAACTTGTGAGGTGGAAGTCACTGGCCACTCTCTCCGGCTGTAGTGGAGATAAGATGAGCCTTACTATTAGCTGGAGTTAGTGTTAGCTAAATGGTAGTAACTGAAACAACACATATGATCAAAATAAGAGATTTAGAAAAAAAATTACCAATTTGACCGATTCTGGTCCAAGTAGGTCCGGTTGAACGACTGCGGTTCAGCCGTAAAAAAAACAGTGTATTGTACGCTAAGAACGTACACCAGCGAAAGCCGCATCCCCTGCCCAATAGGAGTGTGGAGTGGGCGTGGCCACACACAGCTCACTGACATTTAAAGGTACAGGCACAGTAACAGCCCGTTCTTAGGAGAGCTCACTAGAGCCACTTTGAGATTGGCTGAAATCAAGTACCAAAGCTGAATTTGCGGGAAAAAACTTTTGAAATAATGTTTTTGGGGTTCTGGCAACTAAATGAAATTGTGTCAATTGTCCCATAGAAGGTGACCTTTAATGACACATTATTATACTAATTATTTAATGATGTAATGATTTTATTTTGGCACTTTTGCTCCTCCATACACGAGGTTTGTCTGAAATACACATTATTTCATAGATGTAGTTTACACCAGTGGTTCCCAACCTTTTTTGTCTTGTGTACCCTAGACTTTTGGTCATAGCACGAGTACCCCCTCAAAGTAGAACGTACCACAACTGATTATTAAATGAAAAACATTTCATCTCCTTAATTTGAACATTTAAAGGGATTGTTCGGATTTTTTGACATGAAGTTGTATGACATCCTCACCTTTAGTGTATTTCATCAGCAGTGACTTTTCCCCTACTGCATCCCATGATCGGAGTTCTGGCCCTTATTTTATTTAGCGAATGCAAAGTCCTTCAGCCAAGCAGTTGCCTCGTGGTCAGCTGAGTGGAGGGTGGTTAGCCCTCCTCTCAGTCTTTAGAGAGGGCAAGCTTAAATTATGTGTTCCATTGTCTTCTCCTCTCCACAAGCGTAAAAAATATATAAAATATAAAATATATATAAAAAAAGATTTTTGCCAAATCAAAGGGCGTTGCCTCAGCGAAGGCTCAAATTCACTGCAACGCTGCAAGCAGCAGGCGAAGGCCAAACAGCACCGTGGCGACACCTCAAGTTTCGTACTTTTTCAAGGATAGGAAACAACTCGTGGCCATGCGATCGCACTGACAGGCGACCGCAAGAAAGGGCAAAGGCAGAGTGGGCGGTGGCCAAAGGAGCCGGTCGCAAGGGGGGGCGGTCGCAAGGGGGGGCGGTCGCAAAGGGAGGCGGTGCGACATAGCTCGGGCCCGCTAGTGCCCCGCGTGGCCCTAGTTTTGTTGTTGTTTTTGTTTGAGTGTACTGATGGCGGTCCGCTGGTGGTGCTGCACCCGGAGGCGTGGATCAAAGAGGCCTGCTATATAACCTCCTTGGACTGCATCAACTCCCCAACACCTCAAGGGGAGGGGAATGTAATCTTGTTCAGCTATTTGGTTTATTTTCTTTACAATATATAGATTTTTGGTGTACATACAGTTTTTATACAGTTTTTTCTGTTAGTTTTGATTGATTAGAGAAGATTTCTTTTGGTTTGTTTATTTCGATGTTAATTGTTAGTCTAATGTGTTTTTGTTTCCCCCGAGTGTGTCTATGTGGTCTGATCAGCCACTATATATGCGTCCTGCTATATTTATTTTGTCAAGTCTTTTTGTTGAGTTTGTTTGTTCTGTTAAGTTCTGTTAAGTTGACCTCTTTTATGGGCCTAGAACCTTCATTCATTTTTGTAAATTACTTTTTTGTTGCATTGTGGGTAAATAAAACCCCTTTCTTTAAACCACCTGGGTATCCTCATGCCTTGGTCAGCTCGGGCTCCTACATTCCTTAAACTCAATTGTTTTGCATTACTCTCTTTATACTGTACTCTCACTGCAACATTTTCTGACACCAACACTGCTTTAATGCAATATTTACAGTATATGTACTGGTTTCAATTAACACTGCAACAGTTATGTGCAACATAACACAAGAAACTCTCATGTCCACATTCAAGCAACACAATCCTTTGCAACAAAATAAAACCACCTTTTGACATTGAGTAATGTAACGTGTTACTGTTGATAATGTCGTACGCAAATTACAGTTCCCAATCAAAAAATGATCTTGTTGCTCGTGCTTTTTTTTTAAGTGAGGACATAAATGACAAGTAGACTTGACTTGAGGAGACAAAGAAGATGAGAGAGAGATGAAAAAGACCCATGGCGACGCGTACAGAAGGTCGTGATTGGTTCACGCTGTGGCTCTGTTTGTTTGTGAGCTACAATGCAGATTTTGTATAAAAAACTTCCGATGTTTGACTTAAATCGACTAATACACTCCAACAATCCCCCCTCATTGTTCACTGTGGCTGCTCTGATATTAACGTGTTGCTGATGGAGGCTTCCTGAGCAGGTTAGGAGCTTCCACAGTCGCCTAATATCCATTTCTATAGCCTCCAACTCGCTGTGACATGTATATAGGCAGGAGTATAAACTAGAGACGAAGAAGACAAGGAAGAAGATTCAACAGAAATGTAAACATTGTAGAATAAAGATTCGTGTTGATTTAGGCATATTGTTTAATTTTATAGTGTTAATTCGCAATTAAGGTATGGTACATCTCAGGTGATGTAATGGAGAAATCCAAAAATAATGTACGTAGCAGTGTAACTAATTACTTTAATCAGCGAGTAACAAAGTCAAGCATTACTTTTTTTTTTAAGTAACTAATAATGTGTTATGGATTACTTTTTTTTCCTGTACAAATCCCAACACTGTGTATCAATATATGAGAATAAAATATGGGGGAGACCCAAGTTCATACGTGCATCTTTCCCTCCAGCATCCTCACTTCCGTTAACTGCCACGACTTGATAAAACATTCCTTGCTGCTGCTACATGATGCTGCTGCATGGGGGGTTACACTTTCCATGGGGTTGCTTACCTGAAAGTTATCGTAAAACGTTGACAGCTGTGAGGATGTGTGCCGTTCTCGTCCATCTCCAAGTGTCCGCCGGCAGGTGGGCAGGGCCATCACCGACAGGAGCCCTCAGGAACACGTGCCACTCACAAAGGTTCCACTCCTCCACCAATGAACCCTTATTAATAAACAGTTTGAGACCTTAAGAAAAAAAAAGTTGTTGACCATATTTGAAATACAATGTATATGTATAATGTATAGAAAAATAAAATTGTATTTTTGAGTGTATGAGAGCATCAAATGATTGTAATGGAAGCGGTTTTTATATTACATTGTAAATTTCTATAATGCCAACATGCAAAGGCACAAGTTTGACAAACATTTATTGACGCTAAAATTGCACACACACAAAAACAAGTTCTTCATGAGAAGTTACCAACTTTGTCAGCTCTGTAATTTTGGGAGGTCCCCAGAGGTGCGATTTATTGTTGATTCCAAAGTTCAGCTTGTCTTATTATAGGATGGGGCTTGGTGCCAAATGCATTCTCTGTTGTGCCATTTCAGATGGGTTAATGTTGACAGCCACGGTTCCATAAAATAC
>CAESWR010001092.1:163765-176125 GCA_903171835.1 Mullus surmuletus | reverse complement strand
GGGGGGGGGGTTAGACAGTGGAAATGAGTGATGGAGAGAGACAGGTGGGCTTCAGCGTCCCACTGATTTGTGCTCAACAAGCAGCCGCCTGAGATTTATGGAGTGAACATGATCATGTTCATTACGACTGTCACCTCCAAGCTCTCCTGTGGGGCTCAGCGAGGTCATAGCTGAGAAGAAGCACCTTCATCTCATCTTCTGTCTCCAACACTGGAGAGCAACGGCAACAGGTTCCTCCAACACTGGAGAGCAACGAGCAACAAGTTCCTCCAACACTGGAGAGCAACAAGCGTCCATCATGCTGCTTTTGTGATGTGATTTTCGGAATCATTTGCCCGTCGTCTTCATTATTCACACTGATCAAAGTCTTCGTCTGCCGGAGACTCAAACCACTAAAACAGAATCAACAAGAACAGAGGAAGTCTGACCATTAAACTGACCGACACCAAACATTTGACATGTTTCTGCTCACAACTCACTCTTCATCCTCGCAACTGTGTGTGTTTGTGTTTGTGTGTAAAAAAGAAAATCCCAATAGAAAGATAATATATCAAAAACAAACAGTCTCCTAAATTCCAAAATGAAGTCAAACAATCAAAGTTAGAATGCGGTTGAAGCTGCCTGAGCGTTTTCTGCTCAACTCAACTCGCTCCTATTGAGATCCGCATGTGTTTGACCTCAAAGTGTGTATTAACCCAGTGCTTATAGTCCTGCGTGGCGTCGCGGCGCAGCCTCCGCCAAGCCTCAGGGCACGCGCGCACGTGTGTGTGCCTGCGTGTGTGTGTGTGAGTGTATGTGTGTGTATGTGAGTGTATGTGTGTGTGTGTGTGTGTATATGTGTGTGTGTGTGGCAGCTGAGTGGTGTCAGCTCTGACTGGCCAGCGGACAGAGGCAGCCGTTTCTCGTGCGTCTTTCAAAATAAAACCGTTTGTGTGCATTGGTGCCGCCGCGCCAACAAAAGGAATATACTGTATATGTGCAGTACGAGCCTTTTTGGGAAATTTAAGGAGTAGAAAGTACTGATATTTGTGTTAGAAAATAACTGAGTAAAAGTAAAAAGTCGTTGGAGAAATAAACACTTCTAAAAGAACAAAGTACCTTAAAATTCTACTTAAGTACAGTAACAAAGTATTTGTACTTTGCACAAATACTTTGCACGCACACATGCACGCACACATAGTATTTGTACTTTGTTACTTACTTACTTTATTTACTGTTACTTACTTTGTTACAGTAACAAAGTATTTGTACTTTGCACAAATACTTTGCACGCACACACGCATAGTATTTGTACTTTGTTACTTACTTACTTTACTTACTGTTACTTACTTTGTTACAGTAACAAAGTATTTGTACTTTATTTGTACAGTAACAAAGTATTTGTACTTTGTTACTTGCCATCTCTGGTGCCCACCATAGCTGCGTTGCCGTTGAGTGAGGCGCTGCGCGTTACCGTGAGTTGTAGACTCTAGAAGTGGATATGTGGCGACTGCGGAAGCTCCGAATCTGCTCAGGAAGCCTCGATCGGCAACACGTGACATCAGAGCAGCCACGGTGATCAATAGCCATCAGCTGTTGCTGCGGCAGCAGAGTTTTAACCAAAGTGAAAGCATTTTACAAACAACATCTACAAGTTTCAGGTGCAGGATCTTCTCGATCAGGGATTAGTAGAACCTGCAGCTTCATTGGTTATTCTCACAGCTGTTTTGTGTGATGTCATAGCTGGAGACACCACGTGACACGGGCGTTGTGTACTAACACTGAGTGGCTGATCAGCTCTGTGCAGGCGTCTCCTCTTCATCAGATGTCCTGGATGGATTTGGATCATTTGCTTTTGACTTGACCTGCAACTTCAAACACACACATGTAGTTTGATTTTCATTGAGTGACACCTTGTTAATATCAAAGCTTTTGTCCTTCATCTTTATCAATTATTTTTTTGCAGATTTGATTCATTCTTTCACATTTTAACAAACTACAAAACAGTGCAGATGTCGTTTATAAATTCAGAAAGACCCACACTGACCCCTGTTGTGCACCACATGTTACATGTCACAAATGTGATGTCATTCCATATGATCCATTTTATGATAATAGTATTTATTTTTAGAGCACTCATGAAATCAAACCAGGGGTAGATTTACAGAAGCTTTAGAGGGATGAAGGTGGCCTTCATAGTCCCATGTGGCATTCCTACTGCAGGTGGTCTTCATAGTGCAGGTGGCCTTCCTACTGCAGGTAGTCTTCATAGTGCAGGTGGTCTTCCTACTGCAGGTGGTCTTCATAGTGTGGGTGGTCTTCCTACTGCAGGTGGTCTTCATAGTGCAGGTTGTCTTCCTACTGCAGGTGGTCTTCCTACCGCAGGTGGTCTTGATACTGCAGGTGGTCTTGATACTGCAGCTTGTCTTCATAGTGCAGGTGGTCTTCCTACTGCAGATGGTCTTCCAACTGCAGGTTATCTTCCAACTGCAGGTGGTCTTCATAGTGCAGGTGGTCTTCATAGTGCAGGTGGTCTTGATACTGCAGGTGATCTTCCTACTGCAGGTGGTGTTCCTACTGCAGGTTGTCTTGATACTGCAGGTGGTCTTCATAGTGCAGGTGGTCTTCCAACTGCAGGCGGTCTTCCTACTGCAGGTGGTCTTCTTCGTGCAGGTGATCTTCCTACTGTAGGTGGTCTTCATAGTTCAGGTGGTCTTCATAGTGCAGGTGGTCTTGATACTGCAGGTGATCTTCCTACTGCAGGTGGTGTTCCTACTGCAGGTTGTCTTGATACTGCAGGTGGTCTTCATAGTGCAGGTGGTCTTCCTACTGCAGGTGGTTTTCATAGTGCAGGTGGTTTTCATAGTGCAGGTGGTCTTCATAGTGCAGATGGTCTTGATCCTGCAGGTGGTCTTGATACTGCAGGTGGTCTTCTTACTGCAGGTGGTCTTCATAGTGCAGGTGGTCTTCATAGTGCAGATGGTCTTCGTAGTGCAGGTGGTCTTCATAGTGCAGGTGGTCTTGATACGGCAGGTGGTCTTCATAGTGCAGGTGGTCTTCCTACTGCAGATGGTCTTCCAACTGCAGGTGGTCTTCATAGTGCAGGTGGTCTTCCTACTGCAGGTGGTCTTCTTCGTGCAGGTGATCTTCCTACTGTAGGTGGTCTTCATAGTGCAGGTGGTCTTGATACTGCAGGTGATCTTCTTACTGCAGGTGGTCTTCCTACTGCAGGTTGTCTTGATACTGCAGGTGGTCTTCATAGTGCAGGTGGTCTTCCAACTGCAGGCGGTCTTCCTACTGTAGGTGGTCTTCATGGTGCAGGTGGTCTTCCTACTGCAGGTGGTCTTCATAGTGCAGGTGGTCTTCATAGTGCAGGTGGACTTCCTACTGCAGGTGGTTTTCATAGTGCAGGTGGTCTTGATACTGCAGGTGGTCTTCATAGTGCAGGTGGTCTTCCTACTATTTGATTCAGTTGTCTTGGAAGGATTGTGATTTGTGAAAGCACAGTGAGATGTTTCCTGTCCTCCTGTGGAGCCGTCCCACCCTGCCAGACCTGCCGTCAGCCAGACTGATTGTTCACACCTCAGCTTTGGGGGCTTTGTTTAGTTTGATGTCTGATTCTTCAGCGTGACGGTGGGTGAACATGGAGAGTGTTGGAGTAGCTGAAGGTATGTGAGCAGAGTTCACTCCTGTCTGACCTTCATCACTGACCTCTGCCATCTCTGTGTGCTTCACGCAGTAATGCCTTACAACAGCGCGCATCACTGCGTGGTGGAGGTGGAGAACTTCTTGCTGCTGCTGGGAGGAGAGGACCAGTGGAATCCCAACGGTAAACCATTTTACTGCACGCGGTTAATGGCGCAAAAAAACATCTCAAGTATCAGTGGTGTGAAATGATTCCTTGTGCAACCATCTTGATTCCTCTTGCAGGGAAACACAGCACCAACTTCGTCAGCCGCTACGATCCAAGGTTCAACAGCTGGATACAGCTGCCTCCCATGCAGGAGCGGTGAGAGCGGACGATGCCACAGTTTGTTTTTTTTCCACATTTTTATTGACAAAAAAAAGCAAAAGTAAAACTAAAGACGTCAACTCTGCATCACAAAGTGCTGATATAAGCAATGTGGTAGAAAAAGCCTCTTTACTCCAAAGTCACTCGGCTGTTTGATTCCACATTCTGTGTTGGTGGGACCATCAGAGCCGGGTCCCACTCAGGGGCTGCCACACACTGACAAGTTCATGTCCATGAGTTGAATCAGTCCACATTGGTTTTTGCAGCCTTTCACAGCAACGTTCAGTGGGACAAAGTGCTTCGCTTCAATAGAAATGTGATTAAACAAGCAGCAAAAGCATCAACACAGTAAAGAGAACTAAAATGCATGAAGAGACGGAGGAGTCTTAGCGCTGCTCCGTCATGAAAGCCATCCCAAAAAAGTCTGAGTTGAACTTGTGATGGAAGCAGCCTCATGTCAGCGGCAGCGGCAGCGGGACCTCAAACCTTCAAACAACCCCGGCTGCGCCTTCATCCATAAAAGTGCGGTTCAGTGCTCAGGTTCCAGAAGTTACAGAGTGAAAAATGTTCATTCAGATTTTCTCAGACAAGGACCATGATCTCCAAATATGTCTCTTCCAAGTGTTTTAGCTCTTTTGGAGATCAGAATTTGCCTGTTCGCTCTCACTGACGCCGTTTTGGCTCCATAAACAAAAACATCAAATCTAAACAAGAAAATGACAAAGTGTGTGAGCTAAAACACACACACACACACACACACATGCTGACATCACATCATTGCCGACAACTCTGCAGAGGGCCGCGATCCACAACCCTCTGGAGCCACTAGAGAAGCTTCTACAGTAGTAGTTTAGTTCAGTAACAGCGGAAGGCGGCGCCTCCACGCGGCTCTACATCGACTTGGCATGTAGGGGGTCGCTCAGGTCGCTCGGGTCGCTCGCTCAGGTTGCTCGCTCGGGTCGCATCCAGTGTCATCGTGGCTTTCGCTCTTTTAGGGCCCAATAATATCATTGGGCCATTTTTTCCCAATAACCGGTGCAGACTTCCTACGGCCACATGGACGGAGCGAAGATTTCATAAACAAAGTCATATCCTTAAATTAAATAAAACACAATTTGATGGAAATGAAGGTGGAAAATATTGAATATATTGAGAGAGTTATTTCCTAACTGCTGTCTGGGTTAACGATGGCGTCTGCATCCTCAGGAGAGCCAGCTTCTTCGCCTGCCGCCTGGAGAAGCACCTGTATGTGATCGGTGGGAGGAACGAGGCGGGCTACCTCTCCAGCGTGGAGTCCTACAACCTGGAGACCAACGAGTGGAACTACGTGTCCTCGCTGCCGCAGCCGCTGGCTGCACACGCAGGCGCCGTCCACAACGGCAAGATCTACATCTCAGGTCAGGAGGCGCCGACTCACCATGTGGATGTTGTTTTGGATTCTTTCTTCAGAATGAAAAATACACATTTAAAAGGATAGTTGGTGTTTTTCTTCATGAAGGTGTATGAGCTCCTCACCATCAGTGAGCTTTATCAGCAGTGACTTTTCCTCCACTGCGTCCCGTGAGCCGAGTTCCAGCCCGGTTTCTCTGTTGCAGAAAGTAGAGACACTATTTTCCCTCCCTTTGTATCACTGCACGCACTATCATCAGCTGTATCACGGCGTCTCCTTCCGCCTCCTTCCTCCGGCAGCTGACGGAAAGGTGCGCGCAGTGATACGAAGGGAGGGAATATAGTGCCGGGTGATTGCAAGGTTGGACTTTTTTGCGGCCAAGAATTGGGGATGCAAATGGATGAAGAGACGTGAAAAGTGTTCATGTGAATTGTGAGTATTTCAGGACAGCATGTTTGGGCTGTGGGACTCTGGTACCTTCAGGTGACCTCCTGAGGTGCTGAGCAGATCTTCAGCTCAGGGATCCACTCAGCTGGCTAGTAGCAGCTGTTCCTTTGGCTACTCCTATTGATCAGCCTTTATTGTTTTTGGGGGGGGGCGGGCGGCTGTCTGCCTCGGGCCTCCACCTTTGGGGTGTTGAGCTCTCGGGTGGGAGCGGAGTTGGCCAACGCTCTGTGGCGTTTCCTCTCCTCAGAAGAGGAGGGAACAGTGTGATGGTCTCCCCAGTTGAGAGCAGAAGACGTGGTGAAGCGCGTCCGTGGAGTTGCAGTCGGACGCTGCCGGTGCTCATCTCAAATGTCATCTGCTTTTAACCTTAACGCCTCATTGGACGTGAGCTCAAACATCCATCTAGGTTTTCACTTTGGTGCTGATGAGGAAGGGGGTTTCTGCTACGTGCGAACAATGGCGGCGCTCCACGCTCCGAGTCGGCCCGGACGAGCTCGGGTGACTCGCCGCTCCGAACCCCAGCCAGCGATGGGGCGCAGGCTGGGGCTGCACCATTAATCCAATTTACATCGAAATCGCAATATTTTGCTGCCACGATTATATGTGCATAATCGTCCATGATATTGACGTTTGAAATGCCTGCTCACTGGCATATTTATTTTTGAAAAATGTCAAAGCATTAATTCACACGGAAGTGAAATGAAAAAATTCTGTTCATAAGCTCAGTTCTTCATTCACAATTATGCTACATCATAACATATAGGAACTTGCTTTGGTATTATTATAGTGCATATCGCTTTTCACACATGAATAATGAAGAATCCTGATCGATAATTGTGATATCAGTATTGTTGAAATAAATCGTGATTGTTATATTGGCCATAATCATGCACGCCGCTGATGTCTGCCGATTGTATTGATAAAGTATCAGCAAGTGCATTGTTTGTACCTGTTGCAGGCGGAGTGCACAATGGCGAGTACGTGTCCTGGCTCTACTGTTACGACCCCGTCATGGACGTGTGGGCTCGCAAACAGGACATGAACACGAAGCGAGCCATCCACACCCTGGCCGGAATGAACGACCGGCTGTATGCCATCGGGGGCAACCACCTCAAAGGTCCGTACTCTGGTGTTTCAGTACATGCGCAGAAGATTCATTCATGATATTTCTTTTCTTTGTCTTTTTTTCCAAAAATTGCCTGAGAGAGACATTGGCATTATGAGCAGGGAAGCGTGACCTTCATTAGGGCGTCCTGTGGCTTTGTGTCTGATCAGCAAAACTGAATCCAGGCGTCCCAATGTGAATTATGAAGAGATGAACTCGGTTTAATTTTCTCAGCTCTATGTTGTGGGAGGGCATGCTTCAGCTTTAGTATGTTTGGCTGCACTTAAACTTACCTAAATGCCAACAAACTGTCAAATGATCGACAAAGCAACATTCCTTGTCTTCATATAGTGGAACAGAAAGCGTGTCGGCTTTTCCTCAGCTGCTTTAACACAGTTAGTTAAATGATACCGTCATTTCCCAAAACACAAAAGAGGAAGTGCACCCTCTGCTCCATCCAGGTCAAACCCACCGTTCACCACCCAAACCACTGACATCATGAATTACAGTTCAGCTCATTTGAATCATTTGTCAAAAGAGGAAAATAGTGCTTATACGTGAATGAAGCGAGTGTGTTTTTGCTCTGCATCATTTTAGTTTAGAATGTTGCTGATGTTCAACTTGTCCGGCGGCCCGGGCAGGCCAGTGAGCGCTGGAGCACATACACCTCCTCTCGCTGCCATTTGTGGGTCCTTTGTGATCAATTGTGCCCAGAAGTGGTCAGCCAACATCTGACAAAGCCACCGTCACCTCTTTGTGACACACCCATCCTGTTACCCCAGCAACCACAGCTGTGAGGTTACGGAATTAGGGTCCTTTGGAAGGATCGGGAATGAGGATTTTCTTCCACCTCAATCAAGAGTATCAGGAGAACCTCTTCTGGAGACTACCTGCCAACAGCTACATGAAGCACCTAACTAACAGAGGTGATCTTAATTTCTCAAGCTCCTCCGGAGTGACGAACAGCTGCAGGCTTCAGCTGACACTGTTGGTCATCGAGTCCCACCTGCAACTGTGGCTCTGTTACCATGAAGGCCTCTTCTGGTTCACTCTCTGGACGTTTGTCCTCTGATCCAGGAGAATCTCAGGTGGGGTCCCTCATTGCAGAGAGGAATCTACATCAAAGTGTGTTAGGAGATCAACTGGAATGCCTGGTGTCATGTTGTGAGACATTTGAATTTGATGCCTCTGTGGCATCGTAGTCTCGACAGTGTCTGTGTTTACATGCAGGCAAAAAATGGAATTTCTGCCTTAAAGCGAATAAAAATGAAACGTGAAGTTCCAAAACAAACAGGTAAACCCCTGTGAATGGTCGAGTATGTTTGTGTGTGTGGATTCTCGCTGACAACTTGGAGATGAACTGTGTTACTGCCCCATCCAGTCTGACAGTGTGTGGATCGCCTCACATCCCCTCTCTCAGCGGTGCTGTTTGTAAAAGTGGAGAAGATCAGAGACTTGGACCTATGCAGAAATTCGGTTTCCTTGCGTGCATGTAAACGCACTTATTGGGACCACTCGCCTCCATCCAGCACTACTTTCTGCCGACACACACCAGAAACAACCCTGTGGTCGTTCAGTGCCTGAGCCAGATCTCTGCTAGATCAACTTGCTCCAAGGATCCAGTTCCAGCAAGTCAGTCACGTTATTACTTTGGAGAGTCTGGACTTGAAATTAGAACACTGAAAGCAGGGAAAGTGAAGTCCAGAGGAGGCCGAGAGATCCAGTGTGAGCTGCAAGCAGTGCTGGAGATCCAGTGAGCTCCTGAAGCAGAAACTAGGAGGCAGACGAAAGAGGGAAGACACCAGGAAGCAGGATGGGTGTTGGCCAGGTGCCAGAAAAACACAACAAACTCCAGGAGCAAAGTTGCTATGAGGACGACAGCAATGATGAAAATGAGGAGCCAGGATGTAAGTGTGCCGTCACAGGGACGGAGCAGCTGACAAGGAGCGACTGCAGAGAGTTGATGGGACAAGAATCAGGCGTCTGTCTGCTGCTGCAGACACAGAGAGCAGAGTGATAAGAGAATACTTGAGAAAAGCAAAGCATTTAGAAATGATTATGCATGCTTTATGAATGATGTTCTACAGAAGGGGCATGCAGATGTGCTACCTAAAGAACAGCTCCTCTGGACTGATGGGAGACTCTGGTACATTCCCCACCATGGGGCCGACCCCTTCATACCAAGGTACCTCTTTGAATACAGAACTGTCCAGAAATGCCCAGATCTTTTGAACAAGCTGTACATCCCAAGTTTAGACAGGAACCACTTGCAGTAATGGGGGACATCAAGGAATGCTCCACCAAGCAATCATTTCGGAAGAGGATGTCGACTTCCTGAGGTTCTTGTGGTGGCCAAATGGTGATACTACATAAGCACTGAGTGTGCAACATTTTTTCTCCCAGCAATATTTGGACTAAAGCAGACAGCTGAGGATAAAGATGGAAAGGCTGATGTCTCAGTGAGTAACACTATTTGTCACAAGTTGGATGTAGACCTTTGCCTGAAGTCGGTTTGAGACAAGAATGCAGTTAGTCTGGTAAAGAACTTGAAGGCAACATGTGCAACTTGTGGAATTAAACTCACCAAATGGACCAGCAACAGCCCTGCTGTCCTTGCTTCCCTACCTGTGGACGAGAGGGCCGGAGAGGTAACGAACCTTGACCTTGAGAAGTATCGGGAGAGTTCTTGGCATACAGTGGGATTTTGAGTCAGACACATTCTTCTCGACATCTCTCTGAAAGAGCATCCTGTTTGTAGAAGAGGAATCTTGTCTGTGCTCAATTCAGTCTACGAGGATTCCAGGATTCTTATCTCCAGTTATGCTCACAGGTAAGCTGATACTGCAGGAGCTGTGCAAGGTCCGTGCTGCAAAATGGAGCGGCTGTCAGAAAGATCTTCACAGGATCTCCAAAACTTGAAGGTCATTGGCCCTCAATTAGACCCCTTGAGTGATGCAAATGAGAGGGGCGATGTGACAGTTTCTTACTTGAGTCTGATCAATCGAAGCAGACCACTTCACATTGCATTCATGATGTGGAAAGTGAGGGTCGCAACAATTCCCAGGCTGGAGTTCACATCAACAGTTTGGGCTGCTGGAATTGACATTGTGGACTAGCAAAAGTCGCAGACTCTCACCTCAGACTTCTTCTTCTGGACGGAGAAGAATGACACGCAGATCTATGACCTTTGTGGCAAACAGGGTATCTGCGATGCAGGCTGTGACACAGAAGTCTCAGGGGCGTCACATTCAGACTGCAGACAATGCTTCAAGGGGAATGCGAATCAAAGCATTTCTGAAATGAGGAAGTTGTCATAAATGTCCAGATTTTTGGGCCAAATCTGAATCCAACTGACCTAAAACTCCCATACAACCATTGGTGCTCTCAGACAGTGACCCATAGTTAGAGAGATCTATTGTGGCCTTTATTTATCCAGATGCCTTGAGTCATTTCACTCCAAATGAAAACCTTCTTAAAAGCCCAGATTGAATCATCGGGTTCCGTGCAAGGTGCAGCTCCGGCAGCAGCACGTGCGAAGGACCGACCTTGACATGTTCCCACTCACAAAGAAATGCTGCTCTGTGGGATAAGAGGTGAACATTTGAAAACTCTTGAGGAGAAGCTGTCATTTTATTTCACTCTTCACCGACTCCCTTGACGGGGTCAGGGAACCATTTAGCTCAGCATCACTTGTTGGCAAGGAGCAGGAGGAACTAACTGAACTGAGACAAGATGGTGCTTTAAAGCTAGGTTTTGCTGATCTCCCTTTGGGCAGTTGTTGGCTGACTGCTGCAAAGGAGTTCCCCATTCTGACAAACAAAGCTATTTCAACACGAGTCCCATTTTCCATGACATTTCTGCATGAGCTGAGCTTTTCAAGCCTGACTGCTATAAAAACTAACAACAGAGAAAGACTGAGATCTGTTGAGGAAGAGCTTCATGTGTGTCTGTCTTCAGTTCCTGCCAGGATATCAGCTTTGTGTTCATCCAGTTTCACACTGACTGAGTATGAATAAATTGAGAGACTATATAGTCATTATTAGGCTACAGAGTCACTGTAACATTTTTGGTTGCTGGTGTGTCATGGGATCTTTTTGGTATAAAAATGGTGCCATGGCCCAATAGAGGTCAGAAAACACAGATCTTGTAGGTCTCTACGGAAAGAACCAAATGCTTTTTCAACTCAGGACAAAGTACTGGATCCTCAAATCCAAATGACTCACTCACTTACAGAGTGGCGGAGGGGAGGTGTGGAGCCTCGTCTACATGCCTCGCCAGGGGAGCTGTTCATCTAGAGAAGGCTTACTCCATGGAGACAGATTCAAGTATGGCCACGTAAAGGAGATCATTTCTGACAATGGGGCAGATTGTGTTGGTGCAGAGCGAGAACTGAAAGAAGCACTGGCTCACCGAAATACCTACAAGACCCAGAACTGGATGCATGAAAAAGTCAAAGACATTTAACCCACCTTCGGGCTCCGAGCGGGGCGTGGCAGCGTCCCATTCAAATAAGCAAGGAAATCCTTTACTCCATCACAAAGAAACGGACTTTGGAGGAGGAATGTCTTCAAACTGCCATGGGTGAAGTGGAGCCAATCCTCAACTGTGAAAACTCCAATAGGCAGTCAGTATCTGCTCAGGGGGCTGGCGACGCTCGGGACGTAGCTGTGACGTAGCTGTGACGCAGCCGTCACAAAGCTGTGACGTAGCTGTGACACAGCCCTGATGACATGGTCACGGCTGTGGCCGATGGATCACTAACGCTGTGTTTGTTGTAGCCGCCGGCTAATCTCATGTTGGAAGCGAGCGCGACCAGTGTGGCAACAAACACTAGAACATTTTTGGTGCTCGGATGTTTGTTTGTATTATCGTGGCATTGATGATTAATGATTTGCCGCGTTCTCCACTAAACTCCGGATCAAAGGTTCTAATCGGTCCTGACGAGACAAACTGAGGGCAGATTTGAAATGTAAACAAGGATATTCTGGCCTGAAATCAGCTTCAAACTGCATTTAGTGACGTCAAACTGTGACACTCTGACATTGATTTCTCAGCTTGGGAGACTCCGGCTGCTGCACCTCTGTGACCAATCAGAGGGCGCCACCTCACCATGAAGGACCTACCCAGCCTCCATGGAACCAGATAGAGCAGCTGCTAAAAAAGTACCTGATACCTGTGAAACGCACCAAAACCAGGGCCGAGCAGAGCCGAGCAGAGCCGAGCCGAGCAGAGCAGAGCCGGTGCTGTGTGGTGGAAACACTCGAACCACGTCGACTCAGTGTTTTCATCTTCTTTAGGGTGTGAAGTTCTGGGACATTTGACTCCCAAAGTCTGTGAAGAGAAAAGGGTGAGAGCAGCCAGTAAGTGTGTGATGATGTGACCTTGGAAAGGACGATTGAAGGGGGGGGGGGGGGGGGGGGGGGGGGG
>CAESWR010001092.1:141659-152964 GCA_903171835.1 Mullus surmuletus | reverse complement strand
TGTGCGCTCGTGTGCGTGTGTGTGTCAGTCAGACATCCACGGCTCAGCAGGTGACCTCTGCCTCACAGTGGGCGGGGCCTGGCTGTCGTGTGTGTGTGTGTGTGCATGTGTGTGTGTGTGTGGCCGTTAGTCGTCCGATGTGTGTCGCTGCTGTTCTCTGTGTGACCGTGAAGGTCAGAGTGATGCAGGTCTGAGCTTCACACACGTCGACTGCACACAACTTTTCAACGAGTAACTAAAGTCTGATCCCCTTTGATGTGAGTGAAACACTGAGCAGGAATTTGCGAAAAGTAGGAAAGAAAACTCTTTGTTCTTTTCTTTGATGTTTGTATCTGAAATGGGCCAAAAGATTTTGAACATCACCTCCAAGATCTGGTGAAGAGGCCAGCAGGGGGCGCCACTGCTGACTCCTCACGCTCGCTCAGCTGCCAAAAAACGGCCTGTTTTCCAGCCTTGGCGCATCATCGCCACAGGGGGGGGGGGGGTTGATAGATGTGTGATAGATAGATAGATAGATAGATAGATAGATAGATATGTATATCTTGGCTTCCTCCACTTTCTAATATTACTCCCCTAAACCAAAGCTCAAGTTAAAAAGTCTTGTAAGAGGCGTCTCGACTGAAATGTTTGATATTCATATTGAGTTCCATAAAGTGTCCTCGTCTGCATCACTAATGGATCCTGGGACCCTTCCTCTCTCCTCCCTCCTCTCTCACTCCCACAGATCAATAGGGATGGTGCAATGATTATTGTTAGTTATTGTTTTTATCATTATTATCCATCGATAACAATCACATGTGAATGAGCTCCCAGCAGCTTCTTTCGCAGCGAGAACTTTTCACTGCAAAACAACAAAGGTTGCATGTGTCTCTGCGTGCCGGACAGCCTTTGCTTTGTCAAACAGAGAGCGTTTGCTTCCCGAATTCCATGGGACTTCCTGCTGTTAGCTGGAGGAACCAGCCGTTACCAGCAGCACTGACCTTTTTTCTTCTATCCGCCCTTGATGCTGCTCTGCTCGTTCACACACGCTGCTGCTGCCGAGTGCGAGCGAGCGAGTGAGTGAGCGAGCGAGCGAGCGAGGTTGCAGGGAAAAGTGGACTGGATGTTCCGTGATGTGGCCATTCTCTCTCCACGAACAGGTGGAAGGAGTGGAGAGCGAGGCAGTGACGGGGAGCTCGCTCTGCCCGAGTGGAGGGAAACTGACAGAGTTATGATCCTGTTCAAGCCAATAATGCAAAGTTATTTGGCCAATAATTTCAACTCCTCCTCCGGCCACTGCAGCGCTTCACATTGGATTTGTCGGCACATTTTTGTAAATAAAAAAAAATGAAACCACACAAATTGGTGGGTCGCTGGTTCGATTCCCCGAGCTGGTTGGCACCTTGCATGACAGCCTCCACCATCAGTGCTGTGTGTGTGTGTGTGCGTGTGTGTGTGTGTGTGTGTGTGTGTGTGAATGAGGCGGTGTAGAATGTAAATCCACCACGTTAGCGTCTCCCCTCAGGCTCAGAACAAAGACTGGTGCCGCCCACTGACACTTAATGGTGCTATTTGTGTGTGGCTGCTGGTTCCAGCTTTTGTTCATCCAAACACTGCTTCCATAAAAGATCCTACAGGTGTAGCTGATCATTCAGGAGGAGAAGAAGAAGAAGAGGGAGGACGCTGCATGTTCTACCTCCTCAAAAGCCACAAACTCTCACACTCACTATTGACTGTGAAGAGAGAGCGACCTGCGTAGTGTGCAGACCGACCTGCTGGGGACGGCCATGGCGGGTCACCGGCGGTTCATCTCCTCCACATTTCCGGGGGTCCACAGCGCAGACGTCTCTGTCATGACCCGTGGGAGTGGCGACTCGCACCATCCGTGACCCAGCGGCACAATGTGTGTTTTGTCTGCGCCCACACCATCACCTCACCTCTCCATGCGTTCCATTCCAGCCCTGCGTGTGGTCGGGACGGGTGGGGGGAGGTGGTTGATGGGGGGGGGATTGTGTGTGTGTGTATGCGTATGGGGGGGCTGGTCGGCATCTGAGATGTTGATGCTGACGGCAGCATTGAGTGGTCAAATGTCGTACGAAGCCCCTTTAAATATAAAATAAAAAATTAATCGGTACTTTTTCACCCGACTAGGTGGCGCTTTAATCCTATAATTTAATCATGTCGTATTGATATATTTCTCCAATGTGATGGAGGTTTTCGGTATCAACTGGATAAAATATGGGACAGATCCAACAATATTTCTGTTCATGCGGTTCATGTTGTCATGGTGACGCTTCCTTCAACGGCAGCGACCATCAGTCTCCATGTGGTGGCGGCGGGAGGTGGGAGCCGTCACTTGTAGGAACCAATCGGGGCTCGTTCTGGGAAGCCGAGCTGCACAAGCAATCAGATTTACATCCCACTGCCACCTTCTCATGCACAGAATGCTCCACGATATTCAGGTTTGAAGCGCACGTTCTCTTGCACTTCCTCAACTCACAATCGGCCAACTACCAAGGAGCGAACGAGACTGTATGAATCCCCTCTGGTTGCCATGGTTTCCCATGACGCCTACAACCTGCAGTGTTGTGTGATGGCATATTTATTTTTGAAAAATGTCAAAGTATGAATTCTTTTCATAAGCTCACGTATTCAGGTATTCTTTATTTACAATGATGCTACATCATAACATTGGCATTATTAAAGTCCATCTCTCTTTTCACAAATGAAAAATGAATAATCGTGATCAATAATCCAGATATCAATATTGATTTAAAAAAATCGTGATTATTATTTTGGCCATAATTGGGCAGCCCTACTAGGAAGCAGGATCTATGCTTAGCGAGGTCACTTCCGGGTCAATCTGGGTTCTTTGGTTCTACGAGGGTGGTTGAGTTGTTAGCGAGGCGAGTCTCCATGGTAACTGAGGCTGAGCGCCGAACCTGCTCCGGAGCAGCTGATGTACCAGATGGAGATCACTGGTTACAAAAACTCCGCCCTCTGCCCAATCGGCCCTCTCGGAAAATGGCGTCACGGTTCTTGGAGGATGCAGTTGATATTGATGCGCGTACAGCTTGATGGTCACTCCGATGCCCAAGAGTGTTCAGGGACCCTCACACCCCGACATCTCCCGAGACCACCTTTACCAGAGCTGCCGGTTAAGATGAAAACCAGGCTCTGATTGTGAGTCGCGGCAGGAAATGACATCTGAGCAACACGGCACTTTAAGGGAGTAAACCGTGACCAGATCTCTCTGCTTCCCCTCATCGTCTACATCATCGCAGCTCTATGAAGTTACGCCTTCAGGCTGTCGGCCATCTTCTGCCAGCTCTCTTTGCTGCAGCTGCAGACTTACTTAAGTATGTGGCTCTGCTGCTCCCACACTGGTCCATGTTGGTGATTGGTGGGATGTGTGGAACCCCGCCCTTTATATGTGCACGCGCTGGTAGCAAAGCTGGCGCCCCTGAGGAGCTGCTGAGCGTGTGGCGTGATGGCGGATAGCGGGGGAAGTGGAGCAGGGAGCTGACAGGCTACAACGCTGACTCCAACCTGCTCCGGAGAACAGAGTCCTGCTGTTTTTACTGCCACACACACTCTGCAGCTCATTGGCGCCACACGTGGACGGATCACGCGCTGCAGAGTTCCCGCCCACTTTGTCAGATAGAATTGACACTGGTGGAGCTTTGATCCTCCATCCAAAGAGCTGGAACTCCTGGGAGGATCTTCAGCACCTCAACATACAGAACACCAGCAACTTCAGAGGCTGTAATGTGACACCAGGAGACCTGAGCGAGTCACTGGCAGAGGAGCTCAACTCCTTCCCTGCCCAATTTGAATCACTGCAGCCCCCCACCCCAGCAGGTCCCAGCAGGATGTGAGGCGTGAGCTCCACGCAGTGAACCCAGACCGAGAACCTGGCATGTGCTCACCACCTGTCCAGGATCTTCTGCAGGATCTTCATCACCCCGTCGCTGGTCCAAGCTGTCCTCCTCACCTGCCTGAAGTCCACCACAATCATCCTGCTTCCGAAGAAGGCACCCATAGCCAGCCCCCCCCCCTCCACACACACACACACACACAGACACACACATTTGTGTACCGGGCGAACAGATGCGCAGAGGACGTCATCGCCACAGCTCGGCCGTGGAGCCGCAGCAGATCTAGGTGCTTTTGTCATTTTCAATTTTATTCCCATTTCTTTTCTACATCGGCTTGAATCATTTTCATCTATTTGGTGATGTGATGTGATGGCATATTTATTTTTGAAAAATGTTTGAGTATTAATTCACATGGTAGTGAAACAAAAAGATAGTGTTTATAAGCTCACGTATTCGAGTATTCTTTATTCACAATGATGCTACATCATAACATATAGGAACTTGCTTTAGCTTTATTATAGTGCTTATCTCTTCACAAATAGTCGTGATCGGTAATCGTGATATCAATACTGATTTAAAAAAAATCTTGATCATTATTTTGGCAATAATTGTGCGGCCCTAATGTGTGCACACACACACGCACACGCACACAGGACGCTCCGCGCGCTAAAGGCGGCTGCTCTCAACTCAGGGTTCCTCTCCTCTGCTGCCTCTTCTCTGCTGCTCCTCATGTGCCTTCGTGATCTCGAGGCGTGTGAGACACACACACACAGACACACACAGCGCCTTTCATCGCTCTCGCCCAGTCGGCCGCACAAACATCAGCAGCTGTGGCTTCCTGGTGTGTGAGGACTTCCTAGTGTGTGTGGTGTGGAGGACCGAGGGTGTGAGGATCAGCAGCTCTGAGCGCTGCTGTTGGAGCAGGATGGAGGCCACCACCAGTAGATACCCTTACTGTCCTCGTCTTCATCACCATCGTCACCTCCCATCAGTGACTACTCTTCTCTCTCTCTCTCTCTCCCTCCCTCCCTCTCTCTGAGTGTGTGTGAGTGTGTGTTTGAGCGATTGTGAGTGTGAGTGTTTTTCAAACCTTCTTTGCTCTTTTTCCCTTCTGCGGCTGTTAGTTATCGCCTCAGTGAGTCACTGCCACAGATAGTCAGTGTTAATGATGGTTTGATTGTTTTGGCTAGACCGTCCAGCATGGCCGCTATATTGGACCGCCCAGCATGGCGTCCATGGTTGGACCGTCCATCATGGCGGCTGGACCGTCCATCATGGCGGCTGGACCGTCCAACATGGCGGCTCCACCTGATGTCTCTGCTTTGGAGAAACAGACACGCAGACACGCCTCAGTCTGGCGGTGGTCGTAGAGTGCAGATCTCTGCTTGTCTGTCAGCTGTGACACAACTTTTGTAATAAAAACTTAAAGCAACAAAAGTCCAACAGCTCCTCCTCATGGTTCTGATGTTCTCGTGTCGCCCATCGAGGCTTCCTGAGCAGTTGAGGAGCCTCAACGGATGCCAAACATCCACTTCTGTGGTTTCCCAGTCGTGATGACGCAGCGCGTCAGTTGACCCCGATGCAGAACTATGATCATTCCAGCAGCAAACCACAAATGCTGAGTCCTCAGTGGCGGCAGGAGCTCCAAAGTAGAGCAGAACATCAGCGTGTGTTACACTGGTGGAGGAGCTGGACAATAAATGCAGCTGCTGCAAGGGCTCTTATTCCACTGACGGTATCGGCTCTACTCGACTCTACTCGACTCTCCTCGACTCTGCTCGGCCTGCGTTTGTGTGCGTTTCCACTGAGAAGAAAGTACCTGCTACCTGCTGCTACGTTTTTGGAACCTGCTTCCTCGGGGTTCCAAAAAAAGAGGTAACGTAGACACATCGCAGACGCTGATTGGTTCAGAGACTCGTCACAGTGTCCGCGCGTCATCAACAGCAACCGCGCACCGAGTCAACAGAGCAGCTGTTCTTCTTTCTTCTTCGTGTCCTTTGTTATAATGGCAGCGAGAAGGTTCTCTTTGAGGAGGAACAAACCAAACTCACGTTGCTCGCCAGTGAAAATGTGACCGCATGCAGAGCGAGCTGGACGGCTCCACAAGCTCGGAAAGCTGCTAGTACACTCAACGAGTGCGTGTTCACGGCTACAATTGGAGCTCCGTGCAGTGCCTTGGGAAGAAGGAAAAAAAACAAAAAACTTAAGAGCGACTGCCGCTCCAGGTGTGCAACAGCTGGAGTTCATCCAGAGCTGCTGTTTTTGCAGTCCCACAAGCCGGTCGAGTTGAGTCGAGCCGATACCTTCAGTGGAAACACGGCATTTGACCTTTCTATGAGGCCACCTCAACTCAGAGAAGCACTTTGATGGTTTGGACCAACTCTCCCAGTGAAACGTTGGACTGGGTTTTGAGTTGAAGTGTTCAGCTGAGATGGTTCAGGGTTGGGAAAGGTTCAGCATGAAGCTGGCAGCTTGATGTTTGAGTTGTCTGAATGCAGCAGGTCTCTGCAGACGTCTGATTATGTGTCCTTGTCTCCATCTTCTCTCACCATCTGCAGCATTTTGGCGCCTTGTCAGAATCCGGACTTGCGTGGAGATGCTCACCAGTTCGGACCAGTACCTCTCCCTTTCCTTCACACCAGACCTCCACTCTCCATCCAGCTGTTACCCGGGCAACGCCCCGCACGTCCAGTCCTCTCTGTCCCTCCCCGAGCCAGAAGCCTGGAGGAGGCCGGGCGTGGCGGGCCGTCCCGGCCTGGCGGCGGCGTCCCGCTCCTGCTCCCTGCAGGTCCCTCACGCCGCCTCCCAGCAGCTGCAGCTGCAGCTGCAGCTGCCCGCCCGCGCCGCCAGCCTGGACGCCGCGTGTGCTCGGGAGGATGGGTGGGCTCACGGCTCGGGGTCTCTGAGCCCGCACAGCATCCAGCGCCGGCGCGGGGGGCTGGTGGAGCAGAGAGACGTCATCATGGCTCACCAGGCGCACAAAATCCAGAGCACGCCGCAGGCACGCAGGAAGGAGTGGGAGTGAGTATAAAGGAGCTTCAGAGGCAAATGCTTAAATTGTAAATTGTGCATGTTAAGATGAAGAAACGTGCGTGGGAGGATGAAAGGGCCACGCGGAGGAATCCTGTTGAATGTTCGAATGTTCTTTCTGTGGGTTTGAGGTGAAGAAAAGCTTCTCAAACATTTGATTCACTGTTGGGGTGAGATTGGCGACTTCAGTGAGGTTCACCTTGACTGTCTGTGCAGGTTGTGCAGGTAAGCAAGGGTGCGAGATAACAGAAGCCAAAACACACAGAGAACATCAGCAGGTCACGGCAGAACATTCTGGTTATAACAGAGGGACGTGAAAGCAAAGATGTTGCTTTGATGTTTTGGTCTTTAGCTTCTCAGCAGCAGCATGAGAGCTCCACAGCAGCTCCATGACGATGCTTTGATGGCCCTCAGAGGTTGGTTGGAGACCAGTTTTGCCAGATCTCGCGAGACAAGTAAGCAACCAGGTCTGTGAAAACAAGCGCAGCCCCCAAGGTTTCGGGGAGAGAAAAAACCAAAAACTGTGTGACTCTTCTCTTTCTCCCAGTCTTTGTTATATTTGTACCCATATTTCGCCCACCTTGTCCCAGCATTGTTCCTCAGAAACTCTCCTGTCCTCCAATCCGTCGCACTTATTTTCATTTAAACATCACTGACATTTTCAGCTGACCGACAAACAAACACATGTGGATGTTTCTGCTGAACGTGGAGGCCATGAGCTCCAAACATCTGTGGAAGCTGCAAATGTTGGACTTTTTGATATGATAAGGCTGCATCATAGCTGAGAGACAAACTGAGAGCTGCACTGCCTGAGGAGGATGAGGATCCTGAGAAGCTTGAGGAGGATGAGGACGATGAGGAGGCTGAGGAGCCTGAGGAGCCTGAGGAGCCTGAGGAGCCTGAGGAGGATGAGTAAGATGAGGAGGATGAGGATCCTGGGAAGCTTGAGGAGGATTAGCAGGATGAGGAGGATGAGGAGGCTGAGGAGTCTGAGGAGGATGAGGAAGATGAGGAGGATAAGGAGGATGAGGATCCTGAGAAGCTTGAGGAGCCTGAGGAGCCTGAGGAAGATGAGGAGGATGAGGATCCTGAGAAGCTTGAGGAGGATGAGGAGTCTGAGGAGTCTGAGGAGGAGGAGGATCCTGAGGAGGATGAGGATGATGACGAGGCTGAGAAGCATGAGGATATTGAGGGGGATGAGGGGGATTAGGAGCCTGAGGAGGATGAGGAGGAAGAGGAAGATAAGGAGGATGAAGAGCCTGAGGAGGATGAGGAGGCTGAGGAGCCTGAGCAGGATGAGGAAGATGAGGAGGATGAGTATCCTGAGAAGCTTGAGGAGGATGAGGAGGCTGAGGAGTCTGAGGAGGAGGAGGATCCTGAGGAGCATGAGGGGGATTAGGAGCCTGAGGAGGATGAGGAGGAAGAGGAAGATAAGGAAGATGAAGAGCCTGAGGAGGATGAGGAGGCTGAGGAGCCTGAGGAGGATGAGGAAGATGAGGAGGATGAGGATCCTGAGAAGCTTGAGGAAGATGAGGAGGCTGAGGAGTCTGAGGAGGAGAAGATCCTGAGGAGGATGAGGATGATGAGGAGGCTGAGGAGTCTGAGGAGGAGGAGGATCCTGAGGAGGATGAGGAGGATAGGATCCTGAGGAGGATGAGGATCCTGAGGAGGATGAGGATGATGAGATGAGGAGGCTGAGGAGCCTGAGGAGGAAGAGGAAGATTAGGAGGATGAAGTGCCTGTGGAGGATGAGGATGATGAGGAGGCTGAGGAGCCTGAGGAGGATGAGAAGGATGGGGATCCTGAGGATAATGAGGGGGATTAGGCCTGAGGAGGATGAGGAGGAAGAGGAGGAAGAAGAGCCTGAGGAGGATGAGGAGGATGTGTGAGGACGATGACGAGGCTCAAGTGCCTGAGGAGGATAAGGATCCTGAGGACGATGAGGACGATGAGGAGCCTGAGGAAGATAAGGAGCCTGAGGAGGATGAGGAGGCTGAGGAAGATAAGGAGGCTGAGGAGGATGAGGAGGCTGAGGAAGATGGGGAGGATTAGGAAAATGAGGAAGATGAAGGAGATGAGGAGCCTGAGGAGGATGCGTGAGGATGAGGAGCCTGAGGAGCCTGAGGAAGATTAGGAGGCTGAGGAGTCTGAGGAGGATGAGGAGGATGAGGAAGATGAGAAGGATGAGGAGGTTGAGGAAGATGAGGAGGCTGAGGAGCCTGAAGAAGATAAGGAGGATGAGGAAGATGAGAAGCATGAGGAGGAGGATGAGGTTGAGGAAGATAAGGAGCCTGAGGACAATGAAGAGGCTGAGTAGCCTGAGGAAGATGAGGAGGATGAGGAAGATGAGTAGGCTGAGGAGGATAAGGAGCCTGAGGAGCCTGAGGAAGATGAGGAGGATGAGGTTGAGGAAGATGAGGAGGATGAGGAAGATGAAGGAGATGAGTAGGATGCGTGAGGATGTTGAGGAGGATGATAGCCTGAGGAGGATGAGGAAGATGAGGAGGATAAGGAGCGTGAGGAGGCTGAGGAGCCTGAGGAGGCTGAGGAGCATGAGGAAGATGAGGAGCATGAGGAGGTTGAGGAAGATGAGGAGCCTCAGGATGATGAGGAGGCTGAGGAGGTTGAGGAAGATGAGGAGGCTGAGGAGGTTGAGGAAGATGAGGAGCCTGAGGAGGATGAGGAAGATGAGCAGGTTGAGGAAGATGAGGAGTCTGAGGAGGATGAGGAAGATGAGGAGGATCAGGAGCATGATGAGGAGGCTGAGGAGGCTGAGGACGATGAGGAGGATGAAGGAGATGAGGAGGATGCGTGAGGATGATGAGGAGGATGAGGAGGCTGAGGAGCCTGAGGAGCCTGAGGAGGATGAGGATGATGAGGAGCCTGAAGAAGATGAGGAGGTTGAGGAAGATGAGGAGGTTGAGGAAGATGAGGGAGGAGGTTGAGGAAGATGAGAAGCCTGATGAGGAACCTGAGGAGGATGAGGAAGATGAGGAGGATCAGGAGCATGATGAGGAGGCTGAGGAGCCTCTAGGAAAATGAGGAGGATGAGGACGATGAGGAGCCTGAGGACGATGAGGAGGCTGAGGAGCCTGAGGAAGATGAGGAGGCTGAGGAGGTTGAGGAAGATGAAAAGCCTGATGACGAAGAGGAGCCTGAAGAGGATGATGAGCATGATGAGGAGGATGAGGAAGATGCGTGAGGACGACGAGGAGGATGAGGAAGATGAGGAAGATGCCTGAGGACGATGAGGAGAAGATGAGGATGAGGGGGCTGAGGAGGATGAGGAGCCTGAGGAGGTTGAGGAGGATGAGGAGGCTGAGAAAGATCAGGAGGATGAAGGAGATGAGGAGGATGCGTGAGGATGATGAGGCGGATGAGGAGCCTGACGAGCCTGAGGAAGATGAGGAGCCTGAGGATGATGAGGAGGCTGAGGAGCCTGAGGAAGATGAGGAGCCTGAGGAAGATGAGAAGCCTGATGAGGATGAGGAACCTGAGGAGGATGAGGAAGATGAGGAGGATCAGGAGCATGAGGAGGAGGATGAGGAGGCTGAGGAGGATGAGGAAGATGAGGAGGATAAGGAGGTTGAGAAAGATGAGGAGGCTGAGGAGCCTCTAGGAAAATGAGGAGGATGAGGAAGATGAGGAGCCTGAGGAAGATGTGGAGCCTGAGGACGATGAGGAGGCTGAGGAGCCTGAGGAAGATGAAAGAGGCTGAGGAGGTTGAGGAAGATGAGGAGCCTGATGACGATGAGGAGCCTGAGGAGGATGATGAGGAGGATGAGGAAGATGCGTGAGGACGATGAGGAGGATGAGGAAGATGAGGAAGATGCGTGAGGACGATGAGGAGCATGATGAGGATGAGAAGGCTGAGGAGGATGATGAAGATTATGAGGAGCCTGAGGAAGATGAAGAGGATGAGGAAGATAAGGAGGATGTGGAAGATGAGGAGGCTGAGGAGCCTGAGGCCACCCGCCACCTTCTGCACTGTAACACTGCTGGGAACATCTGAGCCCCCCCCCCTCCTGTGTGTTGCTGTTGCTCCGTTGTCCAGGTGTCCTCTCTCACTTCCTCCCCTCGTCTACTCACAGTTTTATCTCCAACATCTGCATGAGGACCAATCAGAGCGTCTGAGCTGTGAGTGTGTGTGTGTGTGTGTGTGTGTGTGCTGCTGTGGTTTATCCATTAGAGGATGCTGTGGTGCCATAGTGGAGCAGCAGCAGGAAGCAGGGAGTGTTACAGGTATTGAGAGCTGAGTGTTTGAGCTGAGGTGGCAGCGAGGAGGAGGAAGAGGAGGAGGGAGAGGAAGAGGAGGAGGATGGAGATGAGGAGGAGGAGGAAGAGGAGGGAGAGGAAGAGGAGGAGTAGGAGGAAGAGGAGGAGGAGGAGGAGGGAGAGGGAGAGGAGGAGGAGGAGGA
>CAESWR010001092.1:117456-137851 GCA_903171835.1 Mullus surmuletus | reverse complement strand
GGACAACATCATCAGGAAGTACGCGCGGCGCATCATCGAGTGGCCATATCCTTCCCACAACTTCCCGCCGCTGTGATGTGATGATGATGTGATGATGTGATGATGATGTGATGATGTGATGATGATGTGATGATGATGATGATGATGTGATGTGATGTGATGTGCGCGGCGCGGCGCGTTTGCCCGCGTGTGCGTGTGTTTATCAAACTTGTCATTATCTGCAGCATTTCCACCCCAAATCCTCGTGGTCGGTCCGGTTCCGCCCAGATGTGGCCACCTGTGGACGTCACCGGCCCGCCGCGCAGCTGCAAGCCGCGGCTCCGCGGCCGCGGCTTGCAGCTGCGCGCTCCCGCGTCGGCGGCTGAGAGTTGTCCTGCGGTGATGATCGGAAGGATGCGGCCTCCTGCTGAGGGGGAGGCGTGTGGGCGCAGCTCGCTGCTCATCGCAATATGAACCTGCCCGCGAGTGGGTGTCGGTTCAAATCCAGCTGGCAGTGAGTGCGCGGGCTGCGGCAGCGCTCGCTGCGTTACTTCATGTCTCCGTGTTTTTGTGTCGGACTTGCTGATCAACATGCGGACAGAATCACAGCCAATCAGAGAGGGTGTGACTGTGAGCCGGCGGATCAAAGGGTTCCTTTTCACGTCACACGTCACATCACGTACACATCAAACAACAGTGACACACACACACACACACACACACTCACTCACTCTGTGCATGTGGCTGAAATTGGTCATTTACAACTTTTCAGTTGAAATCAATCAATGTTGTTGATCTTTTTATTTATTTATCTCACACTGTAGATTATGATCAATAAGTCATTTCATTCTTTGTGAAACGTAATCACGTGTTGGCTGAGCAGGAAGAAGCAGAGTCAGATGAACGGAGCCATCAGCTGATTCAGCAGGTGTTCCTCAGCTCTCAGAAAAACAACAAACTCCTCGCTTTGAAATGACACAACTTTTACAATCCACTCTCCACGGACCCTCACGACCTGCAGGTCTGACTCCAACCAAACCTGCTCCACTTGTGTGTGTGTGTGTGTGTGTGTGCGTGTGTGTGTGTGCATGTGTGTGTGTGTGTGATCCAAAAGGGATGTAGTGGTCAAGCAGTAAGCCTTTGAGTTTACTGCGTTTGCTTGTGTGTGTGTGTGTGTCCGTGTGTGTGTGAGAGCTGTCAGCTGTGGCCGGTGGGGCCGTGGCGGCACCCCCTCCCAGCACAGGTTCCCTCCCTCACCTGCTCACTTTTTTTCTGGTTGGTTGCCATGGTTACTGGAGTCTCTCCTAACAGGGTTCTTCCACTGGCAGAGAAGATGAAGCAGTGAATCATCCGTCCATCCATGTTCTCCCTCGCGTGTATTTTCCGATCAGTGTGTCTTCTGAGATCCTGCTGGTGTCCAGATGTTTGGCGCCGCTGCAGCCGGGGAATGTTTGTTTCTGTGTTCTGCTGTCGAGACACAAAGTGCTTTCCTTGACCTTTGCCCTCACACCATTCGAGTACATGATCCTGGCCACCATCACGGCCAACTGCGTGGTGCTGGCCCTGGAGCAGCACCTGCCCGGAGAGGACAAGACCCCCATGGCCAAGAGACTGGTGAGGTTTGCACCTGTTTCTTCTCTCCAGCTGTGAGGAGGTGGGCTCAGGATCAGCTGATGTCAGTGAAGGTGTTTGTTGATCAGCTGCTCCCTCGTTTGAAAGAAGAAGTGGCGTGAATGCGCTCGCTGTCGCTTGTGAGAAGCAAACTCCTTCCAAATATGATGCTGTGACTTTGGCTCTCACCTGCGAGCGCTGGCAGGCTCCGCCCACCACGTGCTGCCGTGGTGGGTCGGCCTGCATGTGTGTGTGTGTGACTCCCTCACCTGTTTCCTGCAGGAGAAGACGGAGCCGTACTTTATCGGCATCTTCTGCTTCGAGGCCGGGATCAAGCTGGTGGCTCTGGGCTTCGTCTTCCACAAAGGCTCCTACCTGAGGAACGGCTGGAACGTGATGGACTTCATCGTGGTCCTCAGTGGGTGAGTGACGTCGCCACGGGAACCAAGATATCACAAAGTCGTTGTTCTATAACAAGATCCCAACATTGCAATTCTTGTTTCTGTACAAAGAATAGTTTTTACCCACACGCTCACAGCAGGGCTTTTCTCCGGCGGCCGGACGCAGCTTTTCTTTGTCTTTATCTGCTGGTTTTTTAGGGACCTTCGGCCACCTGTGAGGGTCCCGGCGTGGACCCACGGCTCGAATGTTGAGCATCGTTTAGCCGCGCTGACTCTCCTCACTGTGGAAATACCGCCGCATCAGCATGGTGGTGGAGCTGAGGCCGATCAGCTGAGGCCGATCAGCTGAGGCCGAGCAGCTGAGGCCGAGCAGCTGAGGCCGAGCAGCAACGTTGATTCACGTTGGGCGACATCAGAGAGCAGCCAGGCAGCATCATCACACTGAGAAAAGTTTCCTGTGTGTGTGTGTGTGTGTGTGTGTGTGTGTGTGTGTGGGTGGGTGTGTGAGTGTGTGTGTTCCATTTTGAATTTGCTTCAACTCCATGATTAGTTACAAACTTCACTGGTTGTATGAGAGCAAAACAAAGTAGAAGTTGCAGCTCAGCAGCAGATTCTGTGATTAGTTTTGACAGATTTCATTTTTCATTTACTGGATGATGGTCGGTGGAGCGAGAGATTCATTTTCAGACACTGATTGTCAAGTGACATTGGTGCATATCTGTGTGTGTGTGTGTGTGTGTGTGTGTGTGTGTGTATGTGTTACTGCTTCCTCTCCAGCTTGTACCAGTATTTGTATTATTATTGTATGTGTGTGTGTGTGTGCGTGCAGCGTGTGCGGGCTGGTGGGACGACGTGCTCCTGCTGGGGGGGGGTGGAGGGGCGTCAGTGAAGCTCCGCCCGTCCGTCGCCGGTGGGGTATTGATGTGGTTTCTCCCTTTTTGAGAGTTTACACCGACTCACTCCATACATTTGCAGAAAAACACAACACATTAATGCAGGAAGAGCGTGTTTCCATGGCACAGTCGGCTGTGCAGTCGGCAGCAGGTGGGTGGATAAGTGGATTGGCAGTTGTGTCTCCAACCTGCCACGGCTCCTCGCCTCCTTGGCTCCTTGGCTCCTCGCCTCCTCGCCTCCTCACCTCCTCAGCTCGCCCCCAGGACTGAATGAAATGTAAACGCTGCTCTGCAGAAGCACAGGATGGAGGGATGGCAGAGAGAGCAGGGAGGAGAAAGGCAAGGGGGGGGGGGGGGGGGGGGGCTCTGTGCAGGATTCTGCATTCAGGGAAGGTTGCTGCTGGCGTTCTGACATCTCCTCTCAACCCGACACCCACATCCTTAGTTCTGCTCGGAAGCGCTGCTGTCTCTGCCTGTCTGTCCACTTAGCTGTCTCTCTTTCTGCCGTTTACATAAAAGGCAGCATCACGTTTGCAGACCAGCTGAGTGGGACTGAGGACAGGCAGGCCGACTCTGCTGGACTCTGCTGGACTCTGCTGGGACTCAGATCCAGATTCAGAAAACTTTATTTGTCCCCGGGGGAAGTTAAGGCACACAGAGCAAGCAGCAACAACATAAAATTGAGGAAAAGCTCAGATGAATCAAGATGCACAGAATAAACAAATAGGAATAAATATATACATAGAATAAGTGGAAAGCACCTAGTTTTATATAGTATATAAAAGTTTCTATACAGTATCTACTTTAGGGCGAAAAAAGGCAATGCTCTGCTGGGATCTTTGGGTTTGTGAGCTCGGACAAGCAGCAGCTAACGATGCATCATTAGTGTGAGGAACAAACCGCTGCAGGCCGGCCTGACTCACAGCAGCTGTGGGTCTCGACCTTTGCTGAGCGTCAGATGTGCAGGGAGCTCTGAGCGTCGCTGGGAGACTGACGTCATCTCCAGCAGCTCTGTTGGTGGATGCTGAAAATACCAACCTGCTCCTTGTCCTGCGCTTCTCTATTTGCTGCTCGTGAAACAAACGCACTGAAAGCCTCCAAAGTGTTTGGGGCTGCGGGGGGGGCACGGCGCTGCGGGACGGCGCTGCGGGGGGGGCGCTGCGCTGCAGGACGGCGCTGCGGGGGGGGCGCTGCGCTGCGGGACGGCGCTGCGGCGCAGCGCAGCGGTCAGCCGGGGAGTAGACGCTGAGGGCAGGCTGGTGTCGGCGTTTTTCTCCACTCTAAACCAGTTAAAGACGTCCTGCTCTGCACGTCTGATCCTCCACACTTTCAGGCACAGCTGGAAGTGGAAGCTGATGACCTGGTTTCCTGCCACCATGTGACACACTTTCTGGTGGCACATATGCTGCTCTCCTCTTTCTTAGTCTCTTTCACACACACACACACACACACAGACACTGCCACTCTGAAGGCAGTGCCCAAGTAAGTCAGACTTAAAAGAAAACACATGTGTGACGGAGGCCGGTTGAGACTCTAATCGAGGCCACTGGGCCGCTGCTGGCGGCGCTCATTCCATCTCGTATTAATGAATTGCTAGAAGCGAGTCTGCTGGGACACTGAGCTCAATTAAAATCCTTAATCTGAGAGAGGAGTGTGTAACAAAAACGGACCACAGCTCAAACAGTCGGTCCAAAAACTAATATTTCAAATTCTACAGATTCCTGTTTGCTCAACTTGTTGCTCTCATGCTCATTTTTCGCCCCCTAAATTCCAAAAGGTTCTTTTCTGGATTTTTTTTGGTAGACGAGCCCTTTGCTGAACACACCTCAGCACCAGATCCTTCGGGTAAAAACGGAGGGTTTATTTCTCGCCACTCCAGCCTCGCAGACAAACGTTGCCGTGTTTTAGTGTGAACTGTTCGTGTCACACAGCATGGCAGCGCAAGTCCCACTGCACAGCTGGAATATAAAAAAAAACCTTAAATTCCAGGTGCAAATTGCAGTGGATAGTGATGAGAGCAGCGACATCGACTCAGTTACTGAATAAAAGGCGACACCATGGAGGCTGTGATGGCGACTGCACTTTGAATTTAGCTTCCATAACTGGACTATTTAAAGGAAAGCTCAGCATTGAGACAATTACTCCCTGATTTATGGCGAAGAAATGTTTAATTCCATGTGATATAATCCTGCGGTTTTGTTCAGATTGCTAAAGTCTCGTGTCAGTGTTTTGCTGGCAGACGCTGAGCTGAGTGGCAGAGCGGCGTGATGTTGCTGATTGTTGTAGTTTTTGGCGGCGTGGGTGGAGGTGTGTGGGTGAGGCCTCATCCTCTGCATGTCATGGTGTAATTCAGCCTCTCCACAGCCACATTGGTGCAATACTGAGCAACAGTGCTTCATGTAAAGAGTCAACTAGGAAGAGATTAGCCTCTCGGTGGGAAGAATAACTCGCTGCTGGATTGGTTGAGAGCCGGGACGTGCACAGCGGCCTGTGTGTGTCGGTCTCCAGTGTGATTCACGGCCTCCACTTATGGCCACTCCATCAGTGATGTAATGTGCATGATGAGATGTAGCACTTTCCTGTATGGACTCATGTCTCTGTAAATCAACTCTGTTTCCGCTCCATCAATGTGACTGATGCAATCACATAAATGAAGTGGCGTTATAGGCGCTCACACGGCGGCTTCCTGCAGCGTGAGACGGGCCGTGAAGAAAACTAAACTCTGGTAGTGGGTGCGAGCAGAGTCCGACTCTCACCAGAACAATAACGATGTGTGGCATCGACTGAACTGTGTTCTGGATTTGAGGAGGAGATCTCCTGGGACGGTGAGGACCAACACTGATGAGCTCAGCGACGTGCTCTCTGCTCCACTTGAAAGGCAGCACTGCTAAAGCTAGTCTGGTGGCTAGTGGTAGCCTCTACTTCCAGGGTCTCCAGAAAAACTTCATTTGTGACTTGGGCCGTGACTAATGCTAATGCTAATCGTTCCCAGTAAAATTGTGCCGCGGTGCCGTAAATTGAAAGTTACAACTGTAACTATGGTTCTATGAATCCCAGATGATCGCCAGAGGCGGTGCTTCAAGCACTGGATATCTCCGTCTTGCTCATGCACCGGTCGGGTATGTATACCAACAAAGTCTCGTGTGACCCCATGAAGCTATAAGTTCCGGTGTCATCGGCGGATCTGTTCCTGCAGAATCTTCTCTCGAAACCACAAGGATTCTGAGTGACTGAATGCTCTGGCGGTCATCCAGGATTCATAGAACCGTAGTTACAGTTGTAACTTTCGTTTTATTTCATCTCTACTGACCGCCAGAGGCGGTTCTACAAGCACTGGATGAGTCATACCAACACAATCACGCAGAATCCAAACCCACTTTAAAAACTTGGAGGCAAGGTTCCTGGGACCAGGACGACGCCCAGAGGTGGAGAGGCAGCAACATTGACCCTATAAAACTTTGAAAAGGTGCAGGGTGAGGCCCAGGAGGCTGCAGCACATATGGCATCGAGGGGCACCCCCCTCAAGGCAGCCCACGATGCAGATACACTCCTAGAGTGGCACCTCACCCCAAACGGTGGAGAGCGGGCAGTAGACACATAGGCGTGCGCAATGGTGTCAACAATCCAGTAGGACACTCTCTGCTTGGAGAGACTGCACCCATTCCTAGGATCATCAAAACAAATAAAAAGCTGATCACACTGTTGTATGCTGCCAGTGGCATCAATATAAGCCTCCACCGCTCGCACAGGGCATAGGAGCTGTGGACCATCCCCCTCCGGTGGGGGTGCAAAGTGGGTTAGCTGGAGAGGCTGATTTACATAGGATGGAGACAAGACTTTGGGGAGGAACGCCATGTTCGGCCACAATGTAACCCCCGGAGCCATCGGAGTTCCGCCTCAAGCAGGGGCTGCTGACAGACAGGGCATGCAGCCCCCCCACTTGCTTCGCAGAAACGATAGCAAGGAGGAAGGCAGCTTGAAACGACAGCCACTCAAGCCCAGCCTGGGCCGGTGGCTCAAAGGGGGGCTGGCAAAGAGCATCCAGCACCAACGGTAAATCCCATGCTTGGGCACTGCGAACCTTCGGAGGGTTCGACCTCAGGGCCCCTCTAAGGAAGAGGGAGACCAACCTGTGTGAGCCCACAGTGCCACTAACCACCAAATCCACATGGTGACTGGAAATTGCAGCAACATACACCTTTAGCGTGGAATGAGAATGACCGCCATCCAGAAGGTGCTGTAGAAACTCTAGGACCGCTGCAAGTGGGCAGTGTCCCGGATCAAAGTGCTTGTTCGCACACCATTCAGAAAACAGTTTCCACCTGTTGGCATACTGTGCCTGAGTAGATGGTGCCCTTGCATTCATAATGGTGCCCCTTATCTGTTCACTACAGTTACTCAAGAGCGGCTCAGGCCCTGCAGAGACAAGGCACACAGGTTGAGGCAGCTGGGGTCTGGATGCCAGATCTGACCCCCCAGCTGGGTCAGAAGGTCCCTCCTGTGCAGGAGTGGGAACCAAGTCCTCCCCAGCCAGAAGGGGGCCACGAGCAAAAGCCTGTGGCCCCGCTGGAGGACCCTGTGCAGAGTCGGTGGCCAGTTGTGTGCCAGAGCATCCAGGCCAAGAGGGCTGGACGCCTCATCCATGAGTACCAGAGGCGACAATGGGTGGACTCCTCTGAGGCAAAGAAATCCACTTCTGCCTCTCCAAAGAGGTCCCCAATCTGGCCCACCACCTCCGTGTGAAGCTGCCACTCCCCCGGTGGGGGTTTGTGCCGGGAGAGGAAATCCACAACCTGGTTCTGCTCCCCTGGCAGATACATCGCACGCAGACTCTCCAGGCGGGGAACCGCCCAAGTCAACAAATCCCTGGCCACTGTACTGACCTGGTGCCACCTTGATGATTGATATAGGCCACCGTCGACATGTTGTCCGACCAGATGAGCACATGTCGCCCCTGCAGGAAAGGCATGAAACGTTCGAGCGCCAGATGCACCGCACGCAGCTCCAGCACATTGATGTGCCTCCCACTGTCGTGCACAGACCAATGGCTGTCCTCATTTGCCAGGTTGGACCCCAACCAGCAGGACTCGTGTCTACTGTCACAGTCTCCCTGCGCGACGGGACAGAACCCATGGGCACATCTGCCAACAAAAACATTCTCTGCCTCCACGTGGACAGAGAGAGGACACACTGATGAGACACCCTGACCATTCTGCGCCTGTGTCACCTGACATCCAATGAAAGACTAAGCACCCATCTCTGCACGGGGCACAGGGCAACCAAGCCCAGAGGGATCACAGAGGTAGGTCAGAAGGTCGAACATAAGGCAACACCCTGCCCTCTTTGAAGAGGAACAGGGACTTCAGAATGCTGTCCACACACTGAGGGGACAGCTGGGCCCACATAGTACAATTCCAGTCCCAAATAGGTGACTCGCTGGGAAGGGTCCAGGTGGCTCTTCCTCATGTTCACCGTCAGCCCTAGCCAGGCCACATGGGCCAGAAGACGGGCCGTATCCTGAACTGTCTGCATTCAGGATGGCACACAAACCAGCCAGTCGTCGAGGTAAGGCAGAACCTTTATGCCCTCCGACTGCAGAGGTGCAAGAGCTGCCACCATGCACCTGGTGAAAACCCTCGGAGAGAGGGACAGCCCAAAGGGGAAAACCCTGAACTGAAAATGCCGGCCCTGAAAAGCAAACGGCAGGAATTCTCTGTGATGCGGCACAATTGGGACATGAAAATATGCATCCTGGAGGTCCACCAACGTGAACCATTGCTGGTGACTTACCACGTGCAGCACCTCCACCGTGGTCAGCGTGGTCTTCAGGAACCTGTTGAGTCCCCTGAGATCGAGGATTGGGCAAAACCCTCCGTCTTTCTTTGGGACAAGGAAGTATGTTGAGTAAAACCCTCCTGGCTGTAGCTGAGGGTTCACTGGCTCAATGGCACCTTTGGCCAAGAGGATGGACGACTCCTGGTTCAGTGCCAGAGCTTTTGCCGGGTCTCCTATGACAGTGACCTTGACCCGCCCAGAGGCCATGGACCGGCGTTGGAACTGTAGAGCATACCCCTGGGTAACTGAGCTGATGAAAAACAGCCCACCGCCGGCTCTGGGAGGTCAGTATCTACGACCCCATGCCCCAGAAGGTCTAGGGGGGCGGGGGGCAGACATGGCACCCCTGCACAGTCTCGAAGGCAGACCGCTGGGTGCACAAAAGTCATGGTAGGGCCCTTGAACAGGCTGTTGAGGGTGCCGCGGGTCACTGGAGAATGAAGAAAGCCATGGCTGGCGCCGGGGAGTTGCAGCAGGGACCCTGGACCTGTGGGTGGGCACAGCCCTCTGAAGACCAGCCAGCTGCTGTCGCGTTTGCCCCGTCTGGGCAGTGCGCTCTAAGGCCTCCAATGCAGCAGTGCAAATGCGTCTATCAGGGGTGACTGGGCAAGCCACACCTGGCGACGAGTTCGGACATGAATGGACACCAAGCGCCCCAATTCCCTTGTCATGAGGGAAAAAGCCTGCAGAGAAGCATCACTGAAGCTGAGCACAGATGCATGTACCGGAGCTTGCTGCAAAGAGGAGGAGAGGGCCAGTATAAAATGGGAAAGGGAATTCCCGATAAGGCCCATGTGGGCTCCCGCATCATATGCCTTTGAAAGAAGGTCCTCCATGATCCTGCACTGGGGTCTAGGACACCTGGCATCCGGCCTGAGGGTCTCATCAGGAGAAACTATCAGAGAGGCAATAGCAGGCTCCACAGCAGACATACAACCCAAGCCATGCCTAGCTGCATCCTGCAATGAAGGAAGCCAAACTCCCTAATGAGGTCCTCTGAAGGAGGGACAGCAAAAGCAGTCTGTGCGGGCTGACGCCTGAAAAAAGCACTGACTGGCACCTGGCTAGCCTGCGGATCATCCAGCTGCAGAAGAGCCAGAGCCCCACGAATGATACCCCCCACAAAAGCATCGTCTGAACCCCGAGGAGAGCTCTGGGTTGAAGAATGAGAGGGTGACCTGGAGGACGGGGATGACAAAAGGTCCACACTAGTGGTGAGGGCACTGCTCTTGGACTTCTTCCTGAGGGGTGCACCTGCAGCCCCTGCAGCTGTTTGTTTAGGACAAACAGACTGACATGGGGGAATGAGCGCCTATAACACCTGACAGATGCTCCATCTCCCGCAGCCTAGCAACCCGCACAGCCCAGGGCATGCAACCACAATTCATGCAGGGGGCTCCGGAGAGACCTGCCCTCATATGATCCATGCCAAGACACAATGGGCAACAGTCATGGTCTTCCTCCTGCTCCAGGGGGGCCATGCAATCCATACACAAGTGCGTCATGTTCAAACCCCCACCAAGAGCAACGCGTGCCAGGAGAGGGGGCAGGAGCACTGCCTTCACCGGACAGCTGTTGCGACAGCGGTTCGTCAGCAAGGAGCTAGCAGAGCTAACAAACACCGACGGCTCGAGCGAGAGCACTGCCAACCGACAATGAAAGATGCACGTAACGAGCGTAAAAAAACTAAGCTTGAGCACCACAGCCAAGCAAGGAGAGGGAAGGCGTAGGCGTGAGCACCGTAGCCAACAAAAAACTACAGCCTAAGCTGCGACAATCACCAGGAAATTAACATCAACGGAAAACGACAGTCTAAGCTGCAGAAAAGGACAATAGCAAAAGAAGGCTCTGGTGCGAAAACACCAACAAAACACAACGGCACAAGCCGTGACAAACAATAGAAGAGGCACGAGCGTGAACGCCGCTGCTGACACAACAAAAGTGGAGTCAGGGACTACGTGAACCAGGAATGAACGGCGTGAGCGTGAGCACTGCATCCAACAAACAAACTCACAAGCGACAAAACAGAAGACTCGGAACACCACCGCTTACCTCGCAGTCCAGGTGAGTGAACCCAGCTGGCTTGTCACAGCCTCTCGGAGGACGAACAACAGCCGCAACTCCGACCAATTAGGTGCGAGGCTGCCAGTGACAAACCGTAGTCCTACACACATCAACGGTCATGCGACCAACGTGCAGTGAGAAGATGCAAAGGAACAGATCCTCCCATGACACCGGAACTTATAGCTTCATGGGGTCATACGGGGGTCACACGTTGGTATACATACTCGACCCGTGCATGCGTGAGACGGAGATATCCAGTGCTTGAAGCAACGCCTCTGGCGGTCAGTAGGGATGAAATAGAACTCCAGGTGCCGGGACACAGTAATGATTTCTGAGCAACCCAGTGTCCAGTGACGATAAAGACGCAGTTGATTGGCTGTCGTCTCACAGCCACACGCCACGTCGCCTGGAAGGTTCACAATTTTCAACTGTGACAACTGCAAAATTGAAACTTTCACTCCTAGCGCACCTTCAGATGGGGTTTGTCCTCCATGAGCTCAGACAAAGCCTGGGAACTTGGTGAGGGAACAGATGGCTGCTCACCAAGATGGGACATCACAGAGAAGATGTGGAGAGGATGTCAACTGTCCCGCTACAGAAACTCAACACCAGTCCAAAAAAAACCTCTTCAACTCACAATCTCTGGCAAAGAAAGCACAACTCTGACAGCATTGTGTCCCTGAAAAGGGAACCAAGCTCATGGTGGTGCCAGAAGTATGTTCTGCCCTTAATGAAGTCAACCACTTGGACTGACAGTGATGGTTTTGGTGGTGGTGCAGCTGCCTCCATCCATCAGCCACTACCATCTTCATGTCCTCTCTCCATGACCATGCACTGCCCCCCCCCCCACAACATTCATTCAACAGCATTCATCCCACAGATCCTTGAGCTCCAACCCACACTCTGCCCCCCTCTGACAGTGAAACAGGCCTCCCGTCACCGCGCAGCAGCTGCAGCGTCCAGGCCGTCACAAAGTCCGTCCCCACCTGCAGCGTCTCTGCTCAGCCTCTGCTGACCTCGTCCTCACCCAGACTCAATGGAATTCCACAACTTGTCAAGTTGTCCAAACTTTAAACTTTTTTTTACAAAGTTGAAATTAGTCCGAGACACGAAAGAGAAAACCAATCTACGTGAAGAAGCTGGATTCTTTAAAAAGAAGTTTGAATTACATTTTGACAGTGAAAACTGATGTATAAAAAATGTAAATAAAGATTGGAAAGTGTGTGGAAGTGTGCTTTCAATAGCTTGCACACAAAACAACAAGAAAATTGTGTGTGTGTGTGTCTACATGATTCATGAATATATTTTCTTTAATTTTGTGTCTGCTTCCACTGAATGATGGTGCTCACAGTGCAGCCTTGAAGAAGCCGTGCTGAAGCTGCTGCTGCCTTTGTTTGGTTTGAAGGCCGTTTCCACAGACTCCCACTCACCGGCTCAGCACTGCTGCAGCCCCTCACATCATCCCTTTGTCTGACAAGCTCGCTCGCTCACTCACTCTCTCACTCTCTCACTCTCTCACTCTCTCTCACTCACTCACTCACTCACTCACTCACTCACTCAGCCTCTCTCTCTCCCGCCCACTGCTTTGATCAGAGATTCTGCGTGTGCCCACACTTGAGTTCCTGCCATGTGCTTCCTCCCCCCTCACTCACACACAAGCACATACACCCTCCCCCACACATCCCTGCACTGTCCAAAAATGTTATGAGTGTGTGTGTGTTGTCAGACAATTTTCATTTCAACTGTGAAATCATTTGTGAAATCATTTAAAAAATCATTTCAATCTGTTAATTTTTGAATAATCGGAGTTTATTGATCCTGTATCCATAAAGAAAATCCTCTCCTGGTTTCCTTGTTTTCCAGCAGCAGCATAGTGAGTGAGCGTGTGTGTGTGTGTGTGTGTGTTTGCTGCATGGCTGCCTCCCGAGGGCGGCTGCAGCTGAATGCTGCCTGCCTGTGTTTGTGGGTAGGCGTAGGACGTCAGTGTGTGTGGGCACAGAGGAGTGGAGATGCCTGCTGGCTGTATGCGGCGCTGCATCCTTTGTGTCTCACCATCCTCTGACATCTGCAGTGCTCACTCACGTTCACTCGCTGCTCCAGCTGTTGCCTTCACCCTTTTTAATGTCAGAAACTGTGGACACAAATCAGTAACCTGCTGCAAGTCATGAATTCAACTGTCCAGAGAGGGAGCGATAACAGTGACTGTTGTGTCCGTTAGGATCCTGGCCACCGCAGGCGCCCACATGAACATCCCTGTGGACCTTCGGACCCTGAGGGCTGTGCGAGTCCTGAGACCGCTCAAGCTGGTCTCCGGCATCCCCAGTGAGTCACTCCTGTCTGCACCGTCAGCTCAAAGATCTGCCATCATACATGCTGGTCTGACTGAGCCATGTGTTTGGAAATGTGTTTGTGTCATTATCTCCATTCAAAGTCACATTCTTCTGAACAAGAACAGGCCTCGCCCCTCAGAGCTTTCCTTTGAACTCGCTGTCTGATTTAAAGCAACACTATGCAACTTTTCTGAGCAGCTGTTTCCTCTGCTGCCAAGAAAAGCGATGACAAGATGCGGCAGCAGGGTAACTCTGCTGACATCTGAGCAGAGACGCTGCCACAGTGGCCTGGATCAAGGTGAACAGGTGTTTCACATAATGATGAATTTCCTGTTTCAGTGGAACATCTGGAAGATGAGGGAATGCTGGGAGATGATTGGACCAAAATTAGGACTCTGCCAACACTTACGTTTCCACTGATGTCAAACATGGTTAAAAACATGCAGGTCAAGTTGGTGGGGACACAAATGGTGACGTGTGTGATGTTGAACCATTTGATTATTGATGGTACAATAGTTGCATATTGTTGCTTTAAAGGCATCGCATTTGAGCGATCACATTATCATTCATCACATTATGTATGTTGAAAATATTGAAAACCAAATAAACTATCAAAAATGAGATGATAAGCGTGTGTCTAGCTGCTGAAACATCGCCATAGCAACATATGAGCCACATCAAGTGTGTGTGTTGACGCAGTCATTTACTAGTCATGTTAGTAACTGAGGTGGACACACAGCACACTGACGTCATCTTTGGATCCGACTCTGACTCTGACTTTAGGCCTGCAGATCGTTCTCAAGTCTATCATGAAGGCCATGATCCCGCTGCTCCAGATCGGCCTCCTCCTGTTCTTCGCCATCCTCATGTTCGCCATCATCGGCCTGGAGTTCTACAGCGGGAAGCTCCATCACACCTGCCTGCCGTCTGACAGCATCCTCGGTACGCCTTCGTTTCTGCTTGCAATATGTTGGTTTTAATGTTTAAACTGTTGAACATTAGGATGTCAGGCCAGCCAGAGTATTTTTCCTCTGAAATACGTCATTGGGTCTTCAGTAACGGTTTGAGGGCAGATGACCTTCCAGGAGTAAGGCTGAATCCCAATTCTCCTCTTCACCCCGTGCCCTTGGTCCAACTCCCCTTGGTCTCCCCCTCGTCCCTCCAAACGCAGCGTCAACTGAAAGGAGTGAAAACATTCCCCTAAGAAACGAGACACCACCTGACTACAGCCACGTCATCAAAAGTTGTCGCGAGCCACCTGCTACGTCAACAGAAGCCACAAGTGACAAACAAACAGTCAACATGCCGTCATCAATAGTTGCCATGGTTCTTGTGTACAACAAGGTGCAGATATAGAAGAAGAAGAAGAAAAAAATATCTTAGACACATGCAACTGCTGCTGGACAGGTTTTTGGTATGAATATATTGAAAGAGAGGTTTAGTTGTAATAAGGTGAGCTAACCAATGCTAGCTAACAAGCTGAGTGGATTTAAGTGTCAAACGTTGGTGTGTTTGTGAGCATGTCAGAGGTAAACACCGGTGGTTCGACCTATGGGCTCTGTGCACAAGCCTCGCGATGTACTTCCTGGAGTTTCCGGGTTACTTCCCACCTCTAGTCACTTAGTGGTAAAATCAAGCAGTGTCAATGTTGCACCCCCAAAAAAGACAGCTCTCCAGTCTTCTTTTTTTCGGCAACTTTACTTTCAATCAGTTCGTTTTGGAGTTACATGAAGAATACACCGTTACATACACCATTCTCCGTTTACCAACCACGCTCTCTTCCTCCCGCTCAGTTCACTTCCGTTACGTGATGACCTCAACCACTTGAACTTTAACCTTGGGGTCAGAGACTCGGGATAATTCACAGAAATATAAAATAACACATACATGTTCTTACTACTACCTTATTTTCGTTCCCTATTACGAAATATGCATCCTAAATGTAATAAAACAAAAACGTTTTTACCAAAAGCTTATCCCTTTCTCGTATTAATAAAATATAAATTCTACAGTGGTTCTAGGTCGCAACACCAACACAGGAGCGCTGAAACTGTACGAAAAAAGACAAAATTGAATGTGAAGGATGCTTGTATCAGAAAATGGCGAGCGGATCAAATGACCACTGTTGTGTTGTCGCTCTAACGGTGAACTCAGTTCCACAGCTTCCTGACAGACACCGGACTTGGCGCGCGCGCAGTGGCTGCACAGGATACTAAGGATAGCATTTTCATTTCAAACATACGAAGGTATGCAGCCGATGTTTCCGCAATCTCTAAATTCCTATAACTCGTGTAAACTAAATCATATAACCGCTGTGCCGTCATTGTTTGACTGGAACAACTACGCTAACGGCAAGACACGGCCGGTGTTTGTGTGAAGCGGTAGCATTTTGGTACAGTGACGGCGCTCCTGTGTTGACGCTGCTTGATTTCCCGCTGAGTGACTGGAGTGAGAAGTAAAGCGGAAACTCCTTTGCCAGCCTCCGGCGAAAACGGAAGTACGTCACGTGGCTTGAGCACAGAGCCTATTAGCATCCCGACCCTTTGGACATTTGCTTGAGCACCTCATTAGCAAGTAGCCTGTTTACATCCTGGGCTTCTGTTCACACAGTTGTGTCCTGTGCTGTGGTTTGTGGTTCCCCCCGTGCTGTGATGTGACACCCATTGTTCTCAAACAGAGGGTGTGAACATCAACATGTCTGAGTGAGTGCGGCGGGCGAACATTACGCTGGCTGGGAGCACAAAGGTATCATTAGAGAGGCTGCTGCTGATTTATCTGCTGCTTCATTAGCTTGTGACTACTCTGTAATCACTGACGCTCATTGGCCGACCTGATGGAGATACAGAGCCGGATTAATGCTACGGCCCGAAGAAATATCAACACGTTACTTGTAGCATATTAGGGAAAACAACAGATAGTTCTCAGTTTGCCGTCAGTTCGCGGAGTCTAAACCAAAGGTGTCGCCTCACAGTCAAATTCCGGCCAGACCTTGGCAGAGGTCCGTCCCTTCCAGCCATCACTGCTCACACCCTCTCTTATTCCTGTCAAACTTCTGAGTTTCTCTGAGCAGCGGCGCGTCAGCCTCGGTACCTTGCAGAACACGTGGTTTCCGCTTTTGTGTCTACGGGTGTGAAGAGCCAAAGCAGCCACGGGGAAGTGAGAGTGGACGCGGCGCAGCTTCACGGTGTGTGTCCTTCCCTTGGGATCACTTCTTGGATGTTTGATCGAACCTCTGAACTCTGACTTCTCTCTGAGTCTCTCCTTCAGCCATCAGTGAATCTGCACAGAAAACATCAGGAACCATCAGGAACCATCTGCTGATGTTTGACTGAAGGTGTTGAGATGATTCCCAGTCATCCCATCAAAGATTCTTTGATGGGATGAGCCATTCAATGACCATAAGCTGTGGTACTCGCATGCATGCACGCACACACGCATGCACGTCTGTGACATGCTGAGTGTGTGTGACGTCTGCTCAGCTGGCTGAAGACCTGTGATCACAATCAACTTTGGAACCCATCTGTTACTGGGAAAAGTCAATTCCCAGTAAACTTTGCCTGCCGTTGAAATGTGAATGTAAGACCTCCAGTGCAGTGACACCATGTGTAACATGTAACATTTTGACCTTGTCTGGCTCAAACGATGACAGACAACTTTTGATTTTGGAGCCGATGGCCAAATAACTGAGACAAAAACTGGATTTGGAAATGAACTTAAAAGGTTTCAGGTGACCTTCGACTGTTTACAAACCTGCTGTGGAGTTTTGACTGAGTTTCCAGGATCTTAAGAGTCATAAAACATCTGACATCTGTAAAGTTCCCCCCAGAGTGAGGAGCTGCTAACCGTCACGATACTTTTCTATCGTTCGGCCACAGACAATGAGACGGTGGACTCCTCCGAGCTGGCGTTTGCGTGCGGCGTACGTAGATGTCCGGAGAGGTACGACTGCAACGACACCTGGATCGGCCCCAACGACGGCATCACCCAGTTCGACAACATCCTGTTTGCTGTGCTCACCGTCTTCCAGTGCATCACCATGGAGGGATGGACGGCCGTCCTCTACAACGTAGGCTGCAGGTTTCTTTCAGAGCGGCTGAGCTTTGTGTTTTATGACTGTAAGTGACCAACACTGACTTTCAGACCAACGATGCCTTGGGCCCCACATGGAACTGGATTTACTTCATCCCTCTCATCATCATCGGCTCCTTCTTTGTGCTTAACCTGGTCCTGGGCGTTCTCTCTGGGTAAGCCGCCACGTCTCTGCTGTCTGTAACGTCTGTGTCTTTGGCCTTGGTTGACCGTGTTGGTGTTCTTCATTCTTACAACCTCAGAGAATTTGCTAAGGAGAGGGAGAGGGTGGAGAACCGGCGGGCCTTCATGAAGCTGCGGCGCCAGCAGCAGGTGGAGAGAGAGCTGAACGGATACCGAGCCTGGATAGACAGGGCAGGTACTGGGCCACCGCTCAGAGCCGTCTGAGTCCACACACACACACACACACACACACACACACAGGCTCAGTGCCACGCTTTAGCCTGAAAGCGACAGCTTAGTGTGAGCAGTCAGTTTCTGTGTGTCAGAGCTGGTTTGTTGGGACAATGCTATGAAGCTATGGTGTCCTTCGAGGACCAGAAGGAGAAATGGTCAGCGGTGCAGAGCATTCCGTCTCTCCTACTTCTACTACGGCGGTTTCCTTGTTACTTCCTGTTGTTTTTCCACGGGTGGCAACATGGTGGCAATCAGCAATCACGTGCATTACTGCCACAGCGGCTGCAGAGGTGCATTGTGGGTGACAGTTTGTCCTTCTCAGCTACCATAGAAACATCATGGAGCCAAGATGAGCTATGGGCTTTTACGTGGATCATTCTGAGGTCATGATAAATACCAAAGAATGCATTACAAGCTATTACACACTGTTTACATGTTGGGAATATTAGATTTAACTTATGAAAATGAAAACAAATGAATATTACACATTTCCACTTCAACATGTGGTCTTTTTGACTGGAAGGTTTGTCTTCATGTCTCAAACTGCCCTCAAATTCAACTCACTGCTGGACAACAGGTGCCCGATGAGACTGAAATTAAATTACCAGGAGCTGCTGTCGGCTGTCGGCTGGGCCGGCGCGCTCCTGTGCAAACGGCTTGCTCGTTAATGCGCTCTGGGCCGGCGCCCGTGTTGGCCGGCGGTGAAATATCACATGTTCACAGGATTCAGAACTGTGTGCAGATAGTGGAGACTTCTGATAGCTTGTGTGGAAAAAGGCTCAAACTTTGAGAATAAAAAAAATGTAATATTAATAATAACGATAATAACAATGATCATCACCATGGGAACAATCCCATCATCCTCTGCACCTGTGGGAGCTGCTCAGGCCCAAACAGTCATGAGACAAAAACAGTTCAGAACCTTACAGTGTTTGCTCGGCTTTAAAGGAAGACAGAGCAGGATTCCATATTTTCCCCTGCTGTTTTCAGGTTTCTTACAGTAAACACGCCGTAAACTGGACGGTCGCTACAGCTGCGACCACGACAAGGCCGCGTCACGGCTGCGTCACCAGCAACCCCGAGTGGAAACACAGCAGCTACACAGCTGAGTGGAGTCGAGTCTGTTTCAACGCAAAGACATTGAACCATCGGGTCCCATTTGGTTTAACAGAGAGAGAGAGACAGAGACAGAGAGAGGAGAGCAGGGTAATTAGCAGCAGCAGATGATGATGATGGTGGTGGTGGTTGGTGATGATCCGTCGATGGTGACTGTAGTAACCAGTAACCAAGCAGTAAAACTACTGCTACTGTGGTAATGAGCAGTAATACTAACAGCAGTAATAATACTGCATCAAGGTGACATAGTGTCAGCTATGCAGGTATGCAGGTGTGGTGGCTGCACGGCTGCACGGCTGCGGTGGGTGAGGAGGGCGTGTGGGCGGAGCTTCCTTCAATGCTGCAGTCGTATCAGCAGCTGCACTCAAGAGTCACTCAGCTGCTAAAGAGTATATTTTTGGTACAATTACCACAAAGTGTTACTGTCACAGCTGACAATAACAATGATGCTCACTGTTTATAAAAATATTTGGTTTCTGCGTTACTGTCTGAGAAGGGAGGAGGAGTCAGACGAGCTGCTCTCTGATTTCACAGTCCAGTCTTTGACTTTTCAGCCGCAGCTCTTTAGGACCCAGAGCGGCTCGGCTGCCGCGGCTGCCGGCCATCTATACTGCTCTCCCACTCAAAGCACGAGTCAGGAAAAGGTTATACTGACTCACTGATTTAAATGTCCATGGTGTTTGTGTGTGTGTGTGCGTGTGTGTGTGTGTGTGTGCGCGCACACACGTGTACGTGCAAGCTTGTTTGTGTGTCGTATATGTGGGTGAATTTCAGCAGAAAAGGATACAGGAAGGATGTGAGAGCTTCTCCTCAGGACGTCACAGGAAGCTGGCCAGCGGCAGACGCCATTAAAGGGCTAGTTGGTATTTTTCTCCTTGAAGGTGTATGAGCTCCTCACCATCAGTGAGCTTCTTCAGCAGTGACTTTTCCTCCACTGCGTCCCGTGAGCCGAGTTCCAGCCCGGAAAGTAGTTCCGTCTAGTTTGTCTCCAAAAAACAACATGCCTTCAAAAGAGTAAAGACGAAGTAGGAATTGAATTGCTGTGAAAAAAGTCCAACCTCGCAATCACCCGGCACTATTTTCCCTCCCTTCGTATCACTGCGCGCACCATCATCAGCTGGGGGAGGAAGGATGTGGAAGGAGACAGCTACAACACGAGAGAAGACACATCGCAGTCTCCTTCTGAGCACGTAAACAATGGAGGAGCTCATACACCTTCATGGAGAAAAACACCAACTATCCCTTTAACTCACCTGTGCTTTGACTTTGTTGCAGAGGAAGTGATGCTGGCCGAGGAGAACAAGAACTCAGGCCGCTCAGCGCTGGATGGTGAGCTCACACACTCACGCTCACACACTCACACTCACAAACTCACACTGACACACTCACGCTGACACGCTCACACGCTCACACACTCACGCTGACACGCTGACACGCTCACACACTCACACGCTCACGCGCTCACACACTCACACACTCACACACTCACACACTCACACACTCACACACTCACACACACACACTCACACTCACACTCACACACTCACACACTCACGCTCACACACTCACACACTCACACACTCACACTCACACACTCACGCTCACACACTCACACACTCACACACTCACGCTCACACACTCACGCTCACACACTCACACACTCACACACTCACACTCACAC
>CAESWR010001092.1:98889-115187 GCA_903171835.1 Mullus surmuletus | reverse complement strand
GACATACTCACGCTCACACACACTCACGCTCTCACGCTCACATGCTCACGCTCACACATTCATGCTCACACACTCACGCTCACACGCTCACACACACGCTCACACTCACACACGCTCACACTCACACACTCACACCCTCACACACTCACACACGCACACACGCTCACACGCTCACATGCTCACGCTCACATGCTCACGCTCACACATTCACACTCACACTCACACACTCACGCTGACACGCACACATGCTCACACACACACTCACACGCTCACACAGTCACGCTCACACATTCCGCTTGCTAACTCACACTCTGCGCTCACTCACATACACACACACACACATTCCGCTCGCTCATTTACACTCTGCCCTTGCTCACACACGCTCTGCTCTCTCACATACTCTGCTCACACACACACTGTGTGTGTGAGCACACACACACACACACACACACACACACACACTTGCGCAGAAATGAGTTGTTTGGCGTGGTGGTAATGGAGAACTTCCTCAAACCCTCAGTGCTGAAGAGAGCCAGTAAGAAGACGGGAGCCCGACGAGGAGCTCCGGGGGACGACAAGTACACCGACATGTCCACGGCCAGTGAGTCCTGGTGTCCCTTTCTCTTCGGTTGTCTTTGTCTCTCCTGACTCCTCCCCCTTCGCCGTCAGGCATGTCGCGATCCAGGATGAACTTCCGAAGCGGTCGTCGTGGACCTGCAGCCTACCTGCGCCGCAAAGAGCGCATGTTGCGCATCTCCATCCGCCGCATGGTGAAAACAGACACCTTCTACCTGATGGTGCTGAGCCTGGTGGCTCTCAACACCATCTGCGTGGCCATCGTCCACCACAAGCAGCCCGGCTGGCTCACCGTCTTCCTCTGTGGGTCTCGTCTGACCGCTGAAGAATTCACACCCAGCAAGTGTCGTCTCTCTGTTTTGACTGAAGTGTTTTTTCTCCGTGTCTTCTCACATCCAGACTATGCAGAGTTTGTTTTCCTGGGGCTGTTCTTGGCTGAGATGTTTTTGAAGATGTATGGCCTGGGTTTCCGACTCTACTTCCATTCATCTTTCAACTGCTTCGACTGTGGGGTGAAGTTCTTTATCTCTGCTACGTCTCTTTCAAAGCAAACAAGCTAATGTTCACAAATGTTTGTCGCAAATGGAATTATATTGGTAAGTTCTTTGGAAATGGAACGCGAGCAAATAACGTGCTCATCACTTCAGAATCAGGCTGATTGGATTCCACTGGCTCATGAGGGCTGAATCAGAGTTGGCCCGAGTACAGACCCCTGTGGTACCACGTGACCAACATCACTAGGAGTCTTTCAAATAAGACTTCTACATAAACTCCTCAAAAAAGTTGGCAAACGTTAATTCAGCCAATCATTTCTTTCAAACCCGATTAGTCACCTTGACAACAAGCGATTAGTGTTCATTCTCCTTCTGAGTTTCCAGTGCTGTCAGGTGTGTGTCAGTCACAGGTGTGTGTCAGTCACAGGTGTGTGTCAGTCACAGGTGTGTCAGTCACAGGTGTGTCAGTCACAGGTGTGTGTCACTCACAGGTGTGTGTCACTCACAGGTGTGTGTGTCAGTCACAGGTGTGACTGGCACCTGATTGGCTCCTGAGTGAACACCAACAGGAGAACATTTCTGGGGATTTAGGCCCAGAAAAATATTTTTTTTTTAAACTTTTTTTTGGTCAACTAAATCTCTAAATTAAATCTTGATGAAAAACAAATAAGAAATATAAAAATAAAGATACCAGCAAAATGGGTGACGTCAGTCAGCAGGGTCTCCGCGGGTTCTTGAAAAGTATCAAAAGTTGATAAATCAATTTGGGAAAAATTAACCCTTAAAAAAGTAATAAAAAGTCAACATTTTTGAAGGCATTGATCTGAATGAGCTTCAAAAGAGTTTGAGTCCAAAAATACTGAATAAAAGTGTGTGAGTTTATTAGTTTATGAAAAAGCAAAGATGAAGCAGTAACATGAACGATTGGAATAGTGTGCTACGATGTGATGGGATCTGTGGAGTCAAAGGCGTCACTGATGGAAACGGTTGTTGCTCCAAGTGGTGGTGAGCTGTTAGAAATGATTGAGAAGGTCCTGAAATGAAGTTCAAGATGCCCGGCTCCGCCCACTTCTCTGCTCCACCCTGCACGTTGTGAGGAGGCAGCTGGTCTGGACGGGCCGCGTGCTCTGCCTCTGCTGGCTGTGTGTTGCAGGTGATCGTTGGCAGCATCTTCGAGGTGGTCTGGGGCTTCTTCCGTCCTGGAATGTCCTTTGGCATCAGCGTGCTGCGGGCGCTGAGGCTGCTGAGGATCTTCAAGATCACCAAGTAGGGGAGCGGCCGAGTGTGTGCACGTGTGCGTGTGAGCGTGTGAGCGTGTGCGGCTGCGGCTCTCCCCCCCTGACGCAGACTCAGCTCCCCCCCTCGGCCCACCTGCAGGTACTGGGCCTCCCTCAGGAACCTGGTGGTCTCCCTCATGAGCTCCATGAAGTCCATCATCAGCCTCCTGTTCCTCCTCTTCCTCTTCATCGTGGTGTTTGCTCTGCTGGGGATGCAGCTGTTTGGAGGAAGGTACGGCTGTGTGTGTGTGTGTGTGTGTGTGTGTGAGAGAGAGAGAGAGAGATGGAGAGAAATAACTATCTATGGCCAAAATGTTTACTTATTTTCTTTAAACCCATCATTAACCTACAGTGTAGAAGCATTGAACTCTGGGTAATCATCCAGATGTTCTGCTGTACGGCATAGAAGTAAAAGTACATGGTCAAATAGTAGTGCATGTATTCAAGGTACTCACATTGACATTGTACATGATTAGCAAAGTAACTTAGATACTCGATAATGTCACACTCACTATGTTGCTGCGGACGATGAACCCCCAACCCTCCTCCTCCTCCTCCTCCTCCTCCTCCTCTTCCTCCTCCTCCTCCTCTTCCTCTTCCTCTTCCTCCTCCTCCTCCTCCTCCTCCTCTCCCTCCTCCTCCTCCTCCTCCATGGTCATGTCTGACTCTGCTTCCTCTCTGCCTTCCCTCTAGGTTCATCTTTGAAGATTACACTCCCACCAACTTTGACACGTTTCCAGCTGCCATCATGACAGTGTTTCAGGTTGGGCTCCCAAAACCCCCCCCCCCCCACACACACACACACACACAGACCCCCCCCCCGAACACGCACACACACACACACACACACACACACACACACACACACACACACACCCTGCCTGCTCTCCATGACACATTGCACCCTGGGATATTTCTCACCTCAGGCGCAGATTAAACAACTCTGCTGCTCGCTGGCTCGCTCAGCGGCCGGCTCTCCGCCCCCTTTCCTCTGCTATCTTCCCACACATCCATGCACGCACATGCGCACGTGATTTTCATCTGAAGTGAAACGTGCAATCCACATCAGATCTGGTTTGTTTTCTTGCCATTTGAAATCCTCCTCTGCAGGTGCGTGAGGTTTCTTGGCCGGCTTGCGGCAAAGCTGAGCCGCGCCGCTCTTTCACTCGTCACATTTTTCTGCAGATCCTGACGGGCGAGGACTGGAACGAGGTGATGTACAACGGGATTCGCTCGCAGGGCGGCGTGCAGTACGGCATGTGGTCCTCCATCTACTTCATCGTGCTGACGCTGTTTGGAAACTGTATCCTTCTCGACCCCAAAGAGCCCTCATGTGGCGTGAGAGCGTCACCACATCACCACACGTCAGCCCACGTGTGTCTCAAACAGGAAGCGGCTGAAGGGAATCCTGGCGTTGGTTTTTAGCTTCTTTGCTCACGTGATAACGTGTTAAAAAGGTCCTTTTTTTCCAAATTAGACGCACTACTGCGACACATCTTGAAATTCTGAATCAAAAGTTCACACTAGGGTGGCAAAGGGTTGGAACATTTCCATGGGAATTTTAGCTTAGGAAGCATAGGAAATGTTGAGGGTTTTGTCGCCGTGACGACCAGTCCTAAGGAGACGGCAGCCATTGTAGACGCTGAGGTGCAGGTCCTTGCTGAGCAGAAAGCACGGCCTGAAGAGAAGCTCCACCAAACATCTGGACATGTTTGAATGGGTCTTTTTTTGGGGAGCTGAGGGAACATCAGGAATATGTCTGGACTATTGTAAATACCTGAACCTTCTTTGATTTTTCACCATTCATGGTTTTTGTTGTTCTGGGAAAGAAACCATCAAAGTTCTACACTTGTAAAAACTGATGAGGTTCATTTATAAATGTTGTATCAGACATATTTGCATGTTTGTTTGCTGATGACAAATATTGATGCCTATATTCATGACACTTAGACTCAGTGAGGGAAAATTCACCCAAATTCCCTGAAAATTCATTGATGATGTCATTTAAAAATATTGCATTAGACATGTTTGCATGCATGTCTGCTTATAACAAACCAACATGTCTCATATTCATACATGGATATGAGCAGCTACATGCAGCTACTCTACATTCCCCCAAAACAACTTTGAGAATTCAAACCCTGGAAACAGCAACTCTAGGCTTATTTTCATTCGTATTTATTTGATTTGACAGTTCTTTAAGGTTTATTTCTATCCTTTTCTTCTTTAGTATTTCTGTCTTGTTTTGGGTGCATCTAGAGTCTATAACATTTTGATTTTGCCCTGGTTTTTTTTCACACCCATTTTGATTTGATTTTGTCTCACTTTATTTTTAATTTGCTTTTCTCCCCTCCTGCTCTGCTAAGTTGATGCTGTTTTTAACGAAAGAATTTCCCTTCGGGAATCAATAACGAGATGCTGATAGCGATTGTGAAGTGGAGCCTCGGTCGCCTCGTGTTCAGTCAAACAGAACCTTGAGAGCAAAAATCAAAGTCAGGTCGGAAGCTGCGGCACGTTCATCAGGAAGCCGCTTCTCTATCCTGAGTCAAAGGCAACGTGGAGACACTTTTCCACGTTGCCCAAAAACCAATCAAGCGACCTCGAATGGAAATAATGAATTGTCACACAATTGTCACATCTATTTCAGTGGCAGCAGGTCAGACTGCTGTGAGGCGACGCGGACTGAGAACTTGTCTGAGGTTTGTTCTTGACTGTGACAGACACTCTGCTCAACGTCTTCTTGGCCATCGCTGTGGACAACCTGGCCAACGCCCAGGAGCTGACCAAGGTTGGCCGTGTGCTCTCTGCTCATGTAGAGTCATCACCTGAGGGTGCTTCAACCAATGATTGGCTCATTGATCATGTGTTTGCATTTGGTCAGGATGAAGAGGAGGAAGAGGAATTCTTCAACCAGCGGTATGCTAGAGGGAGAGATGGCTTAATATCGGAGTAAGTTATTGGTTCATATCAGCCTAAGTGTGAGGATGAGCTAGAGCAGCTGCAGCCTTGAGAAGATTCTCAGCTCTCCTCCAAAGCAGCGCTGGCATTTTGTTGCACTCTCCGTCTTTTTCTTGCCGTCGGTTGCAGCAGCTGTGGAAACACTGGTGCACATCCTCCTCCCATCCTCGTCTTACTTGTGCAATTAGAGAAATGCTCAAAAGTCCACAGGTGTGGGCACAATGCATTGGTATTCCCACAACACTGTTGACGTGGCGTCACACGTGACGTGCTGAGGAATGCGTGGTTCCTGCAGCTGCATGCTGAATGCACACTTAGGAAGGCATGCCTGGGACTTTGGTGGCAGCGCTCTGACCGATTTGCCTGATTGCAAAGCATGTCGACCTCACTGAGCCTCCTCCTGTCACTGCAGACCGAGCTCCTGTTTGTTCGTAAGTGATGATGATGATGATGATGATGATGATGATGATAGTACATATGTAGCTTCGCCATTCAGACACTGCGGTGGCCAGTGCAGACCACACCCACTTACAACGAGGACAACATTTAACATCTCTGTCCACAACTAAGGGATTTTGCGCATTTTAAAAGATGAATAGAGACATTGGACATGTTTGATCAGTGGTGACTGACAGACCACCGACATTATCTGGCTCTGCAAGTTGGTTTAAAAGAGCAGTGTGTAATAATGATTTGCGTTTTTGATTACAATTGGCTCCATATTCATTTTCACAAGTTAAATATGATATTCAGAAGTACATGTAAATAGTACATGTATTATTGTCATTTATTCGGATCTCAGAATGATCCATTTAAGAAACAAGGAAACAGTCGTAGTAGAAGTGGGACGTAACAAGGAAACAATCTTTGATGTTGGAAGTAATAAAGAAACAGTCGTAGTAGAAGTGGGAAGAAACAAGGAAACAGTCGTAGTAGAAGTGGGTTTTAACAAGGAAACAGTCGTTGTAGAAGTGGGTTTTAAAAAGGAAACAGTCGTAGTAAAAGTAGAAAGAAACAAGGAAACAGTGGTAGTAGAAGTCGGACGTAACAAGGAAACAATCTTTGAAGTAGGAAGTAATGAGGAAACAGTGGTAGTAGAAGTAGGAAGTAACAAGGAAACAGTCATAGTAGAAGTGGGACGTAACAAGGAAACAATCTTTGAAGTAGGAAGTAATGAGGAAACAGTGGTAGTGGAAGTAGGAAGTAATGAGGAAACAGTGGTAATAGAAGTGGGATGTAACAAGGAAACAATCTTTGAAGTAGGAAGTAATGAGGAAACAGTGGTAGTAGAAGTAGGAAGTGTAGGAAGTAATGAGGAAACAGTGGTAGTAGAAGTAGGAAGTAATGAGGAAACAGTGGTAGTAGAAGTAAGAGAGACGGAATGCTCTGCAGTCCTGACCATTTCTCCTTTTGGTCCTCAAAGGACACCGTAGCCTGACAACATTCTCCCACATTCACACACACACACGCACACCTGTTTTTACACACTGCTCCTTTAATGTGTAAAAGACTAAAAGGTGCAAAGAGGCAGGCTGAAGGCGCTAACCGTGGAGACGGGCTCTGTCCTGACCCTGAAACACCATCTGTCTGTGACTGGATGTCTATGCGTTGCAGCAGCAGGTGCTGATGTTGACCTGTTTGACAGTGTTTTGCTGCTTCCATCCTGTCTTGTTCTATGCCTGTTCTGTGGCACCGACCAAAATGCTGCACCGCCTGGCTCCGGAGCCGCTCGGCTCCATCGGAACCCTCTGATTGGAACATCTGGAACATGTTCTGCTCATGTGCAGAGTCATTGATTAGATCCTCAAGCCTCAGCGGTTCGTGACAAAGTTTACGGAGCCCGTCAGCGAGAAGCCTGGTGCATATTTTGGGCTGCGTCACATCAAATGTTCTGTCTATGTTGTAAAACACTAATGTCTTGTTTTCAAATAATCACTCATTGATTACATGGACAACAAAAGAATCTGAACACCAGTAAGTAGAACTGTATCCATCTGTGTCACGCCCCAAACTCCCCCTGATCGATTAGTGAGATTATTTTGTAGATGTTATACTATCTTTTCATGTCAATCCTGCACTTCCCCAATTTGTTCTTGTGGATTTGGTTTGGTTTTCTCTGTTTATCTTTTTATGTCCTGATCTCTCAGACATCCTCATTTGTTCTGTTGTATTTTGCATATTTTCTTCATGGGAAATGATTTATTTGTTTTACTAATCAATTAACATTATGGATTCACGGAAAAGATCTTGTCTTCTCATTTACTGCATAATATATATGACCGAGTTTCGCAGCCAAAGTGAGGGAGAGGAAATCTGATGTTTTGAGAATAAAGTCACATGATGAAACAAAGTCAAATTGATCTGAGAAAAACAATCACAATATTCTATAGAAGGAAAAAAAAGAAGCTGTTACGTTCAGAAATATCCAAGCATGACTAATTGATGGAAGGTTTGATAAGAAAAGAGGAGGTGGGATCAGCTGCTCACACTCAGGAATTCCACATTTCTTCCCAGTTTCCTGGTTTGGTGACTGAGCTCGAAGCGTCAGAGTCGTCACCGTCAGCGCGGCGCTAACGCTCCCACATGGCGACGTTTTTACTTTCTTTGGTTCTTTTCTCATTTTCTCTCCGGTTCCTTAACAGTAGTTTGACATTTAGGAAAACGTGCCCATTTGTTTTGTTCAGTTTTGTCAGAATAGAAGATGGATACCACTCTTGTCGAGGGTTCAGTGTGAAGGAGGCAGCGAGTTCAGTTTGGCACCAATCAAACTCGGCCATTAGCTGGTTTCATTCTGCTGATTTTGTCTCTCAAATTGTGAAATGAAGATGCACTGTTACTGCGGTGCAGCTGTGGTGCGACGGACATCAGTGGTATCAGTCTTCTGCTTTACTGTAGTTCTCAGCCAGAGGGAAAAAGAGAACGTTCTCCAAAAGTCACAGTCTTTGTGTGCAGCTGCTTTGTGTGACGCCGTGTCTGCTGCTTGTGCTCCTCAGTGGGAGAAGAAGACCCTACCTCTACAGGAAACGAGCAATTCATCGAGGTCGGCCCAACTTCCCCGATGAGGCGGACGGTGGGGCGGGCGCCGCCGACGAGCCCCCCCTGAACGGCTCCAACGCCTTCGTCAACCGCCGGGAGCGGCGGCGCAAGGTGAACATGTCGGTGTGGGAGCAGAGGGCCAACCAGCTGCGCAAACGCCGGCAGATGGCCAGCAGGGAGGAGCTGTTCAGCAGCCCCACCGAGGACACCGTGGAAACGCCCACCATCGCCCACCACGGCTCCACCCTCTCCGCTGAGGCCAGCCCCGCCCACCTGCCCGAGTCGCCCATGTCTGTGGGGATGCCCCTCCCCGAGCCCCCCATGTCCGTATCCATCCCCATCCCCGAGCCGCCGCCGGCCGAGCCGCTGCTCAGCCTCAGCGAGGAGCGCAGCGGGGGGGCCAACCACCGGCCGGCGGGCGGCGGCCGCCACAGGATGGCGCGCAAGTTCAGGCCCAGCCAGGGGCCGGAGGAGGGGGCGCGGCACAAACGCCACCGCCACCGCGAGGCGCGCACCGAGGCCAAGAGTCTGGACTGCACCCAAACGCCACACGAGGTCCATCAGGTCAGGAGGTCGCTCAGCCAGGAGAGGAAGGTCCTGGATGAGCGGGAGGAGAAGCACGGGAGGGAGGAGCCAGCAGAGGCCGAGGGGGGGCGGAGCCAGGACCACGCCGACACCTGCATCATCAACCCGTACGCTGACGTCGGGGACGAGCGCAGCAGGTCGGCCTTTTCCTCTGAGGCGTAACGTGTGAATGCTTCTTCTGCTTCTCGCGCTCGCTGCACTGATCTCCGCAGCTTCCAGGCGGCGTCACTGACCAGGCGGCGCCGCCTCCAGGCAGCGACGCACAGAGCAGATCGCAGATACTTACACGTCAACACCTTCAAATATTTGATTGCAAATGAATCAGACACTGTTACAGCTTTAGTGCGTCCGCCTGAGGAGGCCGTGGATTTCACAGCTGCAGTCCGTCTTTAACGTGGTGTGAAAAGAGCCGAAGCTTCGTCGCAGGACGTCGCCGGCTCAGAACTCAGATTTGATCATAAACACATGAGGAGCTCAGAGTCACGTTCAGAGCTGAAGCCTCCTGAGCTTCACATGTGTCGCATTCATTGGTGCACCATGTCTGCAAACATAAACCCGCCCACCTCCGCTCTCGGCTCCGCCCAGTGATAAAGACGGCCTGCAGTTGGCCGGCGCCGCCTCCAGTCTCCGCCTCCTCAGCCTCGGTTTGATAACAGAGTTCAGTGCGCTGAGGTTCGTTGTCATGGTGACTCAGTGATGAGCAGATCATGTCCAGGCATGAAGAAGAGAAACCTCCAAGTCATCTTTTGTATTTGGCGTTCCAGAGGAGCATCTTGAGTGTGTGTGTGTGCGTGTGTGTGTGTGTGTGTGTGTGTGTGGAAGCTGGCGTCGCTCACTAAGGAGAACTTCACCACTTTGATGGAAACAGAAACTCAGCTGTTCACTGTTTATTCCCGTGTGTGTTCTCTGACTAAGCGGCGTTCCGTCTCCTCCCGTCTCAGAGGTGACGACATTCCCGACCCCCCCCAGTGTGAGCAGCTGCTGGCCTGCAGCTGGGCGGAGCCGGGCGAGCCCACCCGCTCCGACCAGTACCAGCCCCTCCGTCAGAACCCCCCGCCGCCTTCAGAAGCCCCCAACTTCGGCGTCCGCTCCGCCGGCTCGGAGAAGCGGGTGGGTTCCCTCAGCCGCGGCAGGTGCGGCCGCGAGGGGGGCGTGGCCATCGAAATGTCCGCGCAGCCGCTGCTGGAGCTCACGCCGATGATAGGTGGGTGTGTGAGAGGCGAGCCGGCCCTCGGCTGGCGTGTTTGTTCCTGTCCATGACTCACGTCCTTCCGTCCCTCCACGTCTCTCTTCCTTCCAGTGAAGAGCAAACAGCTGGAGGCCTACGAGTCCGAGCAGCGAGACAGGGAGGAAGACAGCGAGGAGGACGAGGACGAGGACGAGGAGGAGGAGGAGGAACCTCCAGCCGTAACCCCGAAACCAGCAGCTCCTGACAGCATGTTCATCTTCAAGGCCTCCAACCCGTAAGAGGCTGGCCGTCCCACCGTGGCCAGCTGAGTCAGGGTCTGCATGCTCGGGAGGTCGCGTGGCCTCGGCCGCCTCGGTCGCTCTGAAGCTCAGAAACAAACCAAACCCTGTGAGAGGTTTGGTGGATTTGGTGTCGATGCGTCTTTATTCTTAATGTATTGTTATGAGTTATAATGATTATGATCCCTATACTATTATTATTATTATTATTATCGTAATTATTGAAACATGAAAGTGAAATTAATTTGATTTAAAAACAAAATTATCAAAAAGAAATGGTTCTGTTCTTCTTCCTCTTTGGCTGCCAAACAAAAGGCCTCAGTAAGCGGCGCGCGCTGCGAATCCTGGGGGCTGCCAAGGATGCGTCCTCCTAAAGGGGGCGGAGCAAGGCTGCTCCTCCAGCCGCATTAGAAGGAGCCTCAAGTCCAGTGTGAAATGGCCGGCCTTCAGATGCAGCCTCCCGAGGATGCAGACTCTAAACTGAGCAGAAGTGTTTACTTCTTTCACTTCCTTCCTTCTGATGTCTCTCTCTCCGCCTGTCTCCCTCTCCGCCTGTCCCTCACTCTCCGCCTGTCTCTCTCTCCACCTATCTCGCTGCGTGCAGCCTGCGGAGGATGTGCCACTCGGTGGTGACCCTGCGGTACTTTGAGATGAGCATCCTGCTGGTGATCGTGGCCAGCAGCATCGCGCTGGCAGCTGAAGATCCCGTCTGCACCAACTCTGACAGGAACAAGGTGAACGTCCTCAACACCTCCCAGTGTGTGAGACAACACAGGAGCATCACGTCTGTCTCTCTGTCACTCTGTGTGTGTGTGTGTGTGCCACTCTCTCCCTCCGACGTGAAGGTCAGTAACACACACTCCACCCTCTCTGCCCCCCCCCCCACCCCACCACACACACACACACACACGCAGCTACAAACTCTGGCTGTGTGCAACCTTTTTCAACATGTGTACTTTCAACAGCTACTCCTCCTCCTCCTCCTCCTCCTCTTCCTCCTCCTCCTCCTCTTCTTCCTCCTCCTCCTCCTCTTCTTCCTCCTCCTCCTCTTCCTCCTCCTCCTCCCCCTCTTCCTCCTCTTCTTCCTCATCCTCTTCCTCCCGCTCCTCCTCCTCCTCTTACTCTTTCTCCCCCTCCTTCTCCTATTCCTCTTCCTCCTCCTCCTCCTCCTCCTCCTCCTCCTCTTCCTCTTCCTCTTCCTCTTCCTCTTCCTCCCCCTCCTCCTCCTCATCTTCAGTAGTGCAGACCCTTGTTTCCTCTTCCATATTTTGTGTGTATTCCTTTTCCGTCCGTCAGCTCCGCCTTTTCGCTCCATGGCTACGCGCCGGGCCGCTAAGAATGTGTGTGGTCATGTGAGTGAACGGCTGCCTCTGATTGGTGAAACAGAGTCATGTGGTAGTGGAGCCTTTTGCTGAAGTGTCTCTAGTAAAGATGCTTAGAATCACTTGGATAAAAAGAGAAGCGAGGAGCCGCGCAGTGCGATGGAGTGGAGTAAGAGGAGCGTTTCCTCTTCACAAACATACTCAAGTACAAGTAAAAAGTATTGTGCATTAAAGTTACTCATAGAAGTACAATTTATACAAAAATGCACTCAAGTAAATGTAACGGAGCAAATGTAACTTGGTACTATCCACCTGTGTGCAGCTCCACCATCAGCCGTCACTGTCTGCTTTTCAAAATGTCTCTTCTCAATGACGCAGGTGCTGCGATACTTTGATTATGTCTTCACCGGAGTTTTCACCTTTGAGATGATCATCAAGGTAGGAGCTGCAGTACACCTTCACACTCCTCAGCCAGTGTGGGCGTGGCACCGTTTTGCTCAGAGAGCCCCCCCCCCCCCTTCGGTCAGTGATGTGTGTGTGTGTGGGTGTGTTTCTCCTCCAGATGATCGACCAGGGTCTCATCCTGCACGATGGCTCTTATTTCCGAGACATGTGGAACCTCCTGGACTTCATCGTGGTGGTGGGGGCTCTGATCGCCTTCGCTCTGACGTGAGTCACGGCGTGCGCGGCGCCGCCTGTGGATGACTAAGTGTGACTCACGCTGCACATCATCTCCCCGCTCCCACTCTTTTAGAGACGACCTTCCTCAAAACTGCAGTCTGCCTCTTCAAGCAGCTCAGGACTGCCGTGTGCAGCGCCAATATGTATTTCTATGTCACCAACTGTGAGATGTGAAAGCCTATTTAGTGACTCTGATGTTTTGGAAGTGCGACGTGTAGCTCACTGAACTTCCTGCGCCTTTTGTTGTTAATTTCTCTGTTGTGAATATGTGAATATGGCTGTGATGCTCTGAGCTCGTGATCCTCATGCTGCATCTCTCTTTATGCTTCGCCTTTTCTCTGTTGTTCCTGTGGATTGTGTCACTGTTGGGGCTTCCAGGAATGTGATGGGGTAAAAATTTCAGTCACAATCAATGTAAACATTAGCTCCGCCCACATTTCTTCTCCCCTCTAGTCTTTCCATGTCCCACTTTTTTGTATGTTGTTTGTTTGTTATGTGTGTCCGTCACAAAACTCACCCTTGGTCTCAATGTGGAGGCATGAATGAGACATTTCCACCCTCTCATGTTCCCTCTTTATTCTTTATTCTTTATTCTTTATTTCCGATCCCCATTAGTCACTGCCTCAGCAGCAACTCTTCCTCCTGTCAAATTACATTTCAGTTAAAAACACAAAACTACAATTGACCAGTAACACGTTCACATGTATAACTTGACCAATAACACACTCACACAAAGACAAAAAAACATTGATTATCCTAAAGAGAGATAAATTAAATATAACAGACATAACATCAATAATATTAACTTGATATCAATAACACGAAACATCACACGTCACTGTAGTTTGACTCAAAAAACTAAGAAAAAAGAAAACAAGAAAATATAAGAATACAAGAAATAGAGATGTTCCCTCACAACAGCCAGTGTCTCAGGAACAACATCATGGCTCATTTCTTTGTGGCTCTGATGGAAATCCATCTTTGTGGAGTTGATGCAAACAGACAGTTGGCCTCCGCCAAATCTAATGTGATGACGGACTTTGCTGATCTGCTGCAAAATGTAGTGGATCCCTCCTGGTCCACATGACACCCACACCCAGTAAAACCATTAAACCCGGTTAGCGCCGCTCTGTGGGCTCAGGCGTTAGTTTGTCATTTGAATTCTCAAATGATTCATGTCTTTGAACAGATCAGCCATCAGCTGACACAAATATTTAATGAAGGGGCTGACATGCATCCTGGCTCGTTTCCGCCTCCAGGAGAACTTCTCACACTCACACTCACACTCCTTTGTTGTCCACTGAGTTTATGTGAAATTTAACTGAGACATCAACATTGAAGGAGAGACGATTCCTAACACACATATCAGACGTTGTGTGCGACTGTGCATCCAAAAAAAGGGACAAATTATTTCATAGATGAATTATGAGATTTCCACCATCGAGGGATTTTGTGTTTCATTGTCCTAAAAATGATTCTCCTCCCCTCGATGTGGTCTTCATCATCCTTTGCTTCATTTATGTTTTATCACCGTGTAAAAGTGTGTGCATGTGTGTGTGTGTGTGTGTGTGTGTGTGTGTGTGTGTAGATGTGTAACTTCACATTCTGAATGCCCACAGAAACAACAAAGGCAGAGATATCAAGACCATCAAGTCTCTGCGTGTCCTGAGGGTCCTGCGACCTCTGAAAACTATCAAGAGACTCCCGAAGCTCAAGGTGCCGTGGACACGCCCACAAACTGGACCACAGTTCTGATTGGTGGTCTTAAAGGGATAGTTGGTGTTTTTCTCCATGAAGTTGTATGAGCTCCTCACCATCAGTGAGCTTCATCAGCAGTGACTTTTCCTCCACTGCGTCCCGTGAGCCGAGTTCCAGCCCGGTTTCTCTGTTGCAGAAAGTAGTTCCGTCTAGTTGCTGGAGTCACACGGATGAAGAGTTTGGCTGCAAAATGTACTCTTATGAACGCATGTTGTTTTTTGGAGCCAATCTCTTTATCCGTGTGACTCCAGCAACTAGACGGAACTTCTTTCTGCAACAGAGAAACCGGGCTGGAACTCCTTTCACGGGACGCAGTGGAGGAAAAGTCACTGCTGATGAAGCTCACTGATGGTGAGGAGCTCATACACCTTCATGGAGAAAAACACCAACTATCCCTTTAAGTCAGTGATCTTATTTTTCTCTTTTCTCTTGGCAGGCTGTCTTCGACTGTGTTGTCACGTCTTTGAAGAACGTCTTCAACATCCTCATCGTGTACCAACTCTTCATGTTCATCTTCGCTGTCATCGCGGTGCAGCTCTTCAAGGGGAAGTTCTTCTACTGCACCGACAGCTCCATGAACACGGAGAAGGAGTGCCAGTAAGCCGCCGTACGGCTCCATGAGCCCCCCTGATAGCTCAACCCACCGTAACATCGCATGTTGCAGTTTGTTCAACAAGATGGGTGGATACCGACCACTGAGCAGAACCTCATGGACCCAAAATAAAGCAGCGTTAGCGTAGCTAGTCATCAGGTGGCTGCGCTTCCTCAGTCTGAGAGGAAGTCTGAGTGCTTCACAAACTGCATAACGTCCACAACCAAACTAAGCCAGCAGCTTCTCAGAAGCTCACAAAGGTTAAAAGGATGTGAGATCACTGCTCATCAGACCTCCTGCTGGCCATCAGGTGTACTGCAGTCAGCTGTCCTTCACGCTACACGCAGGGACGTGGACAGATACTGATGTACTGACATGTGTATTGATGCCACTGACTGCTGCTGTCAATCATTGGGGGCACACGCACACACACACACACACTGTGCAGCATGGTCTGGTGATGCAGGGATTAACCCTTTTCTCTCCCAGTTCTGGCCGTTAGCGTCTCTGCTGTGCAGCTTCTTTCTGACATAAAGTTTCTAACCGTTGTCCAAACCACATTGCTTCTTTCAGCAAGTCTGTGTTAGAAACGACTCTGCCTCACAACTCAGAGATCTTTGATTAGGGATGTACTGATCCACTTTTTTCGCTTCCGATACCGATATGTGAGATTTAGTATCGACCAATGTGGATGAACATTGCTGAATTACCTAAAAAGCTGCATCTCCTTGTGAGGAAAAGACTGGGATCATACGTTTGTGCAAGGCAACACCAGACTTGACCTAAAGGTCCCATATTATGCTACATTGACTGTCTAAAGGTTTTCTAACAGTCATGTGTGTCTCCACAGTCTGTGTTTGAGGCACCAGAAGGGAAAATATTCCGTCCCCTCCCTTACGTGCTTGCTCCACTTTCTGCTGAATGTGTGCTGAAACGGGCGAGTCTGGGATTCTTCCCTTTGTGACGTCAAGAAGGGAAATAACCCCCCCCACTCCCCCTCCCCCACTGCTGTTTTTGACCGACCCCCCCAGATAGATGAGCCCACCCTCTAAATTTACCGAGCGAGCGGCACTAACACACACGGCGAAGCTACTAGCAAAGCACAGCGGCTGCTCTGTTGTTGCTGCGTCAAAGAGCACAGAAGTCTGTTTTTACTCCCTTTGTCTGATCCTCTGAAGGTCCAGTGGATCCTTTTTATTTTTGCTGCAAATGTCTCAACAAAACTTCCCAAAGATCTGCATGTGTGCGCCCAGCATTTCACGGAGGACTGCTTTCTAAACATGGCTGCATCCAAAGCAGGCTTCGCAAAACAGCTGAAGCTAAAGTGTGGATCGGCACCAACTGTCTGTGACACGACTTCAAAGGTGTGTTGCTTTACTGCGTACGTGCGCATGCTGGTCGTGTTCGCTGCGGAGCGCACGCTTTCCTGTGTGTGTCTGCTCAGCCTGTAAACACGTTAGCACTGCGGCTAAGCTAGCTCAGCCACTAACGATGGAGTCCTTGAATCATATGCAAGTCATTAATATGTGGAGACGTTGAACATCAGATCTGT
>CAESWR010001092.1:83181-98720 GCA_903171835.1 Mullus surmuletus | reverse complement strand
TGTGTGTGTGTTGATTTGTTTATTGAGAGGTGTTGTTCATGGCTGCAAAGTTGAGCTGCTAAAGGCTGCAGCAGAGCTCAAGGTGTGTGTTTGGCCTTCATTACTATTACTATTACTATTACTTTTACTGTTACTGTTACTGTTACTGTTAATATTACTATTACTGTTACCTATTACTATTACTGTTACTATTACTGTTACTATTACTATTACTACTACTGTTACTATTACTGTTGCTATTACTGTTACTGTTACTATTACTATTACTATTACTGTTACCTATTACTATTACTATTACTATTACCTATTACTATTACTATTACTATTACTGTTACTATTACTATTACTGTTACTGTTACTATTACCACAGCCATCGCCATAAACACACCCTCAACATTAGCGCATGGTGATGCATCCTCTCACCTATATATGTCTCTGCTCTCCCTGAGAGGAGCGTGGAGGGGGCGTGGCCACACACCGCTCCCGAGGATTTAAAGGCACAGACACAGAAACAGCCCGTCCTCAGTAGAGCTCACAGAGCCACTTTTAGAGCGGCTGAAGTTGGCTGGATTTGGGGTGAAACACTTTGAATACGGTGTTGTTGGACCTCTGACACCTGTGAGAAATTATTGACAAATTGTGGAATATGGGACATTCAAACATTTCTTCCTCTTCAACACGTCCGTCGTGTCGCGTCAGCCACAAGTAAATAAATGAATGGGAAACACAGCGGTGGATGCGACACATAAACAAATGTGCTGAAAGTCTTTTTTTTTTCCCACCGGCCATACCAACCCTCCGGCCGACCGGGAAACCTCTTGACCCCGTCTCAGGCAAATTCACTGTGAAGCTATTGCACTTAGCTGTCGAATGTGTTGGCTTGGCTGCTGGTAGTGTAAAAAAAGTTCCAGATGACTGATCCTTTTGCTAACTCCATTTTGAAAACAAATCCTCTGTGCATGACATCGCACACGGCGCACAGCATAGAATTACACTGAAGAGAGCGGCGCTATGACTCAGGCCGGTACCGATCCCGATCCCAATATTGGATCGGTGCATCCCTAATGATGCACATCATAGGAAGTAGTTTCTATGATGACAGTGAAGTCCAAATGACTGGCCGGCTGCTCTGCTTCCTCCAGAGGCTACTACATCGACTACAGCCGTGACAAGAAGGAGGTGAAGAGGCGCGAGTGGAGGAGACACGAGTTCCACTTTGACAACGTCTGCTGGGCTCTCCTCACGCTGTTCACTGTCTCCACTGGAGAGGGATGGCCACAGTCAGTGCTTTACTTGCTGTTTCAAAGTTCAGTTGAGCTCCATGAGGCCCAAACTGGCATCTCATTGTCTTCATCTGCTTCTGGAGTCACTCTGTCACCTTCTGTTTGTCCTGCCAGGGTCCTGCAGCACTCCACCGATGTCACGGAGGAGAGCATGGGGCCGAGCCGGGGGAACCGGATGGAGATGTCCATTTTTTATGTGGTCTACTTTGTGGTCTTTCCATTCTTCTTCGTCAACATATTTGTGGCTCTGATCATCATCACTTTCCAGGAGCAGGGCGATAAGATGATTCAGGAGTGCAGCCTGGAGAAGAACGAGGTGCTGAGCCGTGAAATGCTGCAGATGGACGCAGGCGCTCGGCCCATGCTGACCTCTTCCTTTCTTCTTGTTTGTTCTGCATTAGAGGGCTTGCATCGACTTTGCCATCAGTGCCAAGCCCATGACCCGCTACATGCCCCAGAACCGACAGACCTTCCAGTACCGACTCTGGCACTTTGTGGCATCGCCCTCCTTTGAGTACACAGTGATGGTGATGATCGCGCTCAACACTGTGGTGCTCATGATGAAGGTACCACTCAGGACCACCGCTCTGACTCGGGCATCACACCCACCAACAGTCACGTCACCAACAATCACATTACGTCACCAAGAATCACGTCACACCCACCAACAATCACGTCAGTCACCAACAATCATGTCATGTCAACAACAATCACATCACCCCCACCAACAATCATGTCAGTCACCAACAATCGTGTCATGTCACCAACAATCACGTCACGCTCACCAACAATCACATCACACCCACCAACAATCACGTCATGTCACCAACAATCACGTCACGCTCACTAACAATCACCAACAATCACAAACAATCACATCACACCCACCAACAATCACGTCACGCTCACCAACAATCAAATCACACAAACAATCATGTCATGTCACCAACAATCACATCACACCCACCAACAATCACGTCAGTCACCAAGAATCATGTCATGTCACCAACAATCACGTCACGCTCACTAACAATCACCAACAATCAACAATCACGTCACACTTACCAACAATTACCAATAATCACCAACAATCGTGTCTCACTCACCAACAATCACCAACAATCACATCACACCCACCAACAATCACGTCACGCTCACCAACAATCACATCACACAAACAATCACGTCATGTCACCAACAATCACGGGGTCAGGGCCGGGGTCACGACACGCTGATGAGGGGAATGCCGGCAGGCTGCTGATTGGGTGACACCAGCCAGTGAAATCAGCTGAATATGACAGTGAAAGAGGCAGCCTTGACCTTGAGTGATAATGGGCTGAGGGGAGGAGCAGCGAGCCGCTTACTTGGCGGCTGAAAAGCCTGCATGGCAGCATGCAGAGGCACGTGAACAATGAAGCGCGATGGAGAATATGGCGCCTCCAGAGAAGAATAAGCTGAAGTCCCATCTTGAATCGAACGTGGCTGCTTATGTGACAGCAGTTCCCTGGTGGCTACTGAGCTCAGCTTGGGGTTTCCACACACGATGCCAAACCAAGTCTTAATCAAGGTCGATGGCTGCATCAGACAGCTGCACAAACCCCTCCACTGAAACTCTCCACATGGAGCAGGAACGCTGGGAGATGCCAGCTGAAGATGCTTGTCAGCCTGGAGTGTAGCACTCCATGGGAGGAGGCGGAGCCACTGAGGAGGCGTATCCAACTCGTGATGGAACTGGAACTGCGGGACTGGAACCTGAACGGCGGCCGCCGGTGATCGCTGGCGGTGGTTGCAGCAGACGGCTCCTGTATGCTGAGGATTTTGCAGAGAAGGCTTCATAGAGGATGATAGGCGACGGCCCGCGGCACCCAGCGAGCGTCCAATCAGGTGCTACTTGAACAGCATGTTAGATAGACCCGGCGCAGACCGACAGCTCGTGGGCACAGTCGCCATGAGAGGGTGAAGTGAGAGGAGACGGGGTTTAAACAGCAAGCTGGAGCCACGATTGGCCGATGAGGGAGGAGCTGCTGGTGCTGTTGTTGGGAATCAGCTGATTGTGATAGCAGAAGCAGCTGAGGCTGAACAGCTGACGTCTGGCAGCCGGAGCGCCGCTGCCAGTCATTGGTCCTCCTGATTGAATCGCGTTGAGAGCGACCAGTAGTGAGACGAGGGCCGGCCACACACTCGAGGATTTTATCATTTTAGACCATTTTTGAAACATGGAGAGACGACAGACATCAAGACTCTCTATTCTTGCAGTCTTCTGATCACACACAGCAGACACACACCAAGACCGTGAGAGCACACACACACACTGACTAACACACAGGAGTCATGGAACCATCAGCAGAGACAGCTGTCAGACATTAGGGCACCATCTACATGAAGATAATCGTGATGGTCCACGTCCCACCTGCTGACTGCAGCTTTAAAGCAACATGATGCAACTCTTCTGAGCGACTGGTTCCTCTGCTTCCTCCGGAGAACTTGCCGAGGTCTGAGCGGAGAAGCTGCCTCAAGAGTCTGATAAGGTGAACAGAAGTTGTTTTTACTGAAACATCTGGAATATGAAGGAAGGTGGAGATGATTGGAATAAAAATTTGGATTCTATGGATACTTCAGTTGCCACATGGTCAAGAACATGCAGCTCAAGTTGGTGAAGACACAAACGCTGACGTGTGATGTAGAATCATCCGATCTCTGAAGGTAAAAGAGTTGCATATTGTTGCTTTAAGTTTAAGCTGTGACACTTGGCTGTATGGATAGGAACACTCCGTGTCCTCAGAGTGCTCCCCAGTTCACTCCACTCTTCTGAGCAATGCAGTAAAGTAACTTCATGATGTTCCTGATCTGCTCGTGGTGGCTACGTGTCTCACAGTTCCTCTGCTTCCTCCAGTACCACTCAGCCCCGACCGCCTACGACACGGTCCTCAAGCACCTCAACACGGCCTTCACCGTCCTCTTCTCCCTGGAGTGTGTTCTCAAGATCCTGGCCTTTGGTTTAGTGGTGAGTCACGTCTCCACGTCTCCACGTCTCCACGTCTCCACGTCTCCACGTCTCCACATCTCCACATGCCCCTGCTTACAGGTGCAGCTTTGGTGTCTGATCTCTGCTCCTGACCTTCTCGCACTCTCTCCTTTGTAGAACTACTTTCGAGATACTTGGAATATTTTTGATTTCATCACAGTTCTCGGCAGCATCACTGAGATCGTCGTGGATTTGCAGGTGAGTTTCTGCAAAGACAAGGTTTCTTTTCTGTTCCAACCATCATCTTAAAGACACAGAAAAAATGATTCCAAAGTTTCTATCTTCAGGTGAATGCGAGACGCTTCCTGCTCCGCTTACACAGTGTCACGCTGAGACTCGTGAAGCGGTGATGGAGAGCAGACGAGTCCAGAGCTCAGCAGGATTAAGATGATGTGTTCTGTTGTTGAGCAAACTATTAAGAATTAGAATCAGTGTCTGTTACAAACTCTGTCAGAACCAGAACAAGAACCAAAATTACAATCAGAACCAGAACCAGAATTAGAATTAGAATCAGAATCAGAATCAGACATCGCACATCTCAGCATCTGCTCTCGACTCGAAGGTCATGTTGTGAAGAATTTCACCTTCTGTTTTTCACATCTTGTTTCTCCTCTCTGTTCACCATCCTCTCTCTCTCTGTCTGTCTGTCTGTTTGTCTGTCTCTCTCTCTCTCTCTGTATGTCTGTCTCTCTCTCTCTGTCTCTGTCTCTCTCTCTCTGTATGTCTGTCTCTCTCTCTCTGTCTCTGTCTCTCTCTCTCTGTATGTCTGTCTCTCTCTCTGTCTACCTGTCTCTCTCTCTCTCTCTTTGTCTGTCTGTCTGTTTGTCTGTCTCTATCCTCCCTCTGTCTCTCTGTCTCTCTCTTTCTCTGTCTGTCTGTCTGTTTGTCTGTCTCTCTCCTCCCTCTGTCTCTCTGTATGTCTGTCTCTCTCTCTCTCTCTGTCTCTGTCTCTCTCCTCTTTCTCTACTTGTCGTTGTTTCCTCCCTCTGTCTCTGTTTGTCTGTCTTTCTCTCTGTCTGTCTCTCCTCCCTCTGTCTCTCTCTCTCTGTATGTCTCTCTGTCTGTGTCTCCTCCCTCTGTCTCTGTTTGTCTGTCTGTCTCTCTGTCTGTGTCTCTGCCCCCCGTCTTTGCTGCAGTCTGTGAACACCATCAACATGAGTTTTCTGAAGCTGTTCCGCGCGGCGCGGCTCATCAAGCTGCTGCGGCAGGGTTACACCATCCGCATCCTGCTCTGGACCTTCGTCCAGTCCTTCAAGGTGGGACCTGTTTGCCGAACCTTCTCCACCAAGCCATGAAATTCACATTCAGCTTCATGACACCTGCGGCTTCATCACAACGGCCTTCTTCCCACACAGGCCCTGCCGTACGTCTGCCTCCTCATCGCCATGCTCTTCTTCATATACGCCATCATCGGGATGCAGGTAACCTCCCACTCACGTCGGCTCCGCCTCCCTCCTGTAGCAAAGTCCTTTTTGGTCGAGCCCAGCGTTTTCTCGCAGGTGTTTGGAAACATCAAGCTGAACGACGAGAGTCACATCAACCAGCACAACAACTTCAAGACCTTCTTCAGCGCCCTGATGCTGCTCTTCAGGTGGGGGCGTCTCGAGCCGCCGAGACAGAAGCCAGCATGGTGAGGCTGAATCTAGATCTTTGTCATGTGTGGACCACCAGGAGCGCCACGGGGGAATCCTGGCAGGAGATCATGCTGTCCTGCCTGGCGGGTCAGGAGTGCGAGCCCGACCCGTCCATCGCTCCCTTCACCACCTCGCCGGACCACGAGGGGGGCTGCGGCACTGACTTCGCCTACTGCTACTTCGTCTCCTTCATCTTCTTCAGCTCCTTCCTGGTCAGTCTGAGCCGAGCCGAGCCGAGCCGAGCAGACGTACGTCTCGGCTCGGCTCGGCTCCTCACCGCTGCTCTTGTTTGGCTTTCAGATGCTGAACCTGTTTGTGGCCGTCATCATGGACAACTTTGAGTACCTGACGCGCGACTCCTCCATTCTGGGCCCTCATCACCTGGACGAGTTTGTCAGGATCTGGGGGGAGTACGACCGGTTGGCCTGGTGCGACATAAATACCAACATTTCAAAACCATATGCCAGGATCAGACGACACAAACTTAGCCCCATGTTCACCCGACAGACATGTCGCAGACAAGCGTTCACTGTTGTGCCCAATTATGAGTTGCCGGATCGCACAACAAGCGCCTTTAGCCCTGATCCGGTGTCTGCGATGCTTGACGACCACGACAAAGAAAGTCCGGTGTGCCCTAATTTTTGGAGGCGTTTCCGCCTAGTGTGACGTCCTACGATGTGCTCATAGACATCGACCGATAGGAGGACAGACTGGTGACACAAGAGGAAGTGCAAGTGACCTGAAACGAGAGGAGTTACTTTTCAAAATAAAATAGGAAGTCATGAGACAAAACACAGAGACGAGATCAAAACTCAACGTGGTGTGACAGATATTGATCTGATACGATATCAGCAGGAATCAAACATACTTTTATGACTCATTTTGTAGAAGGGAATGTTAGAAAAGACTCCATCAAGTGATGTTACTCAGAGAACAATAGTCAGCAACAGTAGCTATGAGAAAAACGGACCCATTTTTTATTAACCAATGGCTCACATACATTCCAACCTCAAACAGAAGATTTTTTTTTTGCAATGGAATAAAATAAATAAAAGAAGACGCTGAAAAATATACCTCAATAAATCCTAGAAGTGCTGGAGCGGAGTCTGGAATGGACTGCTTAGATTGGAGATTCTAGATGCAAGCCAATATAATCAGATACTCTTTTTTTGTTGTTGCTGATATCGGACCGATATCCGTTATCCATGTCGGATTGGGAAACTCCTATCAAGTTGTGTTTGCAGGACAGACAGCCCATAATCCCGCCTCCCTGCCAGAGGCCACCATCACGCAAAGCACCTCCGTCACCATGATCGATTGACAACTGCTTGTCCCGCCTCCCTGCCCTTTGCCCTCAGGTGCTCTTGGCGACAGCACACGATGATCGGGGGGCCCGTTGTCGTACTTGTAGTGTGACCACTCACTGGTACAAGACGCCTAACCAATTTATGGCAACATGTCTGTAAATTTGACATAGCAACCGTCGTGAACAACAACAAAAAATCGTGTCATCTGATCCAGGCATTATCCGACAAAAAGCATTTTCTCTGATTACTCCTTTTACTAAAAAGAAATGGCTGAACCAGAAATTTCAGATCAAATGGATGTTTTTGGATCTGAAGAAAGTAAAACCTAAAAAAAAAAAAGAATGAATACACACGTAACAGTAAATACACACTCCACACACGACCCACCCTTCTCACACTGAGGTATCTGCTTGTCTGTAAAGATTTCTGATGCTGTTCTCCTCACCTTCTGCTCCTCCTCTCTGACTCGGAAGTGGGCGGATCCATTACACCGCCATGTACGAGATGCTCACTCACATGTCCCCGCCACTCGGCCTCGGCAAGAAATGTCCCGCCAAGATCGCCTACAAGGTAGAGAGGCGGCGCCGGTGGCGCCACTGCGCTAGGCTGCGAGCTGGGCTGCGAGCTAAGTGTGTGGGTGTGTGTGCGTGTGTGTGTGCGTCTCACAGAGGCTGGTGCTGATGAACATGCCGGTGGATGAGGACATGAGCGTCCACTTCACGTCCACCCTGATGTCGCTCATACGCACGGCTCTGGAAATCAAGATCGCCCGAGGTGGGACCCCCAAGCAGCCCCCTACCCCTCGCTTCAGTCTGAGTGTATTGATCGTGTGCTAACAGCAGAGGAGGCGCTAGACTTTTTCGTTGTCTGTCATTTTGACTGACAGTGTCATAAAAATCCTGTCATAATCTATTTTTAACTGACAATTTAATTTATGAAATGCTAATAATGACGTTTCCCTCCCGACCTCCTCGCTCGCTCGCTCGCTCTGTAGTTTCCGAGGGCTGATGACTTGTTTGTCCTTCATCTTCCACCGCATCGGTTCCTCTTTTTTCTCCTCTTTTATCAACACCATCATCACTATTGAGAGTGAAGCCAACAAGGCCATGCATCAACAGAGACAATAGCTAACCAATATGCTCACTTGCCACCAAGTGGTCAGAGGTGTGAATTGCACTCTGTCAAAATGAGAGACGGCCTTCAGATTTAAAATAGCCCCTGGTGAACAGTGTCAGTAACGTCTCAGGAAGTCCTCCATTCTGTGAGTAAATTTTGGGAGAATGTGGATCCAGATGACGGGGGGATTTTTCATATTTCCTTCCTTGTTGCTTATTTTAACATGAATGACAGCATTGGTTCTGCTCTCTGTCCCACCGTGTGTGCTGAAGGTGGTGAGGACCGCATTGCCTTGGACACGGAGCTGCAGAGAGAGATCAGCATCATTTGGCCGTATCTGCCGCAGAAGACCCTGGACCTCCTGGTGCCCATCAACAAAGGTCTGGCTGCACCTTCAGCAGGCGGCGGCACAGCAGCTGTCAACCATGTGTGTTTGTCCACACAGACACCGACATGACTGTAGGGAAGATCTACGCCTCCATGATGATCATGGACTACTTCAAACAGAACAAAGCCAAAAAGCTGCGGCAGCAGTTGGAAGCTCAGGTCAGACTGCTGCTGGGAGCTCTGGTGTCCTTTTGAGAAGATCTCTGACTGCTGTTTGTCTTCTGGGATTTCAGAAAAGTAACCTGATGTTCAAGCGTCTGGATGCCTCCACCCTCCCTGAGGACATCCTCTCCAACACGCAGCCTCTGCCCATGATGGCCCACAGCGCCGGCTCGGCTCTGTGAGTGCGCCGCTGTGTGTGTGTGTGTGTGTGTGTGTGTGTGTGTGTGTGTGTGTGTGTGTGTGTGTGTGTGTGTGTGTGTGTGTGTGTGTGTGTGTGTGTGTGCGTGAGAGAGAGGGCTGTGGCCTGTGTGCTGACTGCTGTCCCTGTCTGTCTCACTCAGGACCAGAGGCGGCTTCGTGGCTTTGAGTCCCATCTCACCGCAGGAGTTGTTCCTGCAGCCGATCAGCTCGGAGGTGGATGCGGCTCAGCAGCAGAGTCAGGTAAGGGGAGGAGCTTCCTGAGCAGCTGCCGCGTCCGACCTCCTCAAACCATCCGCCTGCCATCGCTCTCTTAGACTTTGTGTTCTCACACTTTGTTTTGTAACTCTCCAGAGACGCTGACACCTTCTCCCCCTGCAGACGTGCTGTGACAGCCTGTGATTAATGATGTGGCTGTGACTCTCCCAGGTGGTGGCGCTGGGGGCGGGGCCTCATGCCTGCTGGCGTCGCCTGTCTTTAGTCTTATGGAAGCCGCTCCGCCTGGGCGGGCTGAGGCTGACGCGGTGTCTGGTTGCGTTGGTCCAGCACTGAGCGACCACAGACGTGACTCTGAATCCTTACTAGTGTTTGTTCCCGCAGTGACGAACAGCCGAGGTGTAGTTGTGCGTCTGTGAAGCTTTGGAGAGCAGAAATGCATGATTGCACGGAGCCCCGAGCTGCGGCCTGGAGAACATGCTTCACGCTTCAGTTGTCTTGCTCCTGCTCCCGCTCCCTCTCGCTGTCTCTCCTCCCTCTCAGAGTCAGTTGTTACTGTCGCTGTGTGTCAGTGTGTCCTTGGTGCCGCCCGGAGAGGCCGCTGACAGGACGGCGACGGCGGCGGCGGCAGCGGCGCTGATAGAGGCGTCCAGGCGGGTGGGCCGGGTCGCTCTGGCGTTAGTAATCGGCAGCCGTCTCTCCGTTCCCTCCTCTCTGTCTCTGTACTCACCTAGGTGGGCGAGGGCCTGAGGGGGATTGCGGCCCCGCTCGAGCCTCCTCTCGGGAGGGGCCTGTGTGCTCGGGCCGCCTCCGTGCCCCGTCTGGCTGTAGAGTCGCAGGTACACCTTCTCCCACCGACACGCCGCTGTGCTGGAGCTGGAGGCTCCAGAGTGGCTGCATGGGCTCTTACGTGCACAAAAAGTGTTTTTTGTTGTTTTTCTCGTCTCCTCGGGAGTCTTTGGGGCTCAGTGGAGTGTCAGAGCGCGGCGGCGGCGGCCTGGAATGCTGAAGCCTCGCCTGCTTACCTCGATCAGTTTTGCCTCCAGCGAGGCCTAACCTTTAAAAGCATGCCAGAGAATGTTTTCAAATCCCTCCGTTTTGCTTGACTGCATTAAATGAGGATTAATTTGATGTCGTCTGTGTCTCTGTACTTTCTGCTTGCACGTTTGTCTGTTTCCACATCCATCAGGCCGAGGCGGCCGGCGGCTCCATGAAGCGCTCCGCCTCCACCATCGCCGACCAGCGGCTCAACGGCCTCTGGCAGGAGGAGGAGAAAAGTCCGGAGCGAGTGTATCGACCTCGACACAAGAGCTACAAAGCTGCCGGTGAGTCCTGCCACTTCTCTGTCACATCCCTTCACCTCTGCCGTGTTTAACTCCTCCCTCTGGTTCTGCTTCTGGTTCTGGTTCTGCAGTGTCCCGCTCGGAGCACTGGCAGCAGGGTGAGCGGGCGCGAGGCCGCTCCAAGGACAAGGAGGGCGGCCGGCTCGACTCTCCGGACGAGTCGCGCTGCAACTCAGAGGAAAGGAGCTCGCCGCCGCCTCCCGCCTCTGGCGTGAAGAGGACCAACCTGCAGGATGAGCCGGTACGTCAGAGCTGCTGAAGGTGTGAGGAGACCTCAGGAGTTAAAGGGATAGATGTGATTTTTCTCCATGAAGTTGTATGAGCTCCTCACCATCAGTGAGCTTCATCAGCAGTGACTTTTCCTCCACTGCGTCCCGTGAGCCGAGTTCCAGCCCGGTTTCTCTGTTGCAGAAAGTAGTTCCTCTAGTTGCTGGAGTCACACGGATGAAGAGTTTGGCTCCAAAAAACAACACGCGTTCATAAGAGTCATACATTTGCATCAGGAATTCTTGGCCGTGAAAAAGTCCGACCTCGCAATGACCCAGAACTATTTTCCCTCCCTTCGTATCACTGCGCGCACCATCATCAGCTGTTTCATGGCGTTTACATGCTCGGAAGGAGACGGCTATGATGCGTCTTCTCTCGCGTCACAGCCGTCTCCTTCCTCCTCCAGCTGATGGAAAGTGATACTCATCTTTGAAAAGTAGCTCTTGTCGCCTCATCTCAGAAAGTACTGCAGCAGATTGATTTTGTGTCTTGGAATGTTTGTGTACTTGTAGCCTATTTATTGACGAGCCAGCGTTCCGTCCTGCTTTCATTTGAGATCCAGCAGTGGCTCCTCTGAAAATGAAGCCTGTGTTTATTCCCCGTCACCAGGGAAACAGCTCGGACAGCCCGGTGCCGTCCACCTCAGAGTCCAGCACGCCCAGCGGCCGCCGCCCTTCATCCCACACCCCGAAACACTCGCGCCCTCACATCTCCTACTCGCCACTTGTTTGTCACATTAACCCTTCGGCCGCTGACGACGGGGATGAAGAGCTCAGCAGCCAGAGCGCCACACAGGCAGCCTGGGAGGCCCAGGAGGGGGGCGTCGCCGCCCCCGCCGCCGCCGCTGCCGCTGCCACGGGGGAGAGGCTGAGCGAGGCCTTCATGCAGCCGTCCCCGCCTCGCCGCTTCCCCTCCGAGCCCTTCCTGGCCTCGCAGGAGGACGAGCACAGCCCCGACCCCTCCGGGCCCATGGAGACGCTCACCTTCGAGGCGGCCGTGGCCTGCAGCCTGGGACGCTCCAACACCATCAGCTCGGCCCGTCCGTGCTCGCGGACTGGCTGGCAGGTTCCCAACGGACACTTCAGGAAGCGGCTGGCGCAGACGGTCTCGGTGGCGGGCTGCGATCCGCTCAGCGACACAGAGGAAGACGACAAGTGCTAGGGACCAGGAGGCCGGCGGGGGGGGGGGNNGAGGCCGGCAGGGGGGAGGGGCCACCTGGAGGAGGCAGGCGGGGGGGGAGGGGCCACCCGGAGGAGGCAGAGTCCATCTGAAAGGGACTGCGGTTGTTGGCGACAAGCTACGACATCGACCCAAAATGAACTTCCTGAAACTGTGGTCGCGATTCGTACAGAACAGCGACTCATTCAAAAAAAGAGAGCGGTCGACTTCCTGACTTGTACTTAACCACCGCCAGTCATAAATCCTGTCAGACAGACTTGATGAAAATAAATACAAACAAATGGATCAAATTATGTCATTTGTGTCGATAGGAATTTCATTTCTGAAGATGTTTCTAGATGATTCAGTGTTTCTCTTTAAAGTGTTCGTCTGTGGGTGTGTGAATATGTAACTACATTTTCCTAGGATTGTTTTTGTAAATACGCTGAGCTGGCCACGCCTCCTGCTCACCACACCATGTGCAGACTCATCACACGTCTCACTTGATGATGCTGGATTTTTTTCTTTTTAAGAATATGATGTGCGCGAGGAGAAACCAGCTGACTGGAACCACTTTGAGCTGTGATTATCAATCATAGGTTGTGATTTCTGAATGTGGGTGCACTGGTTTGTTATCCCCCCCCCCGCGCGTAACCGACTCTTGAAACTACACAAAATCATCATGGAGTCCACACCCTTTAAAGTTCTGGAATCGACATGGAAACAAAATTATCCTATTCCTGTTTTGCTTTCGTGAAGATTGAACGTCTGCGGTCAGTGACTGGAAACACGACACTGCTCACTAATAATGTACAGAGAAATTATGCTGTTTGTAACATTTAGAAAAGGAACAATAAACGCTATAAGATGAGAAGCTTTAAAGGTAAAGGATCTTTGGAATGTTTATGTGCTCGTTTTATTTGCCTGAAAAAGGCCGATTCTGTGAAACTCACTTAACCAAAAATATGAGGATTTGTATCATAGGTTTCTGAATGCAAATACTTGTGGGTTTTTATGTGTATAATAGCTGTATATACTAATAAAGGTGTTGATTGAATTGTTTGATCATCTAATGTTTTTCATGTTTAATGAGAAAAGAAATGCTGTAAAATCACATATAGATGATTATTGTTTTTGTTATGAGAGAAAAGTGTCCAACCTTCGTCTAACGTTAGACTGCAAACCTGAAGCCTTCTGACAATAAAGTCCAAACTTCAAACTGGAAAAGGACAAAAGATCCGTCTGGAATGGAAGCAACGAGCGAGGAGACAAACACAGTGGCAACAAACTTAAAGTGGTGTAGCACTGTGTGTGTGTGTGTGTGTGTGTGTGAGTGTGTGCTTGGTAAGAAAAGACAATGCAGTGTGAATGTTCATGTAGAGTCTGAGGTCCGACTCTGAAGCTCCACAGCCTTCTGCAGCAATGAATCGCTCATCGATCTGCTTCTTCCTCTGATGTTCACAGGTGGAGCAGTGAGATGTTCCAGGCTGGAGCAGTGAGATGTTAATCAAATACAGGGATGAATCCAACCATTTTCACTGTTCAAATGTCTGTTTATTCCGACATGCCAAATGTTTATGAACATTATTCTTCTATTGGTGTTAATTTTGTTCTTTTTTAAACAACTTAGCTTTTTCATCAGCTGACATGTTTGACGGATTCTTCCGTCTTCGTTTGAAAAAGAACCAACTAAATGGTGTCATATCCCAAAAAAGACACAGCGCACCTTCTTCTACATCACCGTGTCCACTGACCTCCAGCAGACACCTGCTCACAGCCGGCCGTCCCTCAAAGTCACTCCAAGGACCGCTCACCGTCATGGCCTAAAGGATTATTTGGTGCCTAGCAACTGTTGCCAGGCTATAGAGCTCATGGTGTCTATGACGTGCTGCCTATTCTTGCTATCATCTACCACGCAGCTGTTACCGTGCAACTGCTTGTCTTAAGCTCCAACGTCCCCCAATTCGGGGGACTTTGTGGTTCCTCCTAAAAGAGCAGCATAAAACACCCCACAAATCAAGGCAATAAAATCACAGTCAAAATGAAAGTCACATTAACCAGGAGAACATAAACGTCATGTTTAGACACACCAAACACAGCTCCAAAAGCAGCCGATCATCAAAGCCAACCCCCCGGCAGGCTCCTGCTGGTGCTTCATGGTGCCGCGCAGACAAACAGCAGTCCAGTGAGGAAGCTGAGACCCTGCAGCTTCCACAGTCTCCTGCAGGGACCTTCTGCTGGCAAAGCTCCGCCGACAGCAGCCACAGAAAAATAACAGCAAAAAGTTGCTTCTTCAAAGCAGGTCAACAACATTCTGACTCGTGTCTCTTTTGAAAACTGTGTTCATCGTGAAAAAGAGTTTTATATTCAGGCAGAGATCCAGAGATTCCATCTTCATTTCAGAGTCAGTGACAAACGTAGTCGCACTGACGCGTCTGAACAAAGTGTCCTCCTCAATGGGACTCCAGAGGTTCAGATGGACCTTGTAGGTGGAACCAACTATAACTAATACACCGTCAGTCTGGAGCAGTAACCTCAAAAACCAGCCCAGGTTTAAAGCCACCAAATAAACATCTTCAAAGGATATTTGGCTCAAGAAACCAATGACTAACATGAGGTGTGTTTGATTCAGACTCTGAATACTTTATTGATCCCCAGGGGGAACTTCTTTAAAGAAAGGGAACGTGAAGGCTGCCTGCAGTGGAGTGAGACAGAGCTTCAGAGAGGAATCATTACAAGGTGCATCTTCTTCTTCTCCTCCTCCTCCTCCCTCATTTATCATCTACTATTTGAAATGTGAAAAGTCGGGTTCAGGTTCTTGTCCGCTCACTTGATAAGATCGTCTTGGAGGTTTAATTTCGCTCGGACTGCGAGTCAGGACTGAATCCGTGAGATCTGCTGTGAAGCAGCTGCAGTGACAAACGGCCAGTAAAACACTAACTAAAGCCTGTGAAAAGACGTGTGCTGACGTCACAGCCACAGACGCCATCAGTTGGCCGCCGCCCCTGAGCGCTGCTTCACGGCCGCTCGGAGCCCCTGAGTAAGATGGCGGCGTGTGACGCCTCCCACCAGCCCGGATACGACGACTGCGTGTGTTTGTGCGGAGAGAGAAGCGAGCGAGAGGAGCCGCTGTCTTCTGTTCTTCCGCTGTGTGTGTGTGTGTTCGGCGGGAGTGTGTGTGTGTGTGTGTGTTCGGCGGGAGTGTGTGTGTGACGGAGGAACGTGTGACACGAAGGCTGGCGGGAGGAGAAGCAGGAGGAGAAGCAGGAGGAGCATCTCGCCGCTGGTCCTGGTGTTTTGGATCTGAGGTGATCTGAGGTGATCTGAGGTGGAGCAGCATGAAGATGAAGTTCTCGCCTCAGTCTGCGTCACCGCGCGCGGGTTCCTGCGGCGGCTCCTCGCTGACGCTCCCTGACGTCTCCGGAAGAACAAACCGAGAGTAA
>CAESWR010001092.1:67627-81802 GCA_903171835.1 Mullus surmuletus | reverse complement strand
CACACACACACACACACAGAGCAGTCTGTCCAGCTGCCGTGGTTGTGAAGGCTCCTCTCAGAGTGACGGGAGGAGCCGCGGCGCCCCGTGATCTCACACACGATGGGACGTTTGCTGCCTCACGACTCAGAAGATTCCTGCTGACATGATGCAGCTTTTCTCCTTGAATCTCCGTGAGAGTTGAAGACAGTCGGCGTGTAAGTTCCAAACTGAAAGCAGGATTCTGCCCGTGATCATCACACATTTCACAGGAAGCGATCCAGCAGAAGAAGGACTGAATGTTTGATGGAAGTGGAGCCACTTCTTCCCCGGCATGCGGTCGCTGCTGCTGCTGCTGCTGAAGCTGAAGAAGCTGCTGAAGCTGAAGAAGCTGCTGCTGCTGCTGAAGCTGGCGGTTACATTCAAACATCCAAGTCAATCAGTCAAAGAGACAGAAGAAGAAGGAACTTGTGAAGCAGGTCTGAGTCTTCATCATCTGGACCAAACTCTCAACTAAGGCCAAAGGAAAAGAGCAGAGCAGGACGATTCCATGACACGTTTGGTTGGGCCAGATGTTCCCTCAGCAGCTGCTCCAGCTGCTCCAGCTGCTCACATGGAGGCTTGAAAGCAAAGAAGTTGGGGGATTCTTAGTTTTGCTCCTACAGTCAGTTAGTCAGTCAAGTGTGTTAAAACAACACCTGGACACAACGTGAGGACGTGGAGATACACAGCTGAGAAACAGCTAAACACTCCACAAAGAGGGCTGGAGCAGCCTGTGGCCGCGCAGGAGGTCCCAGTCAGCGCCGGCCCCCCACACGCTGCTCTGGCCACAATAGGGCCTTCATGCCACAAAATGCACTTTTAAGATCTTTCAGGTGAGAATGTTGTTGCTTCTACACCACAGTGGAGAAGCATTGAACTCTGGGTAATCATCCAGATGTTCTGCTGTAAGGTCAGTGACAGCATAGAAGTACACTTGATAATGTCAGTTTGCAAATCTTTGACGCGATGCTTGCCGTGTTGCTGTAGATCAGGGGTCACCAACGCGGTGCCCGCGGGCCCCAGGTAGCCCCCAAAGACCACGAGGTGCCCGTGGGCCAGTTCCAAAGTTTAATTGTAGTCTGTTGCTATTCTCTTTTCATCAGAATTGCAATTCTATAGATTGGAAAATGGCAATATCTTTAAAAAGCATTACAAATATTGTTATTATACATGTATGTTTATGTGACCTCTGTCCTATTGTACTTCAAAATTCAAAGCAAATTAGTTACTTCAGAAGTGTATAAAACTGGTCGCCCTTCGTAAGACTCAGGATCCATGAAGTAGCTCTCAGGGGCAAAAAGGTCGGTGACCCCTGCTGTAGATGAGGGATAGACGGGGGGGCGGGGCCAGGGGGGTAGAAACGTGGCTCTGATGTGATTGGATGGGCCGGTCAGCACTCACACCAGTGATGGAAATGACGGCTCTCTTCAGTGAGCCAATCATTGAGCTCAGCTCATCAAGAAGAGCCGGCTCTTTCGGCTCCCAAACGGCTCTTCATTTGACCACTTATACATTTTCTAATTCAGCCAAACTTGGTGATAAACTTGTACGTGTGTGTCCACATACCTCTTAAATAATGCAGTGCATCCTTTGTACTGGAGGATTCACAAGGACAAACGACATTTTCTAACATCAGTAGAACATCAGCCAATCGTTCCACTGCGTTTACAGACCCTTGAAACTCTGAAAGCAGCAGTGAAGCACTGACCTGCTTGAAGATCCTCTCTGCTTCACACAGCAGGCAGAGACATCTTTCAAACTTGAGCATAGAAATATTAAAGGACAGTTATTTTCAGATTTTCAACATTTATTTAAAGACAAATAATCAAATAAATAACTTAAGAAAAAGAAAAAGCTGTATTTCAATGAACAAATTCAAATGCCTTTGTGTCACCAATGTTGTTAACGTGCATCCAACTGCTGCTGCGTTTCCTCTCACTCATCTTTGTGTTCCCTCCTTTCTCTCCTTCTCTCCTTCTCTCCCTTCTCTCCTTCTCTCCTCGTCTCTCCTTTCTCTCCTTCTCTCCTCGTCTCTCCTTTCTCTCCTTCGCTCCTTCTCTCCTCGTCTCTCCTTTCTCTTCGTCTCTCCCTTCTCTCCCTTCTCTCCTTCTCTCTTTCTCTCCTCGTCTCTCCTTTCTCTCCTTCTCTTCTTTCTCTCCTTCTCTCCTCGTCTCTTCTTTCTCTCCTTCTCTCCTCGTCTCTCCTTTCGCTCCTTCTCTCCTTCGCTCCTTCTCTCCTCGTCTCTCCTTTCTCTCCTTCTCTCCTTCGCTCCTTCTCTCCTTGTCTCTTCTTTCTCTCCTGAGCACTCGTCTAATAATGAGCACAAGCCCAGTCATGCACGGCACGCATGGAGCACCGTCAGCCTTCATTCTGCCTTCGAGTTTTTTTAGAGAGAGAAAAAGAAAAGAAAACGGCTCACAGACGGAGCCGAATCCCATCGTTCACACCTACTGAAGCAGAGACGCTGTGAGTGCTGAGGCAGCAGCAGCAGCTTCAGCAGCAGCAGCTTCAGCAGCAGCAGCTTCAGCAGCAGCAGCTTCAGCAGCAGCAGCAGCAGCAGCAGCAGCAGCAGCTTCAGCAGCAGCAGCTTCAGCAGCAGCAGCAGCTTCAGCAGCAGCAGCTTCAGCAGCAGCAGCTTCAGCAGCAGCAGCTTCAGCAGCAGCAGCAGCTTCAGCAGCAGCAGCTCTCTGCAGCGACTCCACGTCACATTGCCCAATTTCTCCGAAAAGGTTCTCAGCAGCAACTTCAGCAGCAGCTTCAGCAGCAGCTTCAGCAGCAGCAGCAGCAGCAGCAGCTCTCTGCAGCGACTCCACGTCACATTGACCAATTTCTCCGAAAAGGTTCTCAGTTCCAGTCTCTCTGTATAACAGCAGCTCCTCATGGAGGAGCCTCAGAAAGCCCTGGCAGACAGAGAGCGGCTGCAGGTGATGATGACGATGTGGGAGTTTCCAGTTCTTCTGTTTTCAGTTGGTTTCAAGTCTGTGACGTGAGGCTGTCAAAGGGCCTGTGTTGGTGAGGCGCCGCCCTCTGCTGGTGTGCTGCATGAACAGCTCGCTCACGTCTCAAGGCACTGAGTCAGAGCAGTGTGGGGGCCATTCATTTTATTTTTATTAGTATTATTTAACCAGGAGAAAATCCCATTGCGATGAAGAACCTCTTTTTCAAGGGAGTCGCTGCCAAGATTGGCAGCAGCAAACACAAACCAGGTTACACAGTTAAACCGTCAAAACAGGAAAAAACAGTCAAAACAGTTACAACACAAACAAAAAACTACTAAAAAGATCAAGTTAAAAGTAAAGGAGGAGGAGGAGATTGCCGTGATCGTGGGGAGGGCAGTGATGTGTAGGCCTGTCTCAATTATCAATAACTCAACTCATGGCACGATCAATGACAACGAACCCCATCATTTTGCCGCCTCAATCAATCACCATGGTGATGCGTGTGTGTCTTCCTCGTCCCTCTCTACCAAACATGCTGGATGTTAAGAGGCTTCACTCTGTGCGTCGCTCTCAGCACCTGCACAGGAATGAACGGAGTGAACCCTCCTGTCAGTCATCCACTATCTTTGTGTGATTGGGGGGAGGCGGGGCCTACACACACACACACACACACACACACACACACAGTGAGCCTCCTGGAGAGCTCTGGACATTCCCATGACAATGTTAAATGCACTTGAGAAATGATAGTTTATTGCTTTTTAAAGGCTGCACTTGCATTTTTGTGCCACATTATCACGACATTAGTCACAAAATCATCTCAAACTAATGTTGACCATAATATTGTTTATCCACAATAATTTGTGGGACAATGTTTGGTCCAGCAAAATGTGTTAGTCTGACAGACCGAGGGGTGTGTGAGGGGTGTGTGAGATCACACCGAGAGAAACAAGACGACTTCTTAGTGGATCCACAACACACACACAGAGAGAGAGAGAGAGAGTGTGCTGTTGTGTGTGAGGTGCAGAGAGGCGTGTGTCTGAAGCTCTGAAGGTCTGAAGGTCTGGCTGTCTGCTGGTGTTTTGCAGGAGCCGTCCCACGTGGCCTCGTTCGCCCCCACGCCCAGCCAGGCGCGGCCGGCCGGCCAGCTGACGGAGGAGGAGCAGATCCGCATGGCGCAGCGCATCGGCCTCATCCAGCACCTGCCCAGCGGCGTCTACGAGGGAGGACACGGCGGCTCGGAGAAGAAGATCAGAGAGTGAGCAGCTCTGATTCTGCTGCTGTGACGGCACTTGGTGCTCCATGTCAAACAATGAGAAACGCTGCAGGCCGGCTTGTTATAGTTAACCACAACTAAGACTTCAACTAAAACTAGCAGCCAAAAAATAGTTAACTCAAATAACAACAAAACTGTCAAATAAAAAAAAAAAAAAAAAAACTACAGTGAACATTACAAAACTAACCAAAACTACAGTGAACATTACAAAACTAACCAAAACTAAACTGAACTGCAGATAAAATCAGCCCTGTTTTGGTTGATGGTTTGGTTTTCTCCCCAATAAACACTCAACTAAAACTAGTCAATTCCACTAAATCAAAACTCAACTAACTGAAGCCAAACTAAGCTAAAGTGTGTGTGTGTGTGTGTGTGTGTGTGTAGATTGAGGAGGATGGATGGTTCAAGACCTTCAGCTCATTCTCACCTTTTTACTTCCAATCATTTCCAGCTGCGACTGTAGAGGAAGACGAGCAACTCTCCTCTTTTTATCATCATTTGTCCAAGTAACTTCAGGTGGATGCTGACACATGCTCTTCTTCTCCTCCTCTCCTCTCCTCCTCTCCTCCTCTCCTCCCCTCCCCCTCCGTGCAGGTGTGTGATCTGTATGCTGGACTTTGTTTTTGGAGACCCCGTCCGGTTCCTTCCTTGTATGCACATCTACCACATGGACTGTATAGACGACTGGCTAATGAGATCCTTCACCTGCCCGACCTGCATGGAGCCAGTAGATGCTGCCCTGCTCTCCACCTATGAGACCAACTAATCCTTCACCCCTCCATCATCCCTCCATCACCCCCAACAAGATCCCACACCAAACCTAACAGCTGAACTCCTAAAGAACTGTATTGGCCTCTATTTTTGCACTTGCAGTGTCAGAATTCACGCACTTCCTGATGGCCCTCCATAAGCCCCGCCCCTCCTCCCTCACCAAATGTGTGACACCAATACAAGCTGTGCAAAACATGTCAGTCGCAAACCCATCTAGACAGCAGCATGACTGTTTGTTGTGAAGAAGTGTTCTGTGTGTGTGTGTTTGTGTGTGTGTGTGCGTGCGCGGGTGTGCGCGGGCCGGTGATGTTTCCACTTGAGCCGGACTCGGTGGTGTTTCCTCTTTTTCCTCTAACTGCCTGTCTCATTGATTACTGAGCAAATTGTTTGGAGGTGTGGTGAGAAGTCTGAGGTGGACGTCTTTAATTAACGTCGGCTGAGCTTTGACGACACGTCGGCACTCAAAGTGCCTGTCACAAATATGCACAGCTGGGAGCGGCCGGAGGCGAGGAGGCGAGAGGCTGCAGGAAGCAGACTCAAGAGGTCACGCCGGGAAGCCAATCGGTGTAGGAGCTGTGAGAGGGGGAGGAGCCACGAGAAGGCCTCTGCATCAGTCACTTTATTAACTTCATTAACTCTTCATCTGATTCTGAGACTTGCACTTTACCTGCAGGACAAGATCTAAAACTGTACATTAATATTTGTACCTTGATAATGTTGCACTATTGAATTTTCTCCTGAGATGCAAATAAGTCACACGGATCATCGAAGCTTCTACAGCAGAGGCCCGACCATGGATTGATGAGGGCTACAATTCACAGCTGCTCTGTGTGTGTGTGTGTGTGTGTGAGAGAGAGAGAGAGCTTGATCTTTGCTCTTCCTCCCTTTAAGTTCAAAGTAACTGTCCCTTAATTATCACCTTTTTCTTTGTCCCACCAAGTTTGCTTTTCTGTTGCTTTTGTTGTTTGTTGGTGGACACGTCGCTGTTTCTTCCTGTGTGTGTGTGTGTGTGTGTGTGTGTGTGTGTGTGGCTGCATTGCTGTGTGATGTCAGACTGACTGAGCAAACAGTTTGAAAGATTTCTCTCATGATGTGACCATAACAAAAGGGTTTTTTTTTCTGTTGACCTTTCCTTTGCTGTGTTTTTTAAACTTATTCTGAACATTTCTTGTACTGTTATTTCTTGTTTTTTGTCTGAAGCAGAGCAACAGAGCCCTCAATTGAAATAAATAATAAAGGAGTAATCCCCGATTGTTTAATTAAGGACAATTCCTGAGCAAAGACTCTTCAGTGCAGGTGAATGGGTGGACTTTACAGCACACTGGAAGTTACAAAAACACTCCAGTCTGTCTTTAAGCTTCTCAAAATGGCCTTTATCTTAAGTAAGAGTGATGTAGATATTATCTCCGGCCCATGTGACTGGCTGGCATGTTGTTTCAAACACAAAGTGACCTAATCCTGACCGCCAGCAGCCTGTTCTGAGGGTTTGGACCTCGGGTCACACGGTGTTCAGGCTCCACAGTCTCATGTCGTTCCTGATTGCAACATGCAGCGCTTTCTTCAAATTTCAGCATTAATCAGCTTAGTTGTGCCCCAAAATCTGCGTGCTTTTGTTTGCAGATCGGACTGAGTTACACAAACAGAAGCGTCACTCTTTGGGCTGCTATAATAAGATTTTCTGTGGCCACATCCTAAATCTCTGCAAACATGTGAGGAATTCAGATGGGTGGATTGTTGCTGCTCTTTGCACCAACGTCTGTGACAGCTTTTTAAATACTGCGAGAATGTCAAGATGGCCGCTGATCACAAAAGGCTTTTGCCAGAATAGGACCAATTTGAATGTTGTTGGTCTGTCAGAGGCAGTGAATGCACCACATGATGACAAGAAGGTGACATCAGGTTTGGTTCTGAGAATGAAATGTATTTTTCCCAAGATGAAGTACCCCACATTAAGACATTTCAATTGGGAGTAGAAGATTTGCACACATGACCGAGTCTCAAAAAGCTTTTATTCTTCATGACACGTAGGTACCTTCATTGGGGCGTCGCTCTGGAGCGATCACGGTTTGTACATTCCGTGAAAAGTGACAGGAATGCTGCACTCCACCTCTGCTCTGGCGATCTCAGACAGGTCCTTGGCGTTGAGGATCAGGACGTACGCCGGCCTCTGGGTGCCAGGAACCGCCACGATGGTCAGCAGCACACCTGCAGACACAGATATTTATATAAGAGTTTTGATGAATCATTCGAGAGATTCTTCAACACTATCTGGTGCTGTGTTGTGAATGTCAGTATTAAAGGGATAGTTGGGATTTTTTGACATGAAGTTGTATGAGATCCTCACCATCAGTGTCATGCATCAGCAGTGACTTTTCCTCCACTGTGTACCAGTTGATTGCGAGGTCGGACAAGAATTGTTGATGCAAATGTATGACTCTTTTGAACGAAAGCATGTTGTTTTTTGGAGCCAAACTCTTCATCCGTGTGACTCCAGCAACTAGAGGAACTACTTTCTGCAACAGAGAAACCGGGCTGGAACTCGGCTCACGGGATGCAGTGGAGGAAAAGTCACTGCTGATGAAGCTCACTGATGGTGAGGAGCTCATACAACTTCATGGAGAAAAATCACAGTGATGGTAATTTGATAGAAACAGTTCTTCTTCTTCTTTGTTTGTCACATTATCTTCACTGAACATGCATGTTGATGAGTTTCTCCATAACACTTTCCTGCAGATGTTTCACAATAAGAGCATTATTAAGAAATGAATGATCTCTGCCCACTGAAACAGTTGGGGTCTCATAATTTGAAATGGATACAAATCATGATAAGTTTGTATTAAAGCAGTAACTTTGAACAATGCAAACAGGAGCGAGATCTCTTATTAAAATACAATCAATTACATTTGAGAAACAGATGTAATTAGAGAAAAAAAGTCCTGTAACCCTCTGTAGTTTAGGTAGATAAAGGTCTCCGTCACATTTGAGTAGAATAATCCTATTTCTATAAATGTCGTAGGATCTTTTTTTAAAGGACATTTTATTTTCACGGACCCCGTGCAATTACACCACGGAACCACCTCCAGTAACGAGCGGTGGGCGCACAGAGGGTGGCAAAACATACAAAGTGCTGCTTTGAATTCAAGTTTTCTCCCTGGAACACAAATAGGACCAATCGGGTGCGAGTGTTAGTCCAGCTTCCCCAGGAGGCCGTAACATTCAATCTGCGTCCTCACAGGGAGCGAGACTCTTGCTTATGGTTCATGTTCCGCACTTCAAGGAGTGTGTACGCTTTGCAAACAGGAAGTGAGGTGATAATGGCGGTGATGGAGCTGGTTCTGATCAGGATATCTGGACCCTGTTTGCCTCCCTTTCTCCAGCAAACGCAATTTTAAAATGATTTCACATGAAATGTGAATTTCTCAAACTGTCAAAGCCGCGTTGCATTGACCGGAACTGAACTCTGAGCAGTTACCGTTGCACTGGTTTCAGCTGGTTCGGGGTGAGCACACTCTCTACAAAGCTCCCACACAACAAGCTTAGCAAAGCCAAGTCTGTTGCATCCTGTCAATTCTCACTCAAACGCGTCTCACTGAGGTGCCCTCCGGCCCGGGAAGGATTTCTCATTTGAATGTTGAAGTGTAGTTGAGTGTTGACTGTTAGAGCCCTACCATCGTCCTCATCGACGCCTTCAGGAGTCTGGACAAACAGCGGCTCTGAGGGGTAGGAGTCCGGTTCTTGCCAAACCCAGGTCTCCTTGGTCTTCACATTCAACTTCACAATCTGCACAATCGACAAGACAGCAGAAGTCAAGTGAGGGGAGCTGGACCGCATCCTGAGTCTGTCACCTCCACTGCTCAGCGCACCCTGTCTGGGATGAAGTGGTTGAGGCCCAGGCCGTACGCGTAGGTGTAGTTCTTCCCTCCGTGCCGCTCATAGTTGATCTGCGGGAACTCAAATGCTGCAAAAACACCATGAAGATGCAGATGGTGAGGGACAGTGAGGGATAGTGTCTACTGTCACCGAGTGAATGCGTTGGCTGTTGTTGGCGTTACCCTGGCGCGGCCCAGAGAACAGCACCTCAGGTTCCAGCCAGATGGTGCCGTCAGCGTGCATCACCGCCGTGGCCGTGGTGTACGGCAGGCTGATGAGGTTCTTCCCCTGCTCCTCCTAGGCCGCGGTAAGATGACATCAAGGCATGTGAGACCCTGCATGTGTGTGTGTCTCTGTAAAACGTACGAGTGGTGACTCACTTTGTGGACGTCCAAGGGAATAACGTATCTGCGGACCTCTGGTTGGGGTGCCATCATGGCGGCCTTCTTCACCTCCTCCCAGTTGGCTCTCAGGTTGGCCAGCCAGAGATAGTTGTAAACAAATTCAAAGCTGCCACGACAGAGCCAATACTAGCATCAAGCAAACCGGCTGATGATGATCTCAACAAAAGCCCCACCGACTAGCTTACCCTTTCCACGCACACAGGTCCACCACAATGAAGCCTTGGTCCTCAAAGGTGTTGATGTGGTGGAACATGCCAATGGCGGCGCCTTTGAACCTGTGATCGATGTACTCTCCCGGGTCTTTCTTGGCGATGTGGAACAGCGTCTGTCAACAGAGAAAAATAAATGGAGGAGGTTACAAAGAACTTTGGAAAGTGAGTGAAGATCAGCCTCACTTACTCCCTGGCTTTCATTGGACTCGAAGCAGTCCATGTAGTTGGAGCCACGGATGCTCCAAGCGCTCAAGAACTTCAGCAGATTGATTTTCACGGGTGTCTCCACAAAGACAAAGTGGTTGTCCGACATGCCGAAGCTGAAACAAGATGAGGCCGAGTCAAACGCCGGCGTGATGAACCAGAGGCAGATCCTGTCAGCACGCCACGCCCACCTGTGCACGTAGGAGGGCTTGAACCTCTCGGCACTGGGGAACTGCACCACCACCTTGGACTTCTCGATGGGATCAGACTTGTCTAAGAAGCACATTTGAAGCAGGTGTCGTGATATTTCAAAGCATAACTTCTATTCGTGTTTGAAGAATCTGACCACATCTGGTGATCGACAGACTGAGCAGGAAGTTTCTACATTATTGTCATTTTTTTACAACCCAATCCGCAATACAAAATACACACATTCACAGTTCCACTAATCTCTAAAAGGCAGTCAGGGCTCACGCAGACTCCAACCTTTCTGCGTTGGTGGAATTCGAACAATATTGTAAGCCAGCGTTGCCCCTTTGCCCATGCAGTTGCCGATGTTGTACACGGTTCCATCTCTCTCAATGTGAGGGTGGGCTGTCACTCCATTGATGTTGATGAAGTTGCACATGTCAACCTACAGGGAGAGGAGATGGTGAGGAAAAGGAGGAGGAGGAGGAGGAGCCTCCTTACGGGTGTGATGGATTCGTCCTTCTTTTCTTCCAACAGTTTGTTCCTGATCTAAAGCCCCCTCTTCACCTTCTTCAGGGTCTCCAGCGTATCAGGATTGACTTTGGTGATGAAGTTGGTTTCTGTCACAGCGTAGAAGTCCTCACCAACCGGGTAGACGTTCACCAGGCAGTTGTCTGTCACCTCAACACCTTTGAAGTATGAGAAGAACCTGCGACCAGAGAAAAACATTCAGAAGAAAAAACATGTGTGCAGAAAGGAGCAGAGGCCTGGTGAAAGCAGACCAGCCCACCTGGAGAAGATGTTCTTGCAGGGGTCAGGATACGCAAAGGTGCCAAACTCGGTGATCACCACGCGCTTCTCCGTGATGGCTCGCACGTACGCGTCAGTCTTGACAAATCTGAAGCACAGAAACACGAGTACACAATAAATGCAGCTCTTTGATCTTCTGAGAGCCATGAGGTGAGCTCTGGTACCTACTTCCTGTAGTAGGTGACCTGGCCGTTCTTAAAGTCGAACTTGTGCATGAGGGCCTGTCCATCAAACAGGTGATAGAAGGGCTCGTCGCCAACCTCAAAGAGCCCGGGTCCCAGACGCAGGAGACTTCCCTTCAGGAACGACGGGATCCTTCCTGCCAAGCAGCAGCAGCAGCAGCAGCACAACCCTCAGTCAGCAGCTGCCTTCGTGGAATTTTGTGATAATAAAGGTTTTCTAACAGTCGTATGTGTCCCCATAGCCTGTGTATGAGGCACCAGAAGTGAAAAAAGTTGTGTTTCAGAGTCTGAGATTCTTCCCTTTGTGACGTCAAGAAGGGAGTTAACATCATTAATATGTGGAGACATTGAACATCAGATCTGTGAGCGAAGCCTCGTCTGAAGCAGCGTGAGACACTTGTTTGTCATCTGGATGGTTGTAGCTGCTGTTGACGGAGCTGTTTGTGCGCTGCAGAGTAATGTTAGCCTCTGTTGTTGTGAGGAGCGGGTGGTCTGCAGTGGTTACCCACCATAGATAGATCTCCCCCAGCTTCTCCAACACTCTCTGACTGACAGGCAGAGCTCGTGTTCACCTTCCTTTGTTAGCTGATGGTAGCTGATAGCAGCCGCAGCAGCTGAAGGCTAATGAGAGCTGCTGGTGTAGCTTCTGTGTGTGTGTGTTGGTTGGTTTGTTTATTGAGAGGTGTTGTTCATGGCTGCAAAGTTGAGCTGCTAAAGGCTGCAGCAGAGCTCGAGGTGTGTGTTTGGCCTTCATTAATATTACTATTACTGTTACTGTTACTGTTAATATTACTGTTACTATTACCACAGCCATCTCCATAAACACACCCTCAACAGGACCAAGACTGAATTTGGGGTAAAACACTTTGAATATGGTGTTGTTGGACCTCTGACACCAGTGAGAAATTGTAGGAAAATGGTGTAATATGGGAACTATAAGCTTAGTGTCTTTTAGCTCAGCGTGTTTCAGCAAAGTGTGTTTCACTAAGCGTGTTCCAGCTCGATGGGTTTTATCTTGGCGGGTTTCAACTCGGTGCGTTTTAGCTTAGTGTGTTTCGGCTCGGCAAACACACCTGTGACTGTAGCAGGAAGTGGCTCCGACAGCTCCTCACAGGTCTCAAAGATCTTCTTGTAGCCACCAGCTGGATGCTCAAACCTGCTCTCAGCAAACAGGGACATTCAGCGTGACTCTGCTGGTGCCGTTTCAGACTTAAATAATCCATCCTGATCTGCCGCCCACTCGCTAAAGTCTCACTCACGCTCACTCACGTTAAATACTGCTCCAGAAAGATGCAACAAGTGCAAACTCACCTGCTCACCATGGTTCCTCTGGGCCCTCACACGACAAAGAACACGGCAGACGGAACCCCTCTGGTCACCTCTCAACTGGAAGTCTCGCCTCACCCAGTAGCCCGGGGTATTTATTGGACTGGTGGCCCTCGCGCTCATTGCCTTCGGTGGGGTAAAGCTCCCCGCCGGCCAATCAGATGACGTGGTGAACAAGAATCCCATTGTGCTGGATGGCTCAATGGCTGCCCCTCTGAAGCCGGATTTATTGCCGAGAATATTTATTGCAGAGAATTACAGCGAGTGGTGCAACATGCTTCCACTTTTGCAACTTTGTCCTGAGTCACGCAGCCAAATAAACTATTTCTGACTGTTGTGGTGCAACATGGAGGATTGACCACGTCAAACAATAAACCCAGGTCTATTTGGAATCATTTCACAGATACACAAGCAGGCACACAAACACACACATACACACACACACACTCAAGCCTGATCTGTGGTCATTCGGTGATAGTCATGAGAGCAGGACGAAGGTTTGTTTGATGTGTGAGATGTTTCCTAAAGAGGATCAAACCAGATCAGCCTTTGTTGTTCCCCTCCTCGCTGCTCTTCTCTTCTCTCACTGCTAATTGAATTAAATGTGGCCAGTTGTCCTTTTGTCTGAACGCCGTCCCCTGCTTATCTGCGTGTGACTCTAATCCAGGTGTGGGGGTTACAGCAGCCTGGAGACAAACGCTGCTTTGTTTCCCATCCACACACAGAACTTTGCCAGGAGCTGCTGTCATCATCATGGTCTCCATCGGCCTACAGCACTCCTTCACTCACTGCTGATTCAGTGCAGACCGTGCAACGTTTCTGTCATTTTCTTTCATTTCAAGGTGACGTTTTCTTGCAGAAACCTAGTTAGTGTTGCAAAGGATTGTAACATTTCCGCTAAATCCCAGGAAAGTGTCCTGAAAATGAGAATATTGAAAATGTTGAGGGTCTCGTTGCCGTCAAATTAAATGAGTTGTTGTAGACGCTGAGGTGCAGGTCCTTGCTGAGCAGGAAGCACGGCCTGAAGAGAAGCTCCACCAAACATCTGGACATGTTTGAATGGGTCTTTTTTTGGGGAGCTGAGGGAACATCAGGAATATGTCTGGACTATTGTAAATACCTGAACCTTCTTTGATTTTTCACCATTCATGGTTTTTGTTGTTCTGGGAAAGAAACCATCAAAGTTCTACACTTGTAAAAACTGATGAGGTTCATTTATAAATGTTGTATCAGACATATTTGCATGTTTGTTTGCTGATGACAAATATTGATGCCTATATTCATGACACTTAGACTCAGTGAGGGAAAATTCACCCACATTCCCTGGAAATTCATTGATGATGTCATTTAAAAATATTGCATTAGACATGTTTGGATGCATGTCTGCTTATAACACACCAACATGTTTCATATTCATACATGGATATGAGCAGCTACATGCAGCTACTATACATTCCCTGATAATTTCCAAAAATTCCCATGGAAAGTTTCCAACATTGAAAATTCCTGGAATTTTGCAACCCTAGTCCTGAATCCACACCATTAGTTCTCAGCTGGTTACCTCATTATCTCCTGTGTGTGTGTGTGTGTGTGTGTGTGTAATTTCACCCGCAGCCCATGGCCTGCTGCCAAAACACAGCTCAAACCTTTTATAAGATCTTTTTCTGGTTATTTTATTCAAACATTTCTGAGTCAGCTGTGAGGCTGCTTCAGCATCAGAGAGTGAGAGGCTGCTGCAGACTCCAGCTGATCGCGTCAGGAGGAGGAGGAGGGTTCTCCTGTTCTCACCTCTACTCTCAGTGGTCTGGTTTCTTCTGGTGGGTTCACTGGGAGAGCTCTTTGATTTCAACTAACCTGGTACATAAAACAAAGGTTCAATGAAAGGAAGTAACTGCTGCTGGAACCTCGTGAGAGCCAGCCATCCATTCTGTCCACTCTAGAGGACAGGAGGGGGGGGGGGGGGGGGGGGGG
>CAESWR010001091.1:192121-211110 GCA_903171835.1 Mullus surmuletus | reverse complement strand
GCAGGTAAGGAGCGAGACATTTTATTCAGGGTTTGCAAACACTAAAGACTGTCATTCACTAGGAGGACAGTCAGAGGACTTCAAGTGTTTTGATATTAACAGTTCAAAATGTGATATGTCAATGCATTGTGCCAAACAGATTCCAAATGATCAATATTGTGCACATATCTTCCCAAAAAGGCAGAACAAACTTTAAAAGATGAGTTAGGACTGATGAAGCAACGTGTGGTTATTTTCCTCGATTTATTGCGACAGAAAAAAAAAGAAGTAAAATTAGTAGTAGTAGTAAATGGAGTGCAGAAATAAATTTAAATCCTGCTCAAATTCAGCCATCCTACAACGCTACCTTGACCAAGATTTATGAGTGCCACTTTGACTGCTGAAAAATCTTGGCACATATGGAGGCCGATTCATATTTCAACGATAGATACATGATTGTAAATGTGCTTCATCTTAGGAAAAAAGAAGACAAAAGCCTCCGTCCATACATCAATCCTCGGCAGCTGTCATTATCTTGATATGGCTCTAAATCATCAGTGAAGTGTTTTGTAGTTATCCCACTGTTAAGTCTTTTATGAACCATTCGCCACAAATCCACCCTCCCCACCCCACTTTCCGCGGCGTGCAAAAACAAAAGGGCCACGTATGACCACAAAAGGGAAAGTCATTTGTGAAATGTCCTGATTATGTGGGGTTGTGCAACGTAAAAACAATTTGCCTGATTACTTCCAATTGATTCGGCCTTACAGTTAAAGCCTCCGCGTGCAGCCCGGTGAGCCGCGCTCTGCCGTGCCGATGCATGGGCAGACAGAGGAGTAATTTCTCCAATGTGCAGCTGAGCCAGCTTACAGCCAAAGCTAAAGCCTCCTGGATGCTGCTAAACCTTCGGGGAGGCTAAACACTCCGCTAGCGAACGGCTAACTCGGTCTGCTTAAAGCCCCCCCGGAGGATTTGTCTGTGGCACAAAGTGAATTAAAGGTGACCTTCTGGAAGGGATGGAGGGAGTAAAGAGAAGGGCAATAGGGATGCCGAATACGCCCAGGTTTTCCTTTGGGTTCTTGTGGGTTATGAGGCTCCTGACACTTCCCTATCATTGCCCCCTTGATTCCATCTATGACTGACATTGATATGTGCTCCAACACACTCAATTATACCTCAACACACACCTATAAAACAAATCACAGCTCTACTTTATGAATAAAAATGTGTGTATCACTGCAAATTGTATGTGCTCATTGTGAATGTGATGTTCTGTCATTTCTGCACCATCAGGGGTGGAAGAGAATCATTAAGGCCCAAAAGCGCCGCACTGTTTCCGTGGCTGCTCAACAATGTATTTTCCCATTAAGAATTTCTCCCATAAAATGTCTGGAACAGCTGAAATATAATACACGTTTCGTGCCAAAAAACTCCCGGAGGCTGCAGCTGCTGACTGCCGAGAAAATTAACATTTTATCCTCGTCGAAAGGGAAAATAAAAATAAGAAAGAGAAGATAAAAATCGCCTCAGGTTTGGAGAAAAGAGGGAGAAAAGATAAAGGCTGACACGAGGAGACAGTATCGGAATAGGAAGGACTATTATCACACCAACCACTACGTTAAGGTGGAGGTTAAGGTGCTTTTTTACCTGCCAAAAACCAAATTTCCCCTCAAATAAAATCTTGAAAATTTACTGTAGAGGGATATTTTTTACACAACAGAGTGAAAAGACAGATAATGAGGGACAAATATGTTGCTGACCTGACTGTTGATGTCTGCTTTATGTTCCAGTAATACTGAAACCAGCTCCTTGTGTCCTCTGTCGCAGGCCCAATGCAGGAGAGCCCGACCCTGCAAACACACACAAGAGCAATTAACATCACCGGCATGGGCAAAAGTTGAAAATTACAACCAAAAGTCAGTTTAAGAAGAGCGCTGCGCATATTTGATGTCTCTTTACAGTAGCTCCTGCTCCTCCAAAATAACCGGTACTCCATCAGTTTCTCTGCTTCCAGACAAAATAAATTATGCAACACCATTCAGAACTCAGAGCCTTTGGACCTCATAATAACCTGCAGACAGAGTGACACAACATGTGGTGTGTGCGGTGTGTGTGTGTGTGTGCGTGCGTGTGTGTGTGCGCGCAAAGAAGAGGAGTAGGTGCCTTGAAGCGGCGACCGAGGACAAATTGCAGAAACCTGCCCGCTCTGTAAGTCTTGATTGATGGCAGCCCGGTGCACAAAACAAGTGCAGCCCCCTGATCAGCAACCCCCCTACTCTATATCACGCAGACACACGCTCGCACACAAGTGCACACACACACACACATACACGTGCACCAGCCTCTGCTAAGGTCCAAGATCCTTGTTCTAATAAAACCGCGCAAGCTCATTTTTCAGTGAGGCCAATTAGGTAAAGCAAACTCTCCAAGTCCAATTCTGTTGCTTAAATCATATTGATCACCGTGGCTGCATGTTAAAATGGATACTTATGAGTCAGGCCAGAATACAAATAAGTCGGCCGCTCACTCTACCTCTCACTCCCTCCCTCTCCATCCCCTGCTCCCCTCCAGGTGTGCTGCTACTGACTGCTGGCCTCCGTTTCACTGAGGAGTTTGCTTGTTCTAACCAGATGCTGTAAGTATTGTGAGCGCTTTGGAGGGTCTGTGGGGGATAGAAGTGGACTGAATGACAATCGCACCAATGATAGGGGCTCTCTTTTATTATTTCATAGCTGAAAAAGAGGTCAGAGGATTAATAAGCGCTTAGGAGGAATTGAGAAAACCTTTTCTATACACTCTTAATTCTCACTTTTATGCCTCTAACCTATTAAACACACTTCATATTTTGCATGTTTGGGTTGTTAAGCATGCAAAGCTTTGGGTAGAACTTCTCTTTGGGGACCAAAACAGAGTTTGTGCGAACATGAAACTTCTAGAAGACGATGTAGGTTAGATTCAGCTAAGTAAAGGTGTGGTTACGGTCAAAACTTAAGTAAATCATCAGGCAACTCATGTCAGTCAGTCAGTATGAGCTGGAAAATATAATGCACAATGTCACATATAATGTTGGAAACGACCGTTCATCAGCCAACAAATTAATATATTCATACGCTGGACTGTGGTGTATCAGCTGGGTGACAGGTGAAGCTATTCTACTGCAACAACTTTGATAACTAGAAAAAATTTGATTATCCACAAAGTGTGATCTGACCTTGATATCAACATTCTTTTGACACCTATCAATCACTTTGAGGAGCACAGATTTCAGCATGCATTGCCTTTCATGGACATTTGGCTATTTTTGTTTTTTTAATAAAGGCCAGTTTGCAAATTACCAGGACATAACCTTTCAACAACGGCAACAAGGTATTAGAATCAAGATTTGTTTTTTTCTTTAATCATCAACGGAAAGGGGTCATTTTCCTTAGCGGGTAGGAGTCAAAATACAACATGAACGGAAAATTCTAAAACTTGTTGAGGTGCTAAAAATCGGCTGAGAGCGACAGACTGATAACGAGTAATAAAATGCAATAAAGTAAAGTGAGGGTGCATTAGTGAGAGCGTGCAGGACGGCTGTGGAACCGTAAAAACCGAAGCCACGGGCAGAGTACGAACAAACACCACAAGATCTTGGCGTGAATAAATAACAAAAGAAAACAAATGCGAATAATGGTTTGCTCTAAAACACTTTCACCCACTTTCAGTCAAATAAGGACGTTTTGGCAATAGATGGATTAAAATGGTAGCTGACACCAGTGGATTTCTGGCAGTGGGACACAGCTGCCAGGAGCTGGTGTGAAGCCCCTGGCTGGTGGGAAACTTCACCACTGCCCTCTGCTGCTGAGCGGGCCGCACTACAGCCGGCAACGACGAGCGGGCGGACAAAGCTCTCCCCGCCGAGGACCCTTTCGCCATCTGGCCTCTGAGTGGGAACTCACCGGCCAACTGCCTGCTTATCTGAGGAGCGGCCGTGATGAAAGAGAGGCCCGAGAGTGGGCCATTTGGCCGCGCTGATAATGAATCAAGGACGGAAGAATGGATTTCAGGGTCAATCCAGAAAACACCTCAGTGTTGGTAATAGCTGTTCACGCAATTAACACTTCTTGGCCTGAGAAGTGGTTCCCGAGCATTTGAGGCTTCAGATCGGTGAGACCATTATGTAACGATTATTGAAAAAAAAAAAAAAAAAAAAAGGCCCTCAGCCACTGTTTTTCAAGATGATCATTGAGTCTTTCACCTGTTGTCTCTCAGAAGGGGTCACGGTGCAAATCGCAAATCGCAAACCTGCGGCGGCTGTAGATCGAAAGTCCATGGGGGTTAAAACACCTATCCTCAGATGAAGGCACTGCCCGTCACGCTACCTTTATAGTGTTGTCATGGTAATAATCGACTCTTGCATGGAGCTTTCCGCTGGTTTCTTGGCACCATTCTTTGTTACCTCTTCATCTTTCGTATTGACGTCCACCTTCTGGGAGCTGATGGCCTTACTGACGTGGTCGATGTTGTTTTCTCTGCAGTAGTCAAAGATGTTCTTGTCCTCTTCCCTGGGAAACACACACACACACACACACACACACACATGCACATTAAAATGTGATGACTTTGTTGTGCTTAGTTGCATTTAGTTTAAATTTGTTGCCTCTACTATTGGAAAAACACATTTGACCAAGACCGAAACAAAATCCATTGAAAGTATTTTGGCGTTCTATCTTTCTGTATGAATCACTAAGTTGGGCCATCATCAAATAAGGTGATATTTACCAAAGCCAGTGACAAATGTTTAAACACTGATGTGAAGTAAGGTTATGTTGAAGGTTGCTCCATAACAAATGTCTATTTGAGATCATTCAGTTCCCACCATAAAGTAACTAACGAAGTAAACATTAGTACTGCTTGTTCCAATTTTTTTGTTTAAACGTTGAATCAGCAAAGAAATGTATCAGCCCACTGAAAAACTACACAGTTTCTCCAAATACATTTCTTTCAAATTGAGACTTTTCATTCATCACAATTCTGTTGGTTGATGTTATTACATCAGAAATTTCACAGAAAATTAGTTATAACTGGTAAATGAGTTAAGTAGCAGAAGTGTGTATTTTGGTTGTAATGACCCTTGAACTGAGTAACGTGCCCTCGTTGTGCAAACACAGGAAGGAAGGAAAGGACAGTATTTTATCAGACACTTAACAAACACGCTCCCTCTGTGTTGGGCACAAGCGGCAGCCACATGTGCCACATCCCTTGGGAACACACACATGCAAACATGCACACACACACACACACACACACAATAACCATCCCACTTCTGATTCTATCTCTGCGTCTCTAATCACCTCCTGGCATTGGGGACACGAGTGCTGCACTGGGGGGACGGGGGGACGGGGGGGGTGGCAGCAGTGGTGAAGAGCTGCTGGGTGAGGGGGAGAGAAGGGGCGAAATCTCATTTAAAGCTTTACGCCTCTTACCCATGCCGGCCATTCAGATTAATTGAATTTAGTGCTCCATTGTCTGACGGAAGCCCCACGTACCCGCCGGTGTACCACTCTCAGGCAGTAAGTCAGTCACCCCCACCACCACCAAAACCACCCACCCACCCGTTCCTTTCTCTAATGCTGGCTGATCAGGGCTTGACGCGTCCCGACCGGCACCCACCTGGCTCCAGACACACAGGAGCCAAGGTGGGCTGCTCTGACGAAGTCAATGTGTTTATGTTGCTATGGCTACAGTCAGTCCTCTGTTACTTGGTGAAACAGCTTGGCCTAACGTCGGGTTAAAAAGAGAGATTTCACTCCGCTGATCACCAGTCAACATATATTACACTTAGGTTAAAATTAAAGAAGCAGAGGTTTTAGTTTTGGTGCCGTCACCCACTAAAGGTATTTATGGCTCCTCGAGATGTGGATCTCCGGGGCTACACAACTTCCAGTCAAAAACAGCTAAAAACATCTTCCCGCCAGCAAGGCTGCGGTTGTTTTTCCAACCTGTGGGCCAATCAAAGAGCAAGATCAGGATTTCCAAAAATCTCTTCATCCAATGACCAGATTTCCATAAGACTTCAATAAGCTTAAAGGATAATTCCAATATTTGAAACCTGTCTGTGCTCCTTTTTACCCTCATTTTTGGGTCGATATGATTAACAGGCAAAATTGCATTTCAGTATTTGCCAAGAATGCTTTAATTAGCTATGATAAAACAGCAACAAATTGTTAAAGAGAGGCGGACTGTCTGGTATCAATGGTCCATAAAAAGGGGATGTTTTCCCACTGACTATATTGATTATATTGTTGAACATGATACAGAACTCTTGCTCTAAAAAGAGAGATTTCATTCCACTGCTAGTAAATGTTGCAGCCACGCAAATGACCTGTCAGAGGAGGAGCATGCGACAGAGGCTGGATTTATCTAAAAGCTCAACAGTTTGCTCACGCTGTGCATTCACAAATCATGGCAACAAACAAACAGGCAAACTAGTGTGCACCTTGCAGGACACTGTAGACAAACAAGACAGTAGAGCCAACATTTAGTCAGACACAAAGTCTATTAATCGCAAAAAAGTGCTTTCAGTGGATGTACTTTGACACAGACAGTTTACCAATCGGATTACACTGCAGACGAGTTGGGGTTGCTGGTTATTGTGTTGTCAGTTGGAGCCATTCCAAACATTTCTGTCTCGACTAATTGGAATTGTCTCTAACCGTGAGGTTACTGGACTTTTAAAAGTTTTAGAATTCTACTTCAAACGTAGCTGCAAACTTTAGCTGTTTACATGCTGCTCCTGATCATTAAAGAGAAACATGTGATTTTGTCTTTTGCAATTGCAGTCAGACAGCCAGACAGACAGACATCTTATATTCACATAGTGGCCCTATATAAAACCTTCTTTCACAAGTTGGAAGTTGGTCAGACAATCCTAAAGCCTCTTGCAAGAGTGTGGCTCCATGTTACCTGTATTATTTGTTTGATCTGTTCCATTTCCTCTCAAAACGAAGGGAGGAATATGAATATTTGACATTCTTGCATAATTTAAAAACAGAGGAGGCTTCTGTGTGTTTAGCAAGCCTCTTGGAATGTGCTAATGACTTTAAATGAAATATCTCTTTGTATTCAACCTGTAGAAATGTGGAAGCTCAACAAGTGTCTTTACAGTTGATGTAAACTGGTGTAGAAGCTGGTAGGCATTTTGGCTTCTGTCAAATCCCTTATAAAACTCAAATATGTTCTGGGAGTCATGGAAACCATCTGTGAAACACTGACTCGCTGACCTCTGATATGACCTTCATATACACAGCTGGATCAACGACATCCCAAACATCACAGCTTATCTTTTACAGATACAAAATTGATAGAAGCAGCCAACACGAGCGAAGTTTTGTGTTGTCTTTGTTCTTTAATGAACCTCTGTATTTCCCTGTTTTCACGGTTTCATCGACATGGTCGCTCTCTCCCAGTTCTCTCGTTTCCTCCCCTCCCTCTATCCTCTGCCTGTTTGTCGCCCTGTGATGAATTATGAATAACTCATTAGACTTTTATCACTGCTATGTTATGTATGAGCACATTCATTTACATACTCCTGATTACTGCTGCAATGTTTATTCATGAGTTCCCCCCACTGGGCCACACCCACTTCCTTGTCTGATGGCCACGGTGACCCCGAGTGTCCCTGATGTGTGGCCGCCATCCGTCTCCCCTGGCAACTAATCAATAGGCCAGCTCATCAGTCTTAAGTCGATGGTCAGAGAAGACTTGTCTGACGAGTGTATGACACATACACACTGTTTAGATGTAGTGCACGATTTTATATATATTTTTATATAAATGCTAAAAAAAAGCTCACATCTAGTCACCAAACGCTTGTGTATAACGCAGCCACAATGCACATGCACACACACACACAGACACACACACACACATTCCAGCTATAAACAAACAAATGATTAATGTGGCTTCTATAAACGACGTGACATCAGTGTTGCCGCAATGCATGCTGGGAAGGTCACAAGCTACTCTGTCATCACAGCAGCTGGGGTACTGAGGGCTCTGTGCCTGTGCTTTTGTGTGTGTGTGTATATGTGTTATGTGCTACACGTGTGCGTCCAGTCTGGTGTACTGGCAGATATGTCCTTCATCCATCAGGGTAAACTGGCGGCAGTGGTGGAGAACACTCATCTACCTGGCCCGAGCTTCACTGATCAACACCACAGCCACACTATCCATCACACACACTCAAACACACACATGGGCCTATATAATCCGTCATCACTTCCCCTATAGAATCCCTGCTCTGCACGCTCGACGCTGTCCATGGAAGTAGAAGAAACAATAAGAACAGGAATAAGTCAGCGCTTGCTTCTAGCAAAGTGTCCAGACAACAAAGACTCCAGTGTTTATCAGAATTCCCTGCTCAAGGTGGGCAAGGGAATTACAAACGTGGCATTCGAGCCTCCTCAATCACAGGCTGATCAACTCGGTAACCCGGGGTTATTGCTAATCAATCCTGCTTTTATCGATGCACACTTCACATGCACAAACACACACACTTTGAGAGGGAGATGAGCGGTGAGCAATGCAATTAACTCTGTCTGGTTAACAGGTGCTTAGCTGTTTAATATGGAGTGGGTCTGTGTGGGTCTGTGTGTGTGTGTGTGTGTGTGTGTGTGTGTGTGTGTGTGTGTGTGTGTGTGTGTGTGTGTGTGTGTGTGTGTGTGTTAGCAAAAAAAGAGGAAATTGGAATGCAGTGGAGCAGTGAGTGTGACAGCTCCGGCAGGTTATGCATGGATTCGAATGCAATCGTTGTGACTTATAGCGGTAAGTGTATGTTTGTGGGTGCATAAGTGTGTGTACGTGACATGCTAATGACGCCCGTCTTGCTGGGTCTCCCTCGGGCAACGCTGCCACGGTATGTCGCCGAGTTGCTGTTCTGGGAATTGGCTGTACCTGTTTGCCCCTGCTGTACCCGGCATGTCATCATCACCCCCGCCCACACCCCCTTCCGAATCATAACGTAATTAAAAAAGGGAGACTCTGGCCGCCGCTTCCAAAGACTGTGCATACTAATGACATGCAGCCATTTAGGAGGAAAAGCCTGCACGATTCACACATCTCATTTTCATCTCCAAAAGAGCTTTTCTTTTTTTTCCACTGGAATGAAGATGAGGTTTTTAAGCTTGAGTAAGTCTGCCAGGGAAGAGTAAATGGAGAATACCATCCATTAACATAAATCAGAACTGTATGACGTCTCTAGGCCCCAACTGCAGTTACGGTCTTTTGAATATAATCAAACACAGCATCAGGACTGCTGGTTACTGGTTAACAATGCCAGACTCAGACCAAACTGACCTGAAGGTTAAATAAGTGGTGATGCGCAAGAGGAAGGGAAGGACTGAGTCTATTCCAGTGCCTGAGCTGGAAATGATGTTAGACGGGCTGGTATCTCGGAACACAGATTTGGATAAAGTATGTTAATGTGTCTATAAACAGGAAAACATGCCCGAAAAGATCCTCTTTCCTTGCGTGTGTACTGATAGAAATACCTGATCATCTCCTCTTGATATAAAGAGCTGACGGCTGCCCCTCCGAAGCCTGTTCTCCTTTCCGCTCCTCGTCTTTCCTGATGATGAGGGTGAAAAGAAGAAAATCATTCACCTAGACTTAAATGTGACATTTTTCATGGTATAACATTCCTGTGCACAGATAGCCACATGCAGCCTGTTAAATTGTACATATTTACTGCTATTAAACTCCTGCTCTAGCTGTGCAGTCTGTGTTGCAACGCCGCAAATGGACAGAGCCGCTGACCTTTTCTGTTTTGTGAGCACAACACAATACGAAAAGGGCCAGGTTCATCTGTTCACCATGAGTGGCTATCGTTTTTCACTCTTGCAAAGCTATTGCGCGACACTGAAAAATGTGAAAACTCACGAAAAGCCTCAGGGGGTTTTGAGACAACATGACCTCATTGGCAATAAAAGTTCCTACAAAAATCACAAGAGCAATATAAAATATACAGCACCTTAATTTGGCTCTTGTAAATCTTCTGGTAGTTTTTTTCCCCCCCTCATTGAAACCCCTTATTACATTCAGTTCAGCCAAGACTTTATTACCCAGCCTTTTCTTCTCAGACCAACCTTGACTCACAAAAGAAGCCACACAAATCTGATTTCAGAAAATGGGAAGAGTGGGGGGAGAACATGACAAGCGAAGCAAAACAACTGTGCGTGCACTTTTGGGACAACCTAATTCACTTCCGAAACTCAGAATATTCGCTGATGCACTGCTCCACCTCCTCAGCAGTATAATGTAATATAAAGGCAGCACCTGCTCAACAATTGAGGCAGGAACAGAGGTCAACTTCTGGCTATTATTCTCTCCCCTGTTTTTCTGGCTATACACTCCTACTTACACCATTTTAACTGAGCTTCCACTATAATGGCCATAGCCATCCTATGGTGCTTTGTTAGCACTAATACAATCAGCTTCTGTTCAAAGGTAAAGGGGGGGGGGCGACATTTGTGCGTTTGCTGATGGGCTCCGTCCTGACATATTGCGACCATGGGGTAGAGTCAGCGAGTACTGGGGCGGCCGAGGAGAAAAGAATGTGTCAGGAGCAGACACGTGCTTGACACTGACGCTATTAAAGAGACGTAAATGAGGTGGGAGAGCAAAGGGAGGGCAGGGGAGGGGCAGAGACAATACTGAACGAGTGGAGGGTAAAAGACGACGGCGGGGGCACAACGAATAAATGAAAGGCAGGTAGTGGAAATAGTGGAGGAACAAAGAGGGAGGAGGGAAAGGAGCAGTCAGGAGAAAGCGAGGGAAAGCCAAAGGAAAGTAAACAATAGAGGAGAAAAAATGTAGACGCTACAGCAGGTCACGCAAGACATCTGACAGACCTTTTAAGGCACACATAAATGTATTATTCTGCCTTTCATTTCCAGAATAAAAAACTTAATTTCATTTCTGTGGGGCTCTGCTTGTGGAGATGTTTGTGACTGTAAATCTCACTGTCAGTACAGGTGCTCGGTTTAAAATGTAAAGAAAAAATACAACAAAACATCTTTGTGGAGTCTAGTCAGTCAAAATTCCTAATGTGGATATGGCAGCCACTTCTTTCCCAAATTTGACTTAATTACAAACCTTGAGACTCTGAACGGTGTCACTGCTCTCAAGAAAGTTTCGTTTAAATAACAGTTTAAATAGCAAGTGAATGAGTTAATGGATGGAGTTTATTCTGATATCAGTTCTCTAATTTGGAAAAAAGGTTTAGGTATGAAAAAGCTTTAGGGGAGTTCTTTAGCTTTTGACTGTTTTGTTTTGGCATACAGTATGTATGAAGGGGTCTTGAAGGGGTCAGTGTACATACAGGCAGAGAGGCTGCAATGCCAATGTGAAAGGACAAATGTGGTTTTGGTGTGTTGGAGGGCTGGAATGACTTGTGTCACCTTAGGGTACGCAGGTGCTTTTGACTATGGCTTCTTTCGGGGATGCTATGACTATTAACGCGAGTCGACGGGCCAAGGCGGGCACTGCTCTGGGGTCGTGTTTACAGTTTTGTGCATACAACAGGGGTGCTGCATTGAAACATGGAAGACATTTCACCATTTTTACATCTGCTCCACCACTGCTAGCATGCACATGAAAAACAAATGATCTCTTAAAACTCATACAAAAACGCCTATTTTAAATCGACCACTAAATTGATCTTTAGAGAGCAGCTACACATTGTTATTGATGTGTAGAAATATGGTAGAACCATGGTACAGGAGTACATCATTCAGTGTATTTGTGGTGATGATTTTAATGCAAGATATCAAAGTTTAAGTGACCTATTAACTAAACTGGAACAAGAATTTCTAAAGGCTTCTGTGAAGAGCATGTGATGAGGAAGTAGCTACAGGGCTTGCATGGAATACATAAAAAAGATGAGATATTAAGAAGGGTTTTGTTAAGAGATGATCAATGATCATCATGTCATGAATATCAAGTTAACCTCTTAATGATCTGAAAAAATTTGATCCCGTGGTCTTTGGGAATAACTCCTTTGAAGACTAAACTGTCTCTCTCAGCTCACTGCTTTCATGTAAGGTCATGGAAAGGGAGAAAAGTATTGCCCAAGGACAAATGTCAATAAGATGTCTGCACGAGATGTTCCATACTTCAGAAAAGAAGGAATGAATACTTCCCATCCTGCATTAATTAATTTGATGTTGGATGGTGTAGAAAAAAAACGTAATTAGTATTGAACAAAAGAAAACTCCTATGTCCTCATCAGGGCTCCAGACTAACTTTTTTGACCACCGTCCCAAAATCTTCCCAAAATACATTTTGAACCGTCCCAAAGTGAATGTATGTCGTCCCAAAAAAGTGTGCGCGCGTTTGTGTGTGTGTTTGTGATGTCAGGTCTGAGCATCTGAGGTGGCGAGGAGCCCGCTAAACTTGCTGATGACTAAAGTATCAATATACGATTGGTGGGGGGGGGCACTAATCGGCACCGGTTAAACTTCTAATAGATAAATGCACGCTCTGGCCATAGACTGTAGGGCCATAGAGGCTCCAGCTCTTTCAGTCCGAGTTCTCAAAGACCAGACGTGTCGGGTTCTGGTCGAAAACATTTAATAACTCGGATCAGGCCGGACTACGGGCTTCTTTTCTTTCTCCTTTTTTCCCCCTTTTTTTCTTACCGCAGTCCGGTTGAGAAATAATGCTCATGAGTCTGACAATATTGGGTCCGGGTCGGGTCTTTGAGAACTCTAGCAGGAATGAATCAGCTTGGAAATTGTTTAAACGGACGATCGCTGGCTTTGAGAGGTTTTGTACATTCACAAGAATTAGCGCCGTGTGTGTGTGTGTGTGTGTGTGTAGTATTTTATACAGTCAATGGTAGTGACGGTGATATGTGCATTTTCAGTGCAAAAAAATAATCATTTCCATCCCGCCTTCATCCCGGGGGCTATTAATTATCGTCCCATTTAAATATATTTACGTTCCTGGGACGACGGGACGGCGTTAGTCTGGAGCACTGGTCCTCATATATGTTAATATATTAATAATTTAATTAATTCTGTTCATTTTAGGCAGGGGAAAAAAAGATTAATTTAAGTTGTGATAAGGTGACTTGTCTCTAAATAGGGAAGTACTCAAAGCAAATCACTGATAGTCAATACAGTTTCTGGAAAATCTAGTAGAAGAAACATAAAACTGTTGTATTAATCCCTGCAGCCCAGCCAGTATACACTTCGTATCCATGCAGATGGAGAGCTGGCCATGTTGGCTACCAGTAAAAACATAGTTCTCTGCTTTATTGAATACGTGGAATTCAGACATTCTGAGTTCCAATAATTATGGCCTTCCAGTGCAAAGTTGTTTTTCTGCCACTACCCCAAATGACAGCCTGCCCATGGCAACAGGACTCCCATGAGTGTCAAATGACATAATGTAGGAGGGCTTAAAGATGTAAACAGCCTTGCTTATGTCACAACGCCAAAGCACACAGCAGTTGAACTGATACTGTGACCTATTTCTGCATTATTCATGTATCAGTATCAGCTACTGTGAGAGTTGACATGATTTATGGATATATTTGTCATGCTTCAGGTACAGAACAGGGAGCCATAGAAGCTCCTGGAACAATATAGTAATGACACTGCCCTCTCCTGGTGAGCCCACTGAGCTGCACCCTAAAAGGGCATTGATGACATTGAATATTGTGGAAATTTGTCCCTCTCATTATGACAAAGGCTTGAGTCATGTCGATGTGTTTGTTGGAAATGATATAAACATTCAGTTTATATTCAGAAATACATAAGAAAAGTGAAGCGGTGTGATCTTACGATTGCCAACAAGTGGTTGTCAGGTAGGGAAATTATTCCTCACAAATAAGTGTTTTAAAGGTGCTTCCAATGAATGTTCTTTGATTATATTGGATCTCCTGCTCAACAAAACTTCAGATACGTTGTCGTTGAGGCAGGAGAAAAAGGGAGTGTAAGACACGATATAGTTTGTTCCAGATATCAACTCAGATGTTTTAGAAACGGTTCTTATTACCCTCTGGCTGCCTTCAGGATCTAAGACGTTGACAAGGGAAATATACTCCTGCATCGCCTGTTCCGCCTCCATGTCCCCAAGCTGCTTCCAGGCTTGCCTGAAACAAAATCAAAATTCAAATCACAATCCCTTTTATCTATCGTTCTGAGTCGTCTGTGTGCACCGTTATCTGTCCCCGAGGAGCCGCAGCAAAACAACTGTACCTACATGCACAGAAACATCAGTATGCATCTTATTATTTTCATAGACCCGGTTTCAGCATGTAGATGACTATTATGATCATGCAAATGGTCACTTTCTGTCATACTTGGAATACTGAATACAATTCTGTATGCTTGCATGTGTAAATTCATGAGTTGATTTTGGATACACACCATTTTCTCTGCCCCTCAAAATCAAAGAAGCCCGGCTTTGCTGTATTGCACTTTCCCACTTTGACCTGCAACAGAACACATGTGATTGAATGGCCAGGAGCAACGTTGACGTGCCTGAAAGACATCAAAAGTCAGCAAAGGTTATGTGTGAATCATCCAACTATCCCAGCATTGATGCCACATGAATGTTGGGGGATTCACTGCACACGGTTCTCACCTACAGCCACATGGCGCCGGTGCGTGAGGGGTTAAACCCGGGCCTGTGTGCAACTCACCTGTTTGTATCGCGCATACAGGTACAGCAGCTGGTCCCTGCTGGCCGTCTGGACCAGGTCCCCGACGCGGTCCGCCGCAGAGTCGAACTCCCGCTCCAGCTCGTCGCCCTCCAGCCGGTCCCCCATCTCCATCGCGCTGCAGTCGAACTTCCCCAAACCCAGGTCCGAGTCCGAGTCCGAGCCCGCGCCGCCGAGCGGCTCCCCCGTGTCGGGCCGCGCCGGGTCCGTGCCCGAGCCCGTCGCAGTGTCCGCGGAGGACGACGGCGACCTGGAAGCCATTGTTATTGTTGTTATTGTCGGGCGGCGGGACGTCGGAGGCGACGCGCACTGCGGCTCCGAGGGGAACCCGCTCACAGGAGCTCGCAGCGGCCGCACGGAGGGTCTTCACGGGGGGTTTCAGCCGCCACTTGTGCCTTTTAATCCGTTATCGTGGAGAATTCGTGACGGTCGGATTTGTTTCCCGTGTTGGTCCGTCTGTGGTCCGGTGGTGTAAGTGCGCCGGGGGGAAACCGCGGGCGGCGGAGAAAGGTTCCGCCTGCATCGCTCTGAGGTAAGAAAATACTCAGGAAGGCAAGGTTGTACTGGGAGGAATGGCGTTAAAAATCCTTCAACCAGTCTGAAATACGTGTTTGTGAACTGGGATTGTATTTAATGATGTTTTTTATATGGTGTGATTGGAAGCCACTTTTCCGTTTTGTTTGACAACGAGTCCCGGCGTGATTCAGACTTTCTCAAGGTTAGCTGTTAACTATTAGCTGATTTGCCGCAGTTGCGCAAATATTATATCTACGCAGTATAGTCGCATCTGAAGCCGAACAACTGTGTTTTCCCTAATATTAATACATCCACATTATTGGAAGTAGTTGTGGTAAATTATCCCCCTGCAGTATGACTTCATTGTATAGATTTTTTTATATAGATCCGCCACTAACAGTAAAGAGTTTCAACATCCATCAAAATATTGATTTAAAAAAAACCTCCCAAACAAATTCAGTCTTGTCTTTCACAGGCTTTAGTTGTTTGCAATAAAAGACAATGATATCGATGTTTGATATTCAGACACTTGTGTGCAACTTCTGCAGCAGAAATTAAACAGGAAATTTAAAAATCCCTGAAGTAATCTGTAAAGTTAAGTTATTTTGACTTCTCATTCACAGTGGGTGGTCTCCAGCCCCGAACAGGTGAGCTGTGCAACCAGATCCATAATCCAACACAAAGTATCAATTTTTTGAAGAGAAGTACACTTGAAGTAAGTGTTCATGGTCACAAATGGCACTAATACAAACACGGTAATTAGTAATTTTAATACACTGATTGTTTTTGTTTTGAAGCACTGATAAAAACACAGTGTGGAAGATATCAGAGGAAATGTAGCGTGCTACTTGGATTGTATCTCCGAAAAGGGAAATGCTCTTTCATAATCATCAGAACAACCCAAAGTCACATGATTTCCTCCTAGAGATTGGTACTAAGCCAGAAACACATCAAGTGGCTTTGATGCTCTCTATCAACTAACTATCATCTGTATGTATTGTGTCTGTTTGTGCAAGGGTGGCTGCTTGTTTGAGGAGGGTCATGACCTTGATGAGATACCTTTTTTTATTTCGCTCGTGCCTTTGAAAAAGTCATCATGTGCATATCAATACCCTGAAGGGACTTAGGGGTCATTGATAGAACAGTGCACACATCCTACTTTTTTAGAAAATTGTTACAGTATGGGTAAGAACATTACAGTATATGTTCTATAACAATAATAATAGTAATATTTCCTTGTACTTTGAATTCCTTCTCCAATCAGACAGCTGCCTTTTAACAGAACTAAATCAAAACATCTAAAAAATAGTTATATACGGTATGAGGTTGGTCTTCAAACAAATAACAGCATGTGCAAACATCGGCACATAGTTAGGGCAGCTCCCGACAAATTAGGAGGGCTGTGGTTAAAATCATTCATAGCCCATCGTCATAAACTAGTGGCTTATCATTCATTATTTCATTTAAGATAACATTAATAATGAGTAATTAATAGTTTTATGAATGTAACATCATTTCATTCACCTGCTGAATGTTACAATATTGTTTCATCATCATACTTTAATTAAAATGCTCAGAGTAATAGTATCATTATTATTATTATTATTAAAATGATTACATATTAGAATGATATTGGCCCATTACATGTATCCATTTTTGGTCTGTGTATTTGGGTGCTTCTCACTTCGAAGCAAATGTGGCTAACTGTACGTGTTGAGCAGCAATCAACTTGTTATTTATCTCGAATTCAAGCTTGAGAAGTTATTCTTGACGCCTGTCATAAATCGCTTCCTATTGGCAGCCGAGTGCATTACCGCCCTGTGGCCAGCAGATGGCGGCACAGGCGAGCTGTTTTTCTGTTGCACGCTCGCTTGGAAGCAGCAGACAGTTAGTTCTACATGCATCAACATACAAAGAAAGCAAGAAGCTGTCTCACCACTTTTGAACTGTTTTGAACCTTATGTCGTTGTATTTAACTTGTTATTCGGGGGCGTGAGGTACTTTAAAGTCTACCTCAAATAACGGTGGTAGTGGGCTCCAATCCAGTTCTCTATACAGCCAGAAATGACTCGATGCAAAACCCCCGTTTTTCCAGATAAGCAGAAAAAAAACTAGATTTTGAAGATCACTTAATAAAACGTCCCCAACGAGCTGTGGGTTGAGTTGGCAGACGTTTATGACAATTGGTCTATTGTAAAAAAATGTTTGGAACAAGTCTGCAAACTTGTGCGTAAACTCCAAAACGCCCTTTAACCGGATCATCATCCATTTCCTTGCAGGCACGCAGCTTCAAGACGCGTCTCAGGCGGAGGAAGACTCTCAGCGTCTGAGCTAGATCTCCGTCCAAAGTAGTGTGGAGGGCGAAGGAGGGCTGGGGGGGGGAAGAGGAGTAGGAGGGAGGGGAGGGGAGGGGGTCCCACTCTTCACAGGAGGTCCCAGCAGCGCCTCTGCGCGCTCCTGCTGACGCAACCACGTCGCGGTCTGTCAACGCGATGGCGGACCGCAGTGTCCCCAGACCTGCGCAGGGAGGGACGGAGCAAAGTCACTGAAGCCACTCCGCGCCGGCTGCGCTCTCCTGCCGTCACTCCACCTGTTTGAGAGAAAAAGAGGAAGAGGAGGAGGAAGAAGAAGGAGGAGAAGCACCGTCCCGCCCCGCAGGAAGAGTAGCATGCGGGACGGGATCCGCTCGCAGCGCAGTGAGCCAGCAGCACCGGCGGAGCAGACGCGGTAGTGCGCCGGGGCGGACGCACGGACGCACGCACGGACGCACGGACGCACGCAGCCCAGACGCGCCGCGCCGCATGTTTTGCAGCAGCAGCAGCAGCAAGTTGCCTGGAATCAAAGTCGCGCTGAGTCCGGAGGAGGTTTGAGGAGGAGGAGGAGGAGGAGGAACGCTGCTCCAGACAGGATTTTCTAACCGGGGCTTCTGAGGGAGGACACTTGTTCCAGCAAAGATGAAATTCGCGGAGCATCTTTCGTCGCACATCACTCCGGAGTGGAGAAAGCAGTACCTTCAGTATGAGGTAACATTTATTTCCGTGCGTAAAGATACTTGGCGGTGTGCAGCCATGGCTGAAAGTCACTCAAACACACTATTTCCTCGTGTTTTTTACACATTTAAGAGTTTTTAAGCATGGGGGGATTTAAAAAAAAAAAAAATTCTGTTGGAATCAAATTCCTTCCTTATGATAGAGTTATCCCTGAGCGCAGTGAAGAGGCTGAGGGATGCCCTTTTGTTTATGGAGGAGAAATAGACTGCGGGTTTTGGAGCCACAGGGATCATTACGCTTTTATTATCACTGCCTCTTCACTTTACGGCATTTCCCCACAATATCAACAGTTTAATCAGCCACTGGACACGTGTCACAGTGGAAGAATTAATAAAACAAAGCTCTTTAAGTGATTTCTAGGCTTGCTGTTTCACAATGTGTCATAAATATTTAATGTCTTCGGGATTATTAGTGTTTATTTTAAGCAATTGCTTTGGAAATCAAGTCCTATAAATGCTTATTTATTGCATTAGCTTCTTTTGACTAGATTTTGTTTTGTTTTTGGTAGGTTTATGTTGATCTATTTGACATTGATTTTTTTCATTGTCTTTCACCATGCTTTGATTGAAAAAAAAAAATCTTATTTTGAAAAGATAATATTGTAAGGACATTTGAAATACCATTTTGGGAATCAGACATTGTTGGTAAATTTTCAAATCAAGTCAAAGAATTTTAACTAATTTTGGCAGATGTATTTATAACACTAGCTCCTAAGGATTTTACATTTAATTTTTTTT
>CAESWR010001091.1:139004-158429 GCA_903171835.1 Mullus surmuletus | reverse complement strand
GTCTCTGTGTCTGCTCACAGGATAGTCTTGGTGAGTTTGTTCTGCTCTGATTCTCCAGACAATGAAAAGCACCTCATGGAAGACAAAAAGATTGACATACAGTACAGTTCTACTCGCTCTTTGGGTCACAGTCTTAAAAGAGAACATGGCATGGAAAGGTGTCAATAAAATGCAGTAATTATCATCAACACAAAGTAGATTATATATTTGCAAGCATTTGAAGATCTGACAACACCATTGATCTCATAACCATCAGTAACGGTATTTGTAAGTAATGGCTTTTTCTTCATTTTCAGTTTTGTGGCGGCGGGGGGGCTTTTTCGTTATTACCTTTTCCTTTTCAGTTTATGCAATTAATTGTTTGTTTTTTTTAAACTTCAACATTTGTATTATTTGATTACATTTTTAAAAAAAATGTCCCCCCCCCAGAAAGAGAAATCTGGGCACTTCAAATCTGGGCACTTCAAGATCAGAAAAGTTGCACAGTGCTTCACAAGCTGCAGGTCAAATACTTTTTCCATCCTAACATCTTTGATCGGCCATCTGAGCTGCACTTGAGAGCTCAGGTGCTCAAGTTCTCCGCAACCACTTAACGACATTTCACCCAGGCTCTCCCGGACGGAGGCGCATCTCCATAACCCACCTCATTTGTCTTCGCTCCCTTTCGCTTCCTTCTTATTTAACAAGCAGACGTCGCTTGTCGGAGAGGAGACGGAGGCATCAAAGTGGTGTCGGCCTCTAATCCGCTAGCGCACGGACGTATTAATGTGAGCTGCACCTGATGCTCCAGGTGGTCGCCGCAAGACAGGGCTGCTCTAATGGCGCATAATGGAATGCACAGATGCGCTCGCACACACATGAAACCAGTATCTTGTGTCAATATATGTGTGTGTCTCACTATTCAAAGAGCTGTGGCGGTAAATGGAATATTATATGTAGGTTGTATTTTCCAGCAAGGCGACAAAACAAAGTTTGCAATTAAAAGAGTCATCTTTCAGTCTGACACCACAGCGAAAGAGCCTCCGTTAAATCAGATCGCATCTCCCGAGATTAGATTTGCTTCAATTAATCTTTAATGGAAGATCTGTGCGGTGCGTGAGTTTGCATACTGAGACATCGATACTTGCCCACATCCTCCGTCGGCGCTGCTGCCAGAGGAACAACGTCCGCATTACCCCCGAGCTGTGGCAGACCAGGCAGGAAACCCGATATTGTCATTAAATATCAAGTTCAAAGGCTCGGGAACGAGGAACGCGTCGATCACAGCGGATCTCGGGTCCAGACGGCGCGGCTCACACCGCAAACACTTAGTAAAGTCACACACTGTTACCCTCTAACTGATGTAAACAACACAACCTGACTCTTAAATATTCAGACGCGAGATGTCTGCGCCAAGTTTGAGGGACGCCGTTGATGTCCGCCAGACGAGATATCTTTTTTTAATTCACGCCGTTATCGCTCGCTTTCTGCCTATCTACCTCGGGAGGGACGCGGCGGGAGGAAAAACCGCCGTCATCTTCAAGGCCACCGCGCGCTGCTGCCGGGAGGAGGGAGCCCGAGGTCTGGGCCAAAACTTTCCCCGGCTCTGACTGTCAGAGATAACACTTCACACGCACGGCGGCGACGGCTTAGTAAAATAAGACGAGGCTGGGATGAAGGAGGGCGAGGGAGCAGATAAAGGAAGTGAGAGAGGGACTTTATGACTCACTGACTTTTCTTTTGACTTCTCTCTGAAGCGCCGAGCAAGAATAATTACCACCACCACCCCCCCCCCTCCCCCCCACCCCCTTGTCAATAAACATCCATTCTGCTGACTTCCCGTTTGCCCATTTGGAAGCACGCGCAGCCTAAATGCTCCTATCCGCCCGATGCCACCTCATAAGTCTCCTTCCCTCGTCTCCTCTCCCCTCAGCATGACCGCGTTTATCCCTCTTAACTCAACTCCAAATTGAGTCACCGTGGCGTTTTAGTTTCGCCGTCCCAGAGCGTGCGGCTGTCTAATGCGACGCGTACGTCTGGGATGATCTTGGATGCGGGAACCCATCGGAGCCCATTTGGTGGATACGGAGGAGGAGGGGGGGAGGGGAGGGGGGTGAGGGCACAAAGGGGCCGAATTAACACAGAGAGAACATCCTCTCGCATGCACTTTGATGGATGTGCGTCCACGTCTTACCGGAAGGACAGGATAAAAAGCCTGTGTGTGTAGCAACAAACATGACCCACTTAACGTGATTCTCAGAAACTTCAGCCATTAGTGTCCTTCCTGCAGCCTCCCGGCTCCACGTCGACGGCTCCTTTCGGGTCACGTTTGAGTAATTGATACACGGGATGCGCCCATGAAAAGTTTTGTCTTATACCGATTTCATATCACTTAAGTTACATTTGGTCGTTTTCTGTGTCCCACTTTCTCTGTTGTACTTTTAAATGAAGCGTCCGACTTCACGCTTGTTACACTCACAAACATTTCAGCACCCTGGACAGATCCACAGCGCAGGTTTGGCCATTGTTTTGCAGCCTGTCCGTATTGTTTGCAGCGTGTACTCCGCTATTTGGCGCGACGTCCACCTTCGACAAAGATGGTTTACCGGTCTAAGGTCGCCACCGCCCTGTGACTGGAGAATTCAAACGCAGATGATGCCTCGAGACTGTCAAGTCGGATAAACTTTCATCCAGTGTGACATAATGACATTGAGAGGAAAGAAAAACCAATGTAGGGGCCATTATTCCATGCATTAGCACAGTCCTCACTTCATATTAGGGGTGTCCCGATCCAATTTTGATATCAGATATTGGTCCGATATCAGCAAAAAAAATGAGTAGTGAATTTTATCGGCCTACATTTTAAAATGATACAAGCAGTCCATTCCAAACTCCCCTCCAGCACTTCTATAATGTCACCCATTGGTTAATAATAAATACATTTTGTCTCATACCTACTGTTGCTGATTATTGTTCTCTGTTTGAGTGATATCACTTGATGAAGCCTTTTCTAACATTCCATACTACAAAATAATTTATAAAAGTATGTATGATTCATGCTGACATCGCATCAGATCAATATCGGTATGGGCCAATACTCAAGGCTGCAATATCGGTATCGTATCAGAAGTGAAAAAGTTTGGGAGACCCCTATCTCACATATTATGAGCTGATGTCTTTTACCGAAGGGCAGTTGCACAAACACATATAAGTGATTCCTCCACAAAATAGCTCACTACTCCACCAAAGGCTCCGCCAACATCTTCCCGGATATTGTTAATTCTCCAGTTTATTATTGAATTTGAAATAACTGCAGCCTGTGATTGCAAATGGCTTGCAGCGAGTCGGCTATTAATGTTTGCGAGTGTAAAAAAAAACCAAATATACAATCCACTGCGGAAATCGCGGATTTCAGCACAAATGGAGTGTGGCCGCATGTGTGTGGGGTATTAAATATTGCTATTAGAATTGCCATGCTGCATCTGTTTGACCATCCTTTCTGATTAGTTCTGCACAGAGTCTCCGTGACTCGTTTTCCCCTCGGCGCATCCTCGGCTTGTTTTCCCTTCGGTTCGCCGAGATCATCTCACACCCCATCTGGCCTCTTTGCTTCCTCTGTCCCTCTCATCACGTATTCACATGGCTGATGGTAATATACCCACCACATGTGCCTCTTTCCCTTCCTCTCTCTCTCTCTCTCTCTCTGCCTACCTCACACACACACAGCAGACACAGCCACAGATATTAACACTTCTCACTGTGCGCCGAATGTGTGATTCTCCCCGTCCTGTCGTTTTTTTTCCACCTGCTCCCCGCCGGTGTAGATCAGTATTTTGGATCTGCTTAGCTTGCAGTCTGCCAGTATAAATAGTCTACAATAGATTGGGGTGTAGAGTTGAGTTGGGTGTGGGGGGGGGTGGGGGTGATTCTAGCAGCAGTTCCTTCCCCGGCCTGCCTCCGGTCCTCCCCTGGCTGGCAGTCAAGCCCAAGTGAGTGTGCATTCTTAATGCTCCCCTGGCCTCGATGAGAGAGATGATTGGTAGATTTAATTGTGGCTGCAGGGGCCGAAAGGGAATAAGCGGGGGGGTAGTGGGGGGAAAAAAAGAAAAAAAGAAAAAGAAAAGATGAGACGAAAGGAATGGAGGAGGGTGTCTGGCTTGTTTTGTGTTTCCGTCCCGAACACTCCGGCACTGGAGGATGTTTAAGTTGTGTTTTTTTAATACTCTTCTCTTTTTATTTCTCTAAGTTAATATTAGTCCAGAGCTGACTCGGTGGTGTTCTTCAGTTTATCTCCATTTGATTTACACCTGCTTGAGAGCCCGACGGAGGGCGATAAGGCGAGCTAACGCAATGACAATCATAATATAACGGCCTCCCTTGCTCCCCCGACGGTGGTAACACTATCAGAACGTGGTTTACGTTCTGCTGTGAGGTGCCATTAAACAGGAAATGGAGCGTAATGTTTGAGCATGCGTGTGTGGCTGTTTATTTTAATCTTTTTTCTATTTTGTTTTGTTTTTGGGGGGATAGAGATAGATGCAGTTTCCTCTCTCCTGCCTGGGCTTCATCACAACCACTGATGATATCTGAGGGGGGAAATATTGCATGTCTGCTGCAACCTTGACCTTCAACAGCTCGTGCAGCGGAGTTGGGTTTTTTTTTTGCATGTTGTTTTAGTGTCTGTTGGCAAGTCAGCAGCTCACTGGCACTGTGTTGTTTCCCCCTCAGTCCATCCTAAGTGAAGATACTGTTAAAACCAGAAGACAATGGGGATGTGTCTCCAGTGTTTGCGATTGCGTTACTGTTGCCTCACTCAGCCGTCCACACACACGGCCGGTTGAGCAATTAGTGGCTCAGTGTCTCGCTCAGTGACACTTTGACACGCTTTTCTGGAGGATACGGCGATTGAACCGCTAACCCTCCGATGTTGAACCGCTGCCCGACCTCCCCCGAGCCAGTTAAATCCATCTAACTGACACACAGAAACTCCACTGGTGACAAGCAGCCAACCAAAACGCCCAAAAGCCAGCACGTTCCCGCTGAAGATGAACCTGCTTACAAAATGACAAGTGTATGGGTTTTTTTTGGTTGTTGTTCATCTTTAAATCACCCCCAGCGATTGCAAGTTAGTGTCTCCCTGAAGGATTTATTTGCCAGTTTTATGGGGTCGTGTCACAGGATTCCTGTATGGAAATATAAGAAGTAGGGGGTGGAGTGTTTCGTGTGTGTGTGTGTGTGTGTGAAGGTTTCGGGGGGTAGTAGGGGTTCTGGGGAAGCTATCTCATCATTTATTTATACAATCTACAGAAGAAGGGGTTAGTGGGGGAGGGGGGGGAGCTGCCGTCTACAACCTGCCCTGGGAATACTGTAGGTCAAGAGTTGTTTTTCTAGCTAGCAGCACAATTCTTTGTCTGAAAAAAAAAGAAAGAAGTGAAGCCAGTGGAAGAACTCGATACACTGCGCTGCTCTCTTGGCATGTTGTGCCAAATGCAGCCTGATTTTAACATTATTTTTATCATAATTTGTGATTATTAATTAATTTATTTATTGTGAATTGTTTATATAAGTGTGTTGTTTGCAATATAATACTTATGTGTATATTTTTACAATAAAGGCGTCAGGTTTAACTCCCAAAGTAGCGTGTGTCCTCAACAAACCCATTTGTTAAAGAGAGAAAATAAGCTCATTCAGATAAGAAAAACATTGCTTCAAATACCTGATTTATCAACTAGTTAATCCCTTTGTAGGCGTGACTGCTGCGGGCATTTACTCGGTGTATGATTGTGACTTACAACAGTTAAATGTGCCTAAATCCAATCAAACCACCTATTGATTTTCCCATAGCATTGCATAAATCACGACCCAGATTAATAGCGGTCGCAAGAACCCCCCCCCTTCCCCTCATACTGTAAATCCTCCGCCCGGCCAGTCAGGTGTTTAAACAGTGCTAACCAAACGTCTTTGGAAATACTGTAAAAAAAACAGGCGCATGGAGATAAACCACGTTACTGTTGTTGCCACTTGGAAGTGTCGGTGCTAAAGTACTCTCTGCGGTACGCCGGTTTAAATACACACTTCCCGGTAGCAGAGGGATATATCACTATAAAGCCTCAGAGGGACAGAGCCATTATTGTCCCCCGCTGAGGCGCTCTATCATCATCTCTTTGGCTGCAGACTGCACACACACACACGCTCACACACACACACCATGAAACAAATGCCAGGGCATCCAGGGACCTTTAAACAGAGGTTGGAGGAAAGGGTGCAGCCGCAGAAACCGGTCCTGAGTGTGACAGCGCGTGTGTGCAGCAGATGAAACAAAACAACTACTGAGGTTGTCTTGATTTTCCACACATTTCCAGACATGAAAGGAGAAAGAAAAATGTCCCCGGTGTCCAAACTTTTTTGTGCCCACCTTCATCTCCCCGCGGGTGGAGGATGCTGGACTCTGCGTTATCATCCATCCACACGAGTGATAATGAGAAGCCACGCTGTGTGGCTGAGAGACAAGCTGTCAGATTTACATGGTCGCCGGCACCGCTGATTACATTAAGATTGTTCCATATGCTCTCATCTGTCCGTGGATTTAGAGGGTTTTTGTAATTAGGTTTCATTGCCTTTACGCTGCCGTCCGCTTTGTCATAGGGGGACAGATAAAGTGTGGAGGCGATGTAATTATGTGCCGTTAATGATGATCACTTGCGCTAATGTCGAGTGACACCGGTGTGTGTATGTGTGTGTGTGTGTGTGTGTGTGTGTGTTTGTGGCAGCTGAAGAGGTGTCAGCGAAGAGCCTATACGGAACTCACAGCTGCCCGCATCTTTGTTCTCACACGTCACACACACCTTGCTTACATCAACACAAATGAAAAACTGACACGAGATTTATCTAAATCTAAATCAGAATCATCCTGTCAGATAAAGGTTGCTTTTCAATTTGAAAACAGCTAAAAGGTTGGTTTTTTTCCCCCCCGAGTGCTCGGGATCAAATGTCATCTACTAAATGAAAGGCTGAAAATGATCTTATTTCCTTTTTGAGTATTTTCAGCGGGTATTTCGGCTTGTGACAGTGATGCTGTATATGGAAAGTGTTTTGTTAGACCAGCTCAGAGCGCAATATCTGCTTTTTAATGCCAATTTAGAAGATGCATCAGTTACAGCCTGTAAGATTGCAGGTGTTGGACCTTCTCAAAGCGAAAACGGAGGCCGATAACTTGGTGCTGTCGGGGATCTCCCGCTACTTTAAGCTGCTTTGCTCGCCTCATCACTTCGGCGCGGCCATCAGGGCCATGAGCTCCATCCCAATTCCCGGTTTGCAACTCCTCGACTCCTCTCCTTGCCTACTCCCCTCGCATTTTAGCCCCGCCCACAGGAGATGCAAGCAGAGGAGGCGAGGAAGAGACTCTAGGAGATAGAAATAGAGGACGCAAACACTTAAAAAAAAGTTTATATCACAATATTCATGACAACTGGTGTCTGAATTTTTTTTAAAAAGCGTCTTGATTCCATAATGTGCGCAGTGTTAGCAGTGCTACACCAGTGTGTCACACCCTTTTTGTATGTCACGGATGACCAAAAAGACTTCCACAAAGAATACACCAGTGTTTCCTCGCTCATAGCTCCTTCTGCGAGCCTCCTCTGTCCTCTACTCGATTAAGCGATTGGCACGTCCTTCAAGATAGAGCGCTGAGATCAATTTTTCGGGTCACCAGCTAAAGTATTGAAAAGCGAGGAGGCAAAGAAGCAGAAAATAAAGAATTGATATGGACCCATGATGTCTGATTACATCTGTTTCTCCTCTTTGTCTTATTTCTGTCTGTCTAATATAAAAAAATGCCTAGAATTTTTACTTTCTCGCTGTGTGCTTAGAGAGTTGCTTGCATGTGAGTGGGTCTCTTAAGAGAATGCCACAGAATCGGATATGAGTTCCGCTGATCAAGCAGAGAGGTTGCCAGCGGTCAATTGATCTGTGCATCACCGCTTAATTAGGAAGGATTTCTTGATATATTAGATTTATTTAAACCCCTCTTTGCCGTTTATTTCATTAGCAGCAGAGCTTCTTTTTTGCATTGAAGGACAGGGCCGGCTCAGACGGGGCCTGACCGAAGCAGCATGTCAGACCATCAGTCACTGCGTGAGCGCCTCCACCAGCCAGGTACCCAGTAATTCATGGGGCCCTTTAGCCGGCCGACAGGTCAGCAACTCAAGCGTGCATCGCTTCAACCAGCCGCCGGTCAGCGCGTCTGCTGGCAGCCGCTGAGACGGTCGAGCCTCGGGTCTGACAGAGTTGTGACTGCACAAGAAGCCACACAATTGAGCAGAAGTGTGAGGCAGATTGGACACCATCTGCCTCATCTCGTGTCTCTTTGCTTTCTTTGCTTGTCCGAGTTTGTTTCTCTCCCATCTGCAGATTAATCTTGTTCCACTGCTCCTTTCATGTTTCCTCTTAGGTAAACCTTAAAGTGTATTATCATTACAACTTCCATCTGCTTTAGAAAGGCTCATTCATATTCCTTTCATATCCATCTCTCCCAGTGCTTTATTAATAAATGTCTCTGTGTGGATCATTCTATACCACTCTACCTCCTTTCTTTGTTTCTCTGCCCTGTCTTGTCTTTCTCCAAGCCCTTCTTGTATTGAAGTAAGTGCTCATTAAATGTCCATAACAAGGCAGTTACAGTAATGGCTCCAAAAAGAGACTAAACAAAGGCAGCTCAGCTGTAATTTGGAACCAAAATGAAGTTGTGGAGTTCAACCGTACCTTTCTTAGGGAATGAAAAGCAAAGACCAACCCCATCCCCCTCGTATGCTCTATTGGATTTTGCCTCTGCGGCCCATTTTGCAGTGCAGCACTTTTTCACCTGCATGACGCTCCTCAGCTCACTTGTTTTGAGGCAGTTTCTCATTTATTTTTTCGTGTAAAGCTATTGAACTTTAAAGCTCTAGTTTAACATTTTTCACCTTTTCATCACCAGCTTACACAACCCTGCTGTGTGTGTGTGTGTGTGTGTGTGTGTGTGTGTGTGTGTGTGTGTGTGTGTGTGTGTGTGTGTGTGTGTGTGTGTGTTTCTCTGCCTCAGCGTGTACATGCAGCAGTGATATTGACAGACCGCTGCCTGGGGCAACTCTTTCTTATTACTTTGTTGAAGGCAAAGCTTCTCCATCCAGCAGTTCCAATCCAGGGCTGATGTTATGTTGCAGCTAATGTTTATGGAGACAGTTTCACCATTGAATCTGACACAGTGCAGGTACTTTTAGTGGCAACACATTTGAAAAGCAAATTTTGGACACTTCTGAATGAGGAGAGACGTATTTGTGAAAAGATGTTGGACAAACTGATAATGATGCTCTCATCTGATTCAAAATTCCTAATTTATTATTTTTGCTTTAGAATAAGGCAGGTTTAAAGTCTGCACAGGTGAATTCCATCGTGTGTCTGTGTTTGCTGGCAGGTTTCCATCTGAATCTGGGTCAGGTGTCAGGTATCCTTCTGCAAATGAGACAGAATTATTCTAGAGAGAGCGCCGATGCTGATTGAATTTGCTGGTTCAGAAAAAGACGAGCACAATGAAGTCAGACTTTACAGAGACAGAAGGAGGCTGCTGATTTAATTGTGAAGATGAATGGATGCCCGCTGCCTTGGCGCTGACCCTGGAACCTCAAGTGTTAACAAGAAAATCTTTGAGGTGCTTTAATTTTTTTCTTTTCTCACAGTGTGCACTGCTGCAGTATAGTCTCTATGTGCACTAAGCCCTGCCCACAGTCAGCCAGACTGCAGTCTGTACAGGAGCCGCCAAACATTGTCGTCGTGGGAATCCAATCCAGATCAGACTTGGTTGAGTGGGCTGCTGACATGAAAACAACCCCCTGTTTGTGGGAGGAGCCACATTAGCCTGGAAAATGTTGAGGGCCAAGGCCCACCCACCAACTAAATAGTGAGACACGTGAAATACAGTGAATCATCCGGCTTCCAAGTGTGAAGTTAACCGCCAGTTCATATTAATTGAGCCAGAGCAGTTAACACAGAATGGAATGGTTTTGTAGTCCTTGTGATGGGGGGGAGAAATCAGGAACCCCACCTCTAAACATTCATCCCTGAATGAGAATATGTCAAAAAATGTACACAGAAATCCTTCATCACAACAGTACTAAGTGTTATGCATGTGTTTTTGTTTTTCTCTCTGCAGTCACAGATGAAGACACAGTGAAGAGGTACTACGCCAAGTTTGAGGAGAGGTTTTTCCAGACCTGCGAGAAGGAGCTTTTGAAAATCAACACTTTCTATTCAGGTATTTCAAAACTCTTTTCACGTAACTTGGTCATGTCCGAGTGAATGTGTGACCCCCATCAGAGTAGTTAGGGTTCGATCTCACATTAATTTACACGTCTGCAATTGTATGTGATGCTCCTCCATAAAAATAGATGATTCATATAATAGCTCTGCCTCTTTAGTTTCACTTTGAGTTTTCACTGCCTACTTTACTGCCCGCTTATCTTTCCTCGATCTTAGCTGTGCGACGGGAGCGGTGGTGGTCGTGTTGAGGCAAGCCGGCCTTGCCTGTGTGTATTTCAGGGAACGGGGCAGCATGGGTGTGCTGTGTAACATGAGATGGAGACCATAATATATTCTGGCATCCTGGAAGCAGAAAGTTGCCTTCTGGTTTTGAACCTCAGCTCAGCTAAACATCAGACTGTGCCTCCTCTAGAGGTGTGCGGGTGAAACTGCAGCCTCTCTGGGTCAACACGGGGCCAAGGTTGACTGGCAAGATTGTTCCGGATTGTAATGATGAGAGGTTACTGGCAGATGGATTACTCATCCATCAGCAAACAAACGAACAATCTGCAAACAAACAATCAATCAGCGTAAGGAGGAGGTTGATTTACTGAAGCACTGACAATACTTAACTTTCCATGAGCAATGTATGTTTTGCACTGATTACTCACATATGCCATGATTTTAATCTTACTAGGCCAATTATTCTGTCATTACCCTCGTCTGTTATCTGCCAGAGATAATGAGACGGAAAGAGACGTGCACAGACGACTGCAAGAAGTCAAACTTATTCTTTGATTCATTAAAAGAAGGAAGGGGCACAATGCTTGTTTTGCTCCTGTAATTCATGGTCTAATCTGGATTATTTGAATGCCGGGTGCATGTATTACAGCCGGTGAGTCAGCTCCTCCTGCCGCTGTGTGAGCTTGGTTAAACATGAGAGCCTGAGCATCCTCCTCCAGCAGCTCAGCCGCCTTGTTTATCCTCCGTTCACGGGAGGGTAAAGAAATTATAGAGCTGAGTCCAACTGAGTGCTTTATCTGGTGCCAGAGAGTGTGTATGTGCGTGTGCTGCACAAGGAGATGCAGTTAAACCAAGGGCTGGCTTTGCATAAGAGTATACTCTCAGCTTTCCGCCTCTCTATCTGCCCGTGTGGAGGAGGTCGTGACCCTGCGAAGCACCTCTGCTGCTCCCATCACTCGGGGTTAAACACAAACCAAGTGCTGCAGCTTCTCTGGCAAAGTCTGTGAACTTCCCTCGCTCACACTGTGGAAACGTAACACCTCCAGCACCTGCCCGCCGCCGCCGCTGCGGCCTCATCGACCCCCCACCCCCCAGATTAGCTGTTCAACCCACGCCCCTCCCTCGCCAACCGCAGCTGCATTCCCAGACCTTGGATCTGGTGCAAAGCTGCGAGTGTCAAGATAGTCCGGGTCTTGACTTTGTCGTGCCTCTTGGCGTCGTGGCTGTTGTGACAGTCCAGGAGAGGGATCGTGTCTTTCCCCCAGAAGGCATCCGAGGGCAACAAAGCATGGAAGTCACTTTAGGACGAGAGGAGGAGATAACGAAGGCTCGGCCAGTATGGAGATCCGTAAATCTGTATTCCAGTTTGCAGCAGTTTCTGTCAATTGAGTGGCTGCTTTCAGTGATGTTCGAGGATACGAGTCAATTTACGACCTGTGGGATTTTTTTCTTCTCATCCTGTCTGCTGATATTAACCCCTCTCTGACCCAGATGACGCTTCCTCACTCTGCTGCGCTCAAATATCAGCTCGGCCTCACAGCCTCCGTCACAGACAGGAGCCGAGGAGAGGAGATGGAGTGATTGAAAGATTTTTTTTTTTCACGTGTCACCTTGCTAACAGCTTGTTAGAGAAACCTTTCCAGCAGCCAGATCACCAATGTCAAACTGAAGCAGTTACTTGGCAGGAAAGAGCTTGAGGGAAATATCTTTTTTTTTCTCCCTGAGGCGGAAAGGTTAAAAAAAATGGATTTTCGCTGTTGGAGGCACAACTGTTCATTTTCATCCGCTTAACTTTTAATAAAAGTTGATTAATCAGTTTTTTGCACTTTGACTTTGCTCAAGGCCTTAATATTAATTCAAACTGGATTTTAGTCTTAACAGAATGGGAGAATAAGACCGAATTCGTGTCTCCGTTTTTCCTCTCCCCAATAACACACATCCGCGCTCGTCTTCCTCGCTGCAGAAAAGCTCGCCGAGGCGCAGAGGCGTTTCGCCACCCTGCAGAATGAGCTGCAGTCGTCGCTGGACGCTCAACGCGAGAGCAACGCTCCGCCCGGCCTGCGCAGACGCAAGACCATGTTCCACCTGTCGCAAGAGGAGCGCTGCAAACACCACAACATCAAGGACCTGAAGCTCGCCTTCAGTGAGTTCTACCTAAGCCTCATCCTGCTGCAGAACTACCAGGTATTAACACAAACACACAAACACACACACACACTTGCACAGCCCTGCTCATACTCAATAAACGCATTGAGCCAGAACTTTTTTCTCGTTAATAATCAGACAGTTTTTGCTGTGTTGCACTTTCTCCGTACCATACCCAAATAGTTTATTCGGAATAACATGAGGCACATCCGTCTCTCCATCTGCTATGAATATGCAACGGTTTCTCCTTTGATGTCTCTGCAGAACCTGAACTTCACTGGTTTCCGCAAGATCCTGAAGAAACATGACAAGATCCTGGACACTCCTCGGGGGGCCGACTGGCGCGTGGCTCACGTGGAGGTGGCACCTTTCTACACCTGCAAGAAGATCACACAGCTCATCACTGAGACAGAGGTATGCAAACACACACACACACACAGGCAGCACATTGATGCACAGATGCATTGAACATTGTCGTGTCCTCAGACCCTCGTGACCACTGAGCTGGAGGGGGGCGATCGTCAGCGGGCGATGAAGAGGCTGAGAGTTCCTCCACTCGGGGCAGCTCAGGTATTGCTGAGGCAGTTCATTCATTCAAACATTTCCTCTCATGTATATTTCGTTTGATTAAAAAAGTTGAATTGTTCTGACCCTCCAACCCACAAAATACAAACAGCCTAAGAAAACATGTGTTGCATCACATGAGTAAGGATAAAGTGCATTAATCTTGCTGTGTTCATCATTTTTATTGGCGGCAAGCTCTTATTAAAGCAGGATTTTGCAAGAGGAAGAGCGACGTAGAAAGATGGAAGGAGGAAAAGAAAGGATTAAAAACCACACGAGCCTTCAGTATCGATTTCATAAGTGCCTTTTCAATGATGCAGAGGCGGAATATGGGTCGGTCATCATTTTTACATTCCATGTTGTTACTAATGCATTAATTACAGTCATGTCTGACTTGCCCAACAGGCATGAGTGCAACACACAATTCCATAATGATATACTGTAATACATTAAAGGAGTCAGTCAGGCGTTTTCGACATGTTGCGTTCATTTTTATTTATTTGAATGACCTTGATTTTAAACAAAAGAGTGATTATTATGAATATTAACCACTGTAGCTTTCTGTGTGCGGATGTTTATGTGTTTCCTCAGCCTGCTTTGGCTTGGACCACCTTCCGTGTGGGTCTTTACTGCGGCGTCTTCATCATCCTGGCCGTTGCCTTTGTCCTCAGCGGTACGTCAGATCAACATTTGAATTTGTCACTTTTTCATATCCTGTGTGGACTCCTGCACAATTTGTAATGTGTCGCCGTGAGACAACTGAGATTGTCCGAGATTTCCTGAGATTAATAGCCAACACGGTCGGCGGGATTTATTGTTTTTTTTTTCTTTCTTTCGTTTCATCTTCAGTAGGAGAATCTGTTTGTGTTGTTTTAATCAGGCGCAGTGCTCATTCGCTCTGTGAACTTGTGGCCTCTGGTGCGGATCTATCGAGGCGGTTTCCTGTTGATCCAGTTCCTCTTCCTGTTGGGCATCAACACGTACGGGTGGCGCCAGGCGGGGGTCAACCACGTCCTCATCTTTGAGATCAACCCTCGTAACAACCTCTCGCACCAGCACCTGTTTGAGGTCAGAATCGGGGCGCTGCTCCTTCTTCGATGTATTTCTATCACAGCGTTCATTTCTCACGCCTGGTTCCCGCAGATCGCCGGTTTCCTGGGCGTGTTGTGGTGCCTCAGCATCCTCTCCTGCCTCTACTCGGAGTACACACAGCTCCCCATGCAGATCAACCCTCTCATCCTGTACGGCTTCATGGTGCTCTTCCTCATCAATCCCTTCAAGACCTGCTACTACAAATCGCGCTTCTGGCTCCTCAAGCTCCTGGTCAGTGCACACTCTTTGAATTATGGGCATTTTTCAGACCTCTACTGCTTCTCTTTGCTGCGTTTGACATACTTGTTGACAGATAGGCCATTAGAAATTTGCTTAATAGTCATGAACATTGAAAAGCTCAACAAATTCGCAGTGAAGGAGGAAGAACGCACTATGAAAGATGAGTACATTAATGCAACCGTCGAAGCTTAATTACACAAGAGACAAATGTAAAAGAGCGAGTTTGTATTCCTAATCACAGCAGAGAGTTCCAAAATAAATCTTTTAAAGTTTTACACGAGCTGTGTGCTCTTTCGTATTTTGTGCTGCTGACACACTTTAAATAATGTAACGCGTGTGTGTCTCCGCCTCCCTACAATGTATGCATGCTCTATTCAGATCCCTATCTCATGTCTCCGTGTTTACAAAACCCTCCTATGCTACTGTTCTTTGTCTAAGCTGCGCTACAGGGGCTGCAGCGGAGGGGGTGAGGGGCTCGGGTGTGCACGGGCCGGCGTATGTGCGTGTGTGTGTATGTGTAGTGAGACAGAGGGCAGAGAGTTGAGGGATAATAGAATGCAGCCCCGGTCTCCTGGGAGGTGGAGGCTGTGACTGTGCAATCATTACAGGCGTAGATCTATCAGTATGCTGAAGCCCTGAGCGCCGCTGTCCCTCCTCCTCCTCCTCTTCCCCCTCCTCCTCCTCTTCCCCTCTGTGTCTCCCCCAGCAGTACACCCCTTCCTCATACCCTTTTCCTTTGCTTGGCAGCTCCCCACACTCCTCAGTCTTGATCGCCACTGCACACCGTCAACAATCTACACAAATTAGAGCTGATAGACCCGACAGACCTGATGTTTTCAAGATGGCTAGATATTTTCCTCTGGCAACAAACAGGAGGAGACAAAGGCTTTTATTAGAGGACAAACTGCGCAGGTAGAACGCGGATTATTGGTGTTTGCCCAAGAAATGAAATCCTAACCCTCGGCACCGCAGCAGGCTTGGCCTTGAGAGATCTCACGAGGAGGATATGGGCGAGATGGCTCAATCAATACACACTTTGATTGACAGGCTCAGAGAAATGCATGTGATAGGTGCTAAAGAAGCAATCAATATTCTTTGGCATTTTCAATGGCGAGGAGCGAGTGTATTTGTCTAAAGGCGTACAGTCATTTCTGAATGTCAGATGTGGCCTGAGGGGTCGGGGAGGGGGGGCTTAGTAAATGGAAAGAGGCAGGCAAGGTTGTATCATTTTACAAAGCGGGGTCAATAACTGCGCCCCTGCCAGAGTCACTTCCCAAATAACACAGAAGCCAAAGCGGGCCAACGAAACTCCGCCAGGTCATCACGCCAGCTGCTGTTATACACCAGAGGGCGGCGGCTCGCAAATAAACAAACACACTCAGCCACTAACACTGCCGCTCGTCACGGTGTCCTGCGGCGCACTGATAAGGCGGCCCGGGGGCTTTATGCCTTTGTGTGTCGCGGATCATTAATGGAAGCTTCTCCCTGCTTCGCACCTCTCCTCTGAAGTACAATTGCTCAGTGTGACAATTACACACCGATTACTTGCGGACTTATTCAGTCCCAGTTTGCTGAAACCGTGAAAGCAAATTTGAGAAACATTCCTGGAGTGACTTTAGGTGAGATGTAATGTGACTAAATTCCGCAGGTGTGCGTAGAAATATATAATGCCTGCAAACCAATGCCTTAACTATATCGACCTTGTTCTTTTTCACGCAGTTCCGCGTGCTCACGGCGCCGTTTCACCGGGTGGAGTTCGCAGACTTCTGGCTGGCCGATCAGCTCAACTCTCTGGTGGTCGTGCTGATGGACCTGGAGTACCTCATCTGCTTTTACATCTTTGAGCTGCAGTGGAGCAACCAAAAGGGCCTGTTGCCCTCCATGACAGGTGGGACCAGATTTACATCGTTACGTGACTAGAGGAGAAACAGGGTTGTCGGAGTAGGATTTATCAAACCAACAAATATATCTGACATTAATTAGACATAGTTGCAAAAGAGCTAACAATGATGTAACTTGTGAAAATGGAAGCGGTTGCTCGTTGACAGTGTTTAATATACTTGTATTAATGAGAAGATTCCTCACATCGGCCGCTAATGATCAAAGACACAGACATCCCAATGGCAGAAATTTGCATTTGTAGCCTCATTCAACAAAAAAAAAGCTGCACTGCTTTGCAAAGCTCACACCTGTTTGTTCAGATCTTTCAAGGCAAACATTGATGCTGATGATTAAATTGGAACAGCAACTGAAGGTAGCAGATACCACAATAGATGTTCCTATATTAGAACACTTACACTGATGCTAAAATGGATTCGCTAAGCGTTTATATTCCATTCGGACAGCACAGCGAGATCCTGAGGTCTAATGGCCCTCTACCATTACTCGCTTGCGGTCCAACTTGAACGAGTGTGAATGGTTTTCTGTGCTTCCCGCCCTTTGACAGTTGGGATTCACTCCAGCGCCCCATGACCACGCTCGTTTAAGTGTATAAGTGGCGTGTCAAATGTACAAAATAACGCCAGAGAACCAGAAAATCTGTGTTTAAAACAACTGCAAAACACATCTCTTTCTTAACAATTCTCTCCTTTCCTGCTCCTCTCCCTGCAGATAGCGATCACTTCGTGTGCCACAGCTACTCGTACGGTCTGCGCGCCATCATCCAGTGTCTGCCCGCCTGGTTCCGCTTCATCCAGTGTCTGAGGCGTTACCGTGACACCAAGAGGGCCTTCCCGCACCTGGTGAACGCTGGGAAATATTCCACAACCTTCTTCGTGGTCACCTTCGCCGCTCTGTACGCCACTCACAGGGGTAAGGCCAACACGCGCGCTCTCTTTTTTTACCGGAGGTTTTTTAGTTTCATCTGCAGGTTTAAAAGAGCGAAAAACATATCTGAGGGACTGGAGCGGCAATATCGGTGCGTTGGAGGCTTTTCTATTGAGTCATGTTTGCGAGTGGAAAGCAAAGGTGACCTTGAGCGCGAAAAAAGCTTCGAGTCTGGCCTCGGTTTCTTTTGTCGACACCTGGAGCATTTAAATGGAAATGGGAAAAGGTCTGTCGAACACAGCCACGGATAAACACCAAGCTCCCACAATATGACAGAATTAAAGGTTGCAAGAGAGAAGGCTGGAGACGAGGACGAGCAGCCAAACACAAAGAAAGGAAGAAAAAAACAAGTGTCGCCATTAAAAGTCAAGTCACTCTCCCCCCTGACGGCTTCGCAATTAGCCCGCAATTATTCCAGATCCAGAAGCCAAATCGCAAAGGACTTCATGTTCAAAAGCGTCGCCTCAGCCTTTGTGTTCACTTTCTCCATCCACGGTTCCGTTTCAAAGCGCAGTCACACGTTCACACTGCTCTCAGATGCCTTGCTTATATATTTATTTTCCAGTAAATGCCAGCCGTGAAACTTCATCTGAACCTTTCAAATCGCTAAATGTTACTTCCCAGCTTGACTTTATTCCTTTCCGATATAAATTTAAATCAATACGCCCGCTTCCTAAGCCGACCGCCGGCGATCTGATATTGCACGGAGCAGGAAGAGACAGAGACGCACAGACCGATTTCTTTTTTTCCCCCTCCCTCTGTCTCTCTCTCTCTTCCTCCTCTCCCCTCCACCGCTCTGTGCGAAAGGCGTCCATTAAACTGTATCCACCCGCTTCCTCTGGTCTGAAGCCTGTGGACCCTCACGCTAATGGCCTCTCTTCATGTCTTATTCTCTATGAAGCCGTCTTTCATCCCGCATGATAATGGAGGCCCAGACCAGTCGCTGGTTAAGTGAAGGAGGATGGTTGGAGGATCCACACACACACACACACACAAATCGTGAGGTTGAGGAATCATCTACTGTGGAGATATTTGACTTATTTTTTCTATATTCCTTGATGTCCTCCAACCACAATTGGATGAACAAACAAGTGCAGAGTCCATAAAGGTCGGCGGGACAGATGAAGCTGTCCGCCCAAACTGCTCAGCATCTGGCAGAGAAGACAGCTGCGGTGCCGCTTGGGGGGCGCTGGAGGAGGAGGGGGGAAAAAAATGGCAGTAGCGTCAGTCAGCTCCTGGCCAGGATCCCAGCCGCTGTCTTTCGGATGTGTCACCTTCGTTGCTAACCCGATTCATGGCCCTCGTGAATCCCGTGTGACCTCACCAGCTCACCCCTTCCTGGAATTTGCTGCGTTTATCTCCCGGAAAAAAAATGAAGGGGAAAAAAACCACTATAAAAGCCACAAATAAATCAGGGGCTTCCTGGGACCAGACCTGAGTGGTGTTGGGTTTCCAGCGCTTCCATTTGTAGAGCCGAATCTGTTAAATTATCAGGCACTTCCTCTTTTCTGGCACAGCATGATCCAGCTTTTTTAGGATACACTTCTTTTTTTTTTTGTTAGCAGGATCCCAGGATGAATCAGTTTTGATTTGCCTTCTCCCCTCAGACAAGGTTTGGGCTCAGCTCTGTTAATAACCGATTGGACACTGTTCTGAAATTCTAATCTCAGCAGATGCTCAGTAGCCAGACAGATGATGGAGGATTTCCCGTTTTTTTCGGCAGAATTCCTAAACCCTGCCTGAGCGCGCGGCAGATGCTGTACGCCGGATCAATGAGGGCTCAGCTTTATGTGCGCTGGCTTGAGACTTGTTGCTGTTTTAAATGCAGGGGAGTTACAGCCTCCATGCTAATTTAAACTCCAGGAATTTATTTCACGGACGAGGCCGAGCCGGAAGAACAGGATATTGTATGTTAGGCTCACACAGTGGATATTATGTTTCCCTTCTGCAAAATGAACATAATCATTTTTTTCAAAATATGTCCCTGTGCTCATCTTATATAGATGTCTATGGGAAAGTCAGACTCATTATCCCCACATCTATTAAGTCATTAAATATGTTCTA
>CAESWR010001091.1:118484-129947 GCA_903171835.1 Mullus surmuletus | reverse complement strand
TTTTCTTTTTCAACTTCACCATTGTGTCCTGATTCCTTTTCTTTAATTTCTCCACATTGTCACTCCGCTTACTGTGCACTCATTCACTGACTCGCTGTCCTCTGGACCGACGTCCCCGCCGCATTACTGCCCATTTCTTCATTGGCCAGAGCAAGTGAATGAGTGGACGTGTCGTGGAGGAAGGCAGAGAAGGGGGACTGCATGTGTATGCTTGTGTTTAGTGTACGAATGTCCTGTAAGTCCATGCATTTACCTGTGCGCGTGCCGCCGCGCGTGTCTGTCCGTCCGTCCGTCCATCCGTCCCTCTCTCCCTACGGCGAGGCGGGGGCTTTGCTACCACTGTAATGAACTTGGTATCTGTTGACCGCCTGCCCCTTCACCTCCGTCGACAGGCAGGTGGTCTTGCAGGGGATCATGTCCTCCTCCTCCTCACCCATGAGCCAATTCTGCACCGAGCGCTCAGCCGTGGCTGTGACGTGATTGGCCAGCCAGCCCTGGTGCCACTTGTCGAAGCGTTCGTGCTGGTTCGCTGCCACTCTGTGCTGCGACTGTGGAGGGAGATTTATTTAGCGAATGTTATGAACCCTCACAATACGCACCACCAATGAATTGATGAGCGAGCTGAGCGCGCAGCCCTTACCTTCCTGGCCTTGACCAGCGCCCCTCTGCGGTACATGTAGTCCTCGGAGTTCATGACAAACACCATTTTGTGGGTGTTGAGTTTGAAGCGGCAGTCCAGGCTGCCGGCGTTCTCCACGCCCAGCTGGCGGTGCCACTCTCTCCTGCAGCGCATCGCCTCCACCTGCCGCACCTGCCAGCGACGGAAACGACGCAGGTTCCTAGAAGAGGGAGGAGGAAAACAACCCTTTGAAATTGTTTCTTCACTTTTGTATTTCAAACTAAACTGCTGATGCCTTCTTTATATTTGATAAAATCAGCAGAGAAGATGCAGGAAAATAAACTCACCACAAACCAGAACCGAACAATTCAAATTGAATTTAAACTGTGACCTTTCTTTCGCTTATACTGCTACTCTACATAGTGTTAAAGTTTGAGTTGTAAAAAAAAAAACCCTGTAAAGATACATTTTGTTGGCCACGTCCTCTGCAGTGCAATTCGATCTCATACATGTTTTGTCACCTTTGTGCTTGAAATAAAACTACATTCAAGGCACCATCCAGCGCGCACACACACACACACACACAGGCAGTGTTTACACTCTTCATTTTAGTTTTTGAAGAGACTGAGAGCTTCACTGGTATATCGTCTTTGGGTATTGTTGGATTAACGGTCTCATTAACTTTACAATTACTGCAGATTGACAATGTGATGTTTATTAGAAATGCTGTAATTCGTGTGATCACATTCCCTTTAATATTCTGTGTGAACCAGAAACAAGCAGCACAATACTCACAGGACCGGCCCGCTGAGGAGCTCTGCCAACAGTTTCAAATGACAAATAGCCTGTTTTAGTTTTAAACCCAGAGCTGCATTAACTCCATTTGTCCACTTGAGGGCAGCAGAAACGTGGGCACAAGCATGGTTGCTTCAGAAGTTTATCTATATGTTATACAAGTTATTAAAGTTCTATTAAACGCTTTTCTCACCTGTAATTCTTCATTCTACTTTGGAATTGGTTTTACTCTGCATCAACAGGGAACCAACAGGAAAATATTTGGCGCGCCACCTGATAAATGCTCCAATTATGTTCACCAGCTGCTCACCAGCTGTGTTTGTTTGCCATTTGGTACTGTGCAGGTTGTGTTTTTTTTTTTAGCTTTCTGTCTATTGAGGCTGAAAATAACACAGTGAGAGCTGTGAGATTCAACCAAGCCGGTAAAGATGCAGCCCAATAGTTAATGAATAAAATGAGACTTGCAATGAAGCTGCTCTGAGAGCTGGGGAGTGGCACTGCAAGGTCTGGTGGTTATTCCCAGTAGATTCATCCCATTACACGTTGTCATTTTGTACACTGACATTATAATATTTCTGATTAGGGCTGAACAAGTGAGACGTGGTGAGTGGAGTTGATCCGCCGTACCTGGGAAGAAAAACAGGTTTGAAGAAGTAGCCGTCCACTTGAGAGCACAGACTCGACTCCGTCCCTGCAAACTGCTCCATGTAGCTGGACAGGCACTGAGACATCAGGAAGACACACATCCAGATCAAAGCCCCTTGTTAAAATCCACAGAAATCTTTTTAATTCGAGTCAAAATGGACACATGCTTAAAGAACTTGCACTCACCTGTACATCTAATGGGTCGTCAGCCTGGGCTTCCTCAGTGTCGAGCAGCTCAATGGTCATGGTCACATGACCCTTGTTTTGAATAAACATCACCTGATGGAAACAGATGCAAAGAATGTAACCAAGTAAACAAATGTGAACAAACACACTGACACACTGACACAGATGCTGGAACGCATTTATGGAGCCCCTGTGAGCGTCAGACAAACTAAACTACAATGGAAATAGGGAATCATTGATGATATAAGCAGGCTGACATGCTCTTTCAAACATTATGTTTTCTCTGAAACGTTGGATTGATTGGCCGTTGATGTCATTGCTCAGCTTCTCAGCTCCCACTGCAGAACAAAATGGAGGCTAATAACGTCGACACTTTGAACGGGGGTCACCTTGAAGCAGTTCTCCTCCGCCATGACTCTCTCGGCTTTCCACTGGTAGCTGGTCTCCCAAGCCGCCCGAACGCACTGCGAGGACAAATTTCCCCCGGCTGCTCCCCGCTTCCTCTCAGCCAGGTAGAGATCGACCACTTGCAGGCACACCTCGTCGCTCACCAGGTGCTGCAGCTGAGGGAGCAGACAAAGTAGGAGGAGTCACACACCGGAACAGCCTGGAACACTGGACGGATCGGTCGCCTCGTGTGCCGACTGTGTAAACATACCTGCCGAATGATGTTGTGGATGACCTTGTCTATTGTGAATCCGATGTAGGCGTGGATGGTGAACATTTCCCTCAGTGTGTCCTCGTACTGCGTGGAGTCCAGGTTGCCGTCCAGCAGGCTGCGCACCATGTCCAGGAAAGCCGGGTAGTACTCCTCCAGTTCCACCTCACCTGTGGGTGAAGCAGGATGTCACAGTGGTTACAAAAACCGTGTTTCAAAAGGTGAAAACAGCCTTAGTGGGACTCTGATGGTGACAAAGGGGTGAATTTTAAGTGCCCCAAATAAGTTTATCGAATTTAATGAATTGAGTAGCTGTGTTGCGGAGAAATTGTCCAATCAATGAAGACTGACATTTCTATGTGCTATTCTTGGCAAAGGGTTAACGAAAACCGATTTTATATAATATTCAAAACTGCTGCATGCTGGAAATTCCTTGTTACTGGCTTTATGGACTAAGACCAGTGACAATGTGCCACACTTCATAAAATTCTTGGTTACTCACAATAGCGCACTTAGCAATGCGCACTGTGCAATGAAAAACCCAGAATCTTTTAGCAATCTATAACTAAAACTGCTGCTTAAGATTCTGCAGAAGGACAGTCTCTGCACATCTGGAAGGATTCAGACATGCCTTTGACATCAGCATGGGGTCCCATGCATGACTCAACACCATCAAATCTGCCATGTTTATGTCTTACTGACTCATGTGACATTTGATTTAAAGGGACCACGATTCTGCGGCCACTAATTAAACTCACATTTTCCATCAAAAGTGTATTTTTATAGCTTGAAACCGTAAATGAAAAAGGAGAGCTTCCAGAATTTGCATGAGCAACCAGAGTCTGAACTCACTGGGCTGTTTAAGGCGGAGCTCCATGGCAAGGTCACATGCTTTTTCCCTCCTCCCCTCGGCCATCAGGAGCCTCTCCCGGCTCTGCTCAGCGCGGTGCTCCAGCAGCTGCCGCTCTGCCTGCCGGTAGACCCGCAGCAGCCGCGAGCAGAGCGTCTGGTGCAGCCGCAGGAAGAAGTACCAGTTGTTGTTGACGAAGAAGAGGTTGTAGACGCCGTCCAGCTCCTTCTGGTGCTCAGCTTCGGGGTCACGCAGGTCCACCTTCTCCGCGGCCGCGCCCGAGCCCGTCTCCATGGGCGTGGAGGCGGGAGTGGAGCTGGAGGTCGGCGTGGTTTGGCTGATGCTCATGGAGGTGGCGGAGGCCTCGGCGTCTGCGGGCTGAGGTGGGCTGCAGCGCCTCCGTCTGGACTCTCCGTTCAGTTGCTGCTGGGGTTGGGACGGGGCCTGCGTCTGGGTCTGGGCCTGGGTGGGCTGAGGTTGAGACTGACTTCCTGTTGCCGCTGCCGTTGCACTGCCTGATGTGCTGGAAGAATTGCTGTTGCCTCCCGCTGCTGCTCCACCTGATCCCCTCTCTCCTCCCTCCTCTGGCTCAGCTTCCTCGTCTGTCCACTCTTCGGTGTCGCTGAGCTCGCCACGTCGTGAGAAGAATAAGTCGGGGACAAAGTGCTGGATGATGCGCTTGATGTGGTCCTTGTCGTCTTTGTGGATGGTGGGCTGACGTTTGACGTGGTAGATGATGAGCGATGCAGCGTCCTCCAGGATCTGCTTGTCCTCATATGTGAACACCATGTGAGGTTCACTGGATGTGGCCGAGCCGGAGCCGTTGCGGCCCTGCTGACCAACTCCTCCCTCTTCAGTGCTCTGCTCCTGCCGCTGGAATACACACATGCAGACTGAGATCAATATGTGCTAAAAAACTTATCCAGAAATGCATTTGTATATTATTCCGACTTTGTGTGGCTCCACTGTTTGTTTAGTTTGTGATGCTGCAATGGGCTGTTCTAAACAGACCTCATTTAATGGCTCCTCAAAGATACTTTGAGTGTTCTTGCGGCACAAGTTATGCTCGACAATTTCTCTGAGTAGGGTCCAGTTGTTCCCAATTATGAATGGTAGGGTTAAAATATTCTTTAAAAAATAAATAAAGAAGACAAAGAATTCTCCAACAAAGAATATGAGGGTGGATTGAGAAATAGCTAAAAAAAGAGCAAACAAAAAGAAACAATGCTTGCTCATTTAATGCTATATCTAGAGACAAGCGCACATTTGATGATGAAGGAAAAAAGAATTGAAAATGATCCACAAAAAAAATCAAAAAATGCTTTTAACTATTATACCACTGCAAACGAGGAAAACAAGGAAACAATTTGTGCCATCCAAATGCATGTGTGTGCACGTGCGTTGGTGCATGTGCGTGCTCTTGAGCATGTGCAGACTTTTGTTCTCACCAAAGAGCAAATACCACAATAGAAAACATTTGTAAATGTCACAGTCAGTCTTGAAAACTGTGGAAGTGCACTTTGACAGTAGATTTCTTGAGAAGAGTTGGTCACACACATCAGTTATTGCGTTGTGTTATTGTGCCAAACTGCCATTTGTTTCAATTTTTTCCATTTAACACTTCTCAATATGACATCATTTCGCATGTATGAAAAGAAGGTTTTGTGATTTTTTTTTACCTCATCATAGACGCTTTCAATCTCATTGAGGAGACTCTTGGAGCGAAGGGCCTTCATGTCATTCTGTTTGAAGTTGACTCCTTGGTGGTCGAGGGACTTGAGGTAAGCCTTCTCGTACTGCTCCCTCCATATCTTATTGAAGCCCTGCTGGGCCTCTCTCCACTCCTCTTCTTTTGCTTTCAACCTGTAGAAGGAGTCGCACATTCTGTATAAATACTGCACAAGGCGCAGCCGTGTTGATGAACTTTTCATGTTAAGACTTGAATCGTTTTGTGGGAGTCTGTGGAGCGGAATGGGTCCGCTTTTCTGAATGCATCCTTTCTACTGAAGCCACAAATATTGTAGAAAGACTTTTTTTTGATGAGGCTGTCACTGGTATGGTTCAGAGGATCGCCCCAGTGATTCAGCTGAGCTTACACGTACTGTCAGTGCTACCTTTCTCTTACAACACTTGACACTGCCGGCTTGGAAAGCAGATGTGTGTAAATGTGAGCAACAGCCCAGTTTTCAACGCTTCAATACTTTTTCTGGAGAGAAGAAAATGGCGACTGACCTCTTGAGGACCACAGGCACGGCGGTGGCAGGACTCCTCTTCAGGCCCTCGATTATCTCAGGGGCCTTGTCACCATAAATCCGGTACACAGCTCGGCGCTGGATGACCTCAGAGGTGCCACCCAGGCAGTCGTCCAATCTGAATCTGTCTTGGTCCTCTGGCGAAAGGCGGGACAGCTTCTTCTGGACGCTCTCGAGCACCCTGATGGTGGCCAGGTTTGTCTCCAGGACCACGTCCAGCTGAGTGGACAACATAGTTTGGGCACAGTGTACTTATGGTTATTATCTCACTTTAGAGAGGAGGGATTTGGAATTACTTTTAATTTTCAAAGTTCAGAAATGTACTACATGAAGTTGCGAACAGTACCTCAAATCTTTCATCCTCGCAGCGGTGCAACTGCTCCTCATATGGAGTTTTCTTTGAGCTAACAAAGGTGGAGTCCTCTGACCAGGAGGGGAAGGACACCCAGGTGTCATTCAGCACCTGCAAACAGACGAGCACACACACGGCCAATCGGTCAGGAGTGTCTCGCTACAAGAGAGAGCAATGACGCAAAATCTTGTAATTTGCCAATTAAGTGCCCTTTACAGTATGCACTAATCCGGTAATAGCTCTTAAAATGTAAGTGGATGTACCTCCTTGCATAAGGCGGTTCGCCCGCTGCATTTAGGCTGTTGGTAGGTCTTGGGCAGTGCTCTGTAGCTGGACCCCAGGCGTTTGCAGGAGGCATAATCCACCTCCCTGCCCCCGCCTCCCTCCATGTAGCGATCCGACAGCCCTGACACAGCATGAGAGAGCTCTTTGTCCCCCAGAAATGACTTGAACTGTGTATACAGCTCAGGAAACTTCCTGGAAGTAGACAGATGAAATCTTGAGTGACACATGAAATTGGGAACAGATGACCAAAAAAGCAAGCATTTTCCCCTTGCAAGAATCCCAACAATCCAGTCACTGTATTATTTTTTCCCTCTGGTTTTATTCATCCTGGCCTTTCCGCAGATGTATCCATCATCTGTCCGTTTACTCACCCCAGGAAAGGGGTGACAAGCTGTAGAAGCTCTGCTCCCGAAACTACTTCCTGGTTGAACAAGGCGATACAGCGGAGGAAGTTCTCGTACACTTCCTGGCTTTTAAACAGCCGTCGAACCTGAGTGTGGTGTGGGGTCGACAAGGAAAACAAAATAGCATTACCAAGAGGATATATAATGAACACACAGAGACGGCAATGGAGAAGAAGTGGGAAACAGAGAGGAAGTTCAGTGGAAGCAGGTCAATGGAAATTCAACACCATGGAGGATGACGCCTCACCTTATCAAAGAAGGAGAATTCTCGCAAGACTCCATGTTTGCCAACTGAGGCAAAAGACTGATCTTTGGTGCAGGAATACTTCATCTTTTTCTAAAAATGGAAAAAGGAAATCAACATCAATATAAACTGTCGCTTCATGGACCAACAAAAAAAAGGTTTGACTCGTAACTACAGTACCTTGAGTAGTGGAGACATGTGCTGCAGTAGTATGGGTCGAGGCCTCTTTTTGTTCTGTTTGGTTATCGTGTCATCTTCCTCTGGTCTTTTAAGCTGCTCTTTGCCTCCCGTCAGAGAGCTCCCTGTGAACTAGATGAGGGAAGCGTGCAGGAATTTGATAAAAGTAGGATTACACTAGCGATGAAAGCATTTCAGTGTGTTTTATGCTACATCAATTAGCTAACAAACAGAGTGGTGATTGCAAATTGCAAACACAATTACATTTTTTTTATCTGCGAGTAGTTACACTGACCAGCGATCTTTTGGCATCTGGCAAGAACTGCCCAAACTCAGCCAGCAGGTCTTCTTGCCCCTTGAAGAGGCTGGCGACCTTCGAGAACACCTCGTCCTCCGTCATCCCACTGGTGCCCCGACTGCCACGGCTCTCCTTCACTTCCAACTGCTCCTTCTGAGGGGTGGGAGGGGACAAAATTAAGTTCAAGACCCTTGCTGAGCAAACTCCAAAGAAGAAGAAAACAGAAAAGGCAAGTTATGGTCCAGTCCACACACAGTGATCTTTAATTCAGAAGACACGACGGATGAATCCTGAACAGCAGCCCTCTGCAGAGATTTGACACCGCACAAACTCTCAACAGGGGACATTTTTTGCTTGTTAAATTGTCATAAAAGCCCTGTTAGGCCCCTCTATGCAAATCCTTGCAATGGAAGCAGAAGAAATTAAAAACATTTAAAAAATAAAAAAAAGCATCCAAAATGCCACTTGATTATGTCGCCATTTGCAAAGAGAGAGGAACATAAATCACAGCTTTGTCATTACAGTACCTGATATGTATGGAGAATCTCTAGGAAGGCTCTGTAGATCTCTGGGTGGTCCAGAAAACGGTTTTTGATCTTGTTTACATAGCTGATGGCACTGTCAAACTCTACTGGGCTTGTCTCCGAGGCAGGTGGCGATACGGAGGAGGTGGTCGCCTGATTCTGACCCTCTCTGCTCGCCAGCGGGAGTGAAAGCCTGCTAGGATTTTCCGAGGGTCCTACAGAGGTTGAGGAGGATACGGACTCCGCCGAAGCCGCCTTGGCTTCGCTGGTCGGGGCCGGTCCAGCATCGACGCTGCTTGCAGAGGCACTACCTGAGGTCGCGGTGACAGCAGAGGTGGTGACGCTCTTGCCCTGCTGGCCTGGGGACACCTGAAAAGAAGACACCATGGGGGAGGGATTGAGAGCAGTCTGTTAAGAGTTGAGATCACAGAAGACAGAATTCCTGCAAGACTGAACAATGTTGAAACTATTGTTTTTTCTGGCTTTTACGGGGAAGACAAGGGTACTGGTTGGGGTATGCACATTGCAACATGGGCGTGCTGCTGCTTGCTTATTATAGGAGATAAATTAAAAGACAGATCTGGACAACATATCAAATGTGATGGTTGCTCTTTCCTGTGCTTCACCTCTTACATGGAATACAACAGCTTTTACTTTTCAAACTTCCTGGTTTTTGAGGCATAACTTGCTTTGGTGGAGGGGACCTGTGCTGAACCATTACATCCTGAAAGCACCTTCCTCTGGACAGTGAGTTCTGACTGCCTGTTTCTGAAACTCAACCAAGGACCAGACTTTACTAAACACCCTGAAAAGTCACTGTGAAGTCACAGAGAAGGTATCCATCTGCAGACAGTGAATGGTATTAGACTAACGCAACCTAATGGACATCTGAAAGTGCATAATAGTGTAAAACAACAACTATTGCCACAACTTTTCTTGCAACAAAGTGCCAAAGTGAAACTAACTTCTGAGAGGGATTTTAACCTACCTGAATACTGAACTGCTGCAGCACAAACTGCAGTTTCATTATTATTTCCCATTATTCAAATTGTTCACGAACCACAAGACGCTTGCAAGACAACACACATTTTGATAACACTATTCACCCATGAATGCCTATACAAATGCTGGCTAAAATAAAGAGAGAAGTGATTTTGATGCCCGCGTTAAGAGGGAAATTGTACGCATCATGTGAATGCAGCTGCCAACGTGAATGTCAAATGTGTTATTTCTAGAGGTGTTAAGACCGCAATTATCAGCGATTCCTAAGATATTGAAGTATCAGGCTGATGACAGAGGCATCATGCATCACAATCTACAGAGAATTATCACCCGGTTCTCTGCAGCTTATCCAGCCTTGACTCACTCACACAATGAGGTATGGGTGACGTTTGACAACATACACATTACACAAGTACCCCATTCTTGACATGAGCTGACCACTTCCTGAGCTGAAAATTCTTTCAGGCACCTAAATGTGTTTTGAATTTAGTTCCTCGTGAGTACTTTGAAAATAAAGTTTCCGTTTTCATTTAGTTTGGAGGTGTCTGCATTGTTCACATCGAATAAGAAAAAAACAACTTGACAACAACACAATCTAGAATCGCCCTTCATCTGGGTGGCATGTGCATGCTGTATTGCATGTTTGTTTAATTACCGTTGATTTCGGGGTACAATACTGTGTATATACTGTGTATATTCTCCAATAAATGTTTGTTTTGCTTTAAACGTGCGCAATTTCAAGATGACTAGGTGTTGGCGTTAGAACCTGCAACAACCATGCTTTGAGGCCTCTAGGCAGGTTAACTAGCCTCCGACTACAGATAACGTTGTGGAGTGAAGACCAAATGATCTGAAAGGGATGGACCAACCAGCCCCATCCAAGCATTCACAGCGCATATTTGTACAATTCAGCATGGCACATGTGGTATCTGTGGGAACTGCAATGTTGACAAATTGAAAGCACTCTCAGCAAACAGCCAAAGGCTCACTGGATTCAATGTAAACAAAGTACGAGTTGGAGGACGCATCCATCGCAGGTGCGGGAGTGTTACCTGTGTGGAGAACGGAGACTGGAGGAAAGCCATTCCGTTCTTGGGGACTTCTATCCGATACCCCGGCGGCAAGAAGGCATTGAAGCCCAAGACGAGGTCCGGGTGTCCATGGAAGAGTTGCGACACACGGTTTATCACCCCTGGAGTGTCGATGCTGTTGAGGAGATCAGAAAGACACAAAGAGTGATGCACAGAAACTAGTATCTCACCATCTCCTGTGCTGCGTGCAGACATCTCAATCGTTCGTTTTCGATCCTCGCTATATCGGGCGCATAATTCTACGACACGCTGCCAGGTATTTGGTGGTACATTTAAAAAGCAAATGTACACAGCAGCACAGTCGTATTACTTACAATTGAAACACTGCCCACTGTTTTAAGGTATCAACCATTATTCAAATAGAGCTGCGGCTCAACTCTCTTCCTTGAATGATAGAGGTGAGGACCACCGAGGTGCAAAGCTTCATATGGGATTAAAACGCATCAAAATCTCTCCGACCGATCGCAAAGGTAAGATGGACGTCCCGTGTATTTATATTCGATCATGGAGTGTTCTTGTGCAAATGCTGATGGATACCTTTGCGACTTGAACTCTTTCATGATATCGAGAAACTTGTTGTATATGCCGGGGTCGTTTGCAAAGCGGATCTTGACTTGGTCCAGATAAGACAAGGCATCTTCAACCTGAAAGAGACAAATAAACAGTTTTTAAAGCAAAAAAATAGCCGATCACAACAGTCATGGAAGAGACGTTTCAACCCATATCCTGTTTTGTTGTTGTTGTTTTTTTGGGGGGGGCTGTTAATGAAGCAGAGATGTTAATCCACCTCTCATCACTTCTTTGCCCCAAAACAATGGGCTTGTCAGCACTTCAATGGCTGTAACTGTGTCCCATTCACGATCAGCTCCATCCACCAACACGTACACAACGTGGACTGCGGAATTTCCTGCGTAGCATTCGCAGGTGGTGGAATATGTGCAGTTATATAAAGCCAGCTAGCTTCTGCTGGGCTCATTGTCCAACTCGAGTGGCCATATCAACAAATGCACTAGTTAGCAGAACAGGCTGTGCGAGCAAATAAATAAATAAAGAGGGGCGAGTGAGCTCACACACACACACA
>CAESWR010001091.1:88300-108895 GCA_903171835.1 Mullus surmuletus | reverse complement strand
GGAGAGTTTGTTAGAATTAATTTAAGAATTTTTTCAAAAAGTATATTGCTGAAAATGAAGAAACCCGTCACAAGACAAAGAGATCCACTAGTCTTAGCCAAATCCTTAGAGCTGTTGCAGGCATAAAAAGTGGTTACTTGCAGAACTTGTTTCTATTCTGCTGACTGCTTGATCTTTGACTGTTTTCAACATTCACAGGTACTAAATAGTGCCTGCTAGTCATTATTAGAGCAGAAAATCTTTTTGCAGGCGTAGCATTGGTGCTAAAATGTATGACACTTCCTACCTCATTCTCATCATAACAATTCTTACTTTATAACTTAACTGAGTGTAGCAAAACGGTGCACAGCGATCGACTTTCACTCACCAGCTCATTAGCGTGCTTGGACCAAGCCAGGTTGCAAACCTGCGAGCCGGTGTCCATACACTGCAGTGGCTGCGACGTCAGGGTGTTCCAAAATCGAATGCACCTGTCAGCTGTGCCGCCCCCCGAGGCCAACAGGCCATGCTGGTGGGGCGACCAGGCAATGGCCTTCACCGCCGCCAGGTGATCCATATAGGTTTGCACAGGACTCAGCGATGAGTGGTTCCAAACCAGCAGCTGGAATGACAAATGCCAACACCGAATTCAACGAGCGAATGGACGAATGGAGAAGTGGAACATGTTAAAACAATACCTTGTTATCGTTGCCGCCTGAAGCTAGCAGCTGGTGGTCAGTGCTCCACTTTAAACCGCACACTTCCTGCCTGTGTCCCTGCAGCCGTCTCTCTGATTGGAGGGGAGGGGTCCGTACATCTCTTTGAAGAATCATACGATCGCGGCTTCCCGAGGATAGCTGGTCTGCATTCCATGCTAGTGCACCTGCAGACGGAAACAGAGTGAAGGTTCATCTAGATTTGCCCTTAGTGCTCCACATCTGTCCAAAATCTTAATAAAGAGATAATCGCAATGAACATTAAACAATACTTAAACTTAATTGTGGATGTTTCTACTTTATATGTACAGAATACAAACTCACCAACTCTGGCTGTGTGTCCTTCCAGAGCAAAGAGTTTCTTCCCTGCACCGGCGTCCCAGATCTGAACATAGCCTTTGTGAGTCCCCACTGCCACCAGGTTTCCCTGAAAACACAGAGAATCCTCTCAAGAACTGACCCAAATGAAACGACTGTTTCCTGACAGCAGTGAGCCACACACACACTTACCCTTTCAGACCACCCAACTGATGTGACCGAGTCTCCTTCCACTGATAAATCACATAGCCTTGTGACCTGAGGAGATGACAGTTCAGTTAGTCCATCAGGGCGAAGCATTGTAATGAATCCCTCAAGGAACGTTTATTTTTTTCATAAATAGTTGTGCTGACACACTTCAGTACCTGGCTGGTGCAAGCGCTCCAAAGGTAGACGCACGTGCCCAGGCCAACACTTAGCACATTGAGAGACGACCAGTCCACCAAGTTGAGGTAAAAGTCGTCCTGCAGCTCTGGGGCATCCAGGACTTTAAAAGGGATCTTGGAGATCTTACGAGTCGGCTTTCTTGGTGACCGCAACAATTTCTGACTGTAACAGGAAAGATTGGTAACATACACAAACAAAATATTTGCAGTGTTGACAAAAAAAGCTTTTTACCTTTTGTTGCTGACTGGCGATAGAGAGTAGGGAGAGATGTTGGTGCCATCATCTGGTGGTGACCTTTTGATATTAAGGGAGTACTGCAAACACACACACAGGAAGAGACTCTCAAAGCCTTCATTGTTTTCACTGAACTGAGAGATTTACTAAAAGAAAAACTGTATTCTGATCAGAAGAAAAATGTTCCTACAGTGAAGAGACTCCTCTTCTCAGGGATCGAAGGCTGTAAACGTCTGTCCTCCGTCTGCGGGTCTTGAATCTTCTCTATCCCTGCTCCCAGAAGCTCATTCTTCAACAGAGCAGAGTAGGCCATCCCATCTGCTACATGCACAAAACGCAGACATGCAGTTACTATTGTAGCAAATTTAGACTGTATCAACTCTTTTTAAAAATGGTCTGAAACATATCTATTGAACGTTTGCGACTGATGAAAGTTTTTCACCTTTGATATTATCAGAGGAGGCTTCTTTTGTTTTCCTGTTTTGACTTGGTGACTTCTCATTTTCCTATTGACAAAATCAAACCAGCATTGTCATTCACGTATTGCCGACTGGACGAGAAACACTTTGCTTTTTCTCCTCAACTGGTCGACACACAGCATATTCATACATTGATCCGGTGGAAGTTGATATTCCAGTTGGCTCCTGCTCTGGTGGGAATGAATCGGTCTCCAAGCTTACTGGGGGAGGTTAACGGAGAACCCATGGGTGTGCGGCAGTTCGTCTTTTGCTGCATTTTCTGCAAAACCAACAAATGGATGATATGAACTTGCTCAGAATTCACCAAAGAATTAACATTTGTGACATTTTACATACATTTAGTGTACATTGGAGTATAGAAAATCACATATGATACCCGATCTGAAGAGTTAGAGGAGGAAAAAAGACTTACAACAGGGCTCAAGTTGTCATTTTGGGTGTTGATTTGACGAAGAAGGCGGTGTTCATATTCTGGATCCATTCTAAAATTATTATTCTGATGCCACGGGCTGAGGGTACCAGACCTGTTCAACATAAAAGTTGTAAGCATTATGTTGAACGGACAATGTTCACAAATGAGAGGTTTCAGGAGTGTAAAAAAGTTCATGATTCCACCGATTTAGTCTTGTATTTATAAATGGTGGCATCACCTTTGAGAGAAAACAAGCATTTTTGTTCAAATATGTCACCTTCAATTAACAGAGCTGTGCATTTAAGAAGCCCAATGAATGCAGTAGAACTAGAATGAAAGCCTTTAGGATTGAGTTTAAAGGACAATTTCGGCCAAATGGGACGCCGTTTAAACCTATGGATCTATGATTTACTGATTTGTACGGTGTATATGATGCATTAGCTACATAAACTGTTTTCAAATTAGAAAACAATACTTAAAATATGCAACATTCTACATCTCACTTCTAAATAAGCGTCACTGATGCACTTAACCCCTCAAACACCGGTGTAGATTCCATGAATTTAAAGCTCATATCCAGATTATATGTGAGTTTAGGCGCAATTATCTGTGTTTTCTTTGTCGTGACACACTAAAACCAAGTGGAAACAACGAAGGCCTCCGTTATTTCGCAGCTACTCCGTGGACAGACATCAGAACACCGCAGTGTTTGTGTTGGAACAGCTGAAAGCGGCGCTAGCTAACTTAGCGCCGGGCTAAGCTGCACACTGACGGCTGACGTACTGTACCTCCAGCGGCGTGTCAGCCTCCGAGCAGCGGCGAGAGACCACCGGAGACCCCCGGAGACCCCCCGACCAGCCCGAACCCCGCGGCCCGCAGCTGTGGGGTGAATCTGTGCGCTGGATTTAAAGTTGTTCACTCTCACAGGGATGCGGCTCGGTCTGGCTGCCGTGGAGGCACCGTTGCATTCTGGGATTCTTTGTCGCCCTGTGACGTAGGCAAGCTAAATCAAAACACGGAAATACTCCTGTAGTTGCTGGGGTTTTTTTAATTTTCTATTTCTTACAGATATTCTTAGCAGTATTTATTTATATATATATTTATTTATTTGTCAGTATTTGCCTCTTGTTTTGTTTAAAAAAGAATTGTACCATTTATATTTGCTTACTTGGAAAAAAATAATATAAAATATTTGAATATGCGCAACTTTTAGCAAAGCGGAACTCATTTGATTGTGCCGGAAAATTTAATTTCAACTTCCCTTAATTGACCAACCCCGTATTTTTGGCAATAACGTAGTGAAGTAAGCGTCCCGTGTGAGCGCGCTGTCATGCCGCAGTCCCGCCGCCAGAGGGCGCTCTAAGCTCAGTCTGAACTCAGCCTCCAGCTCCCTGTGAGTCAATGAACGTCTTTCTCTCATATTAGCGTGCGGTCTTGGATGTCAAAGAGATGAATGATAATGTTATTTTTCCTTATTTGATAAACCCCAGATAGTCTCATTTTGCATTTCGACACATAAATTCAGATTATGCCAAATGGGTAGAGAGGGGTCAGCCCACACAGGCATTTAGTTTCAGAGAACAGAGGGCAAACGCTCTGTACTGTCACACAGGAAAAGTACCCAGACAACCAGGTAAAAGGTCACACAAATCCTGTCTTCATTTCACAGAAAAGCAGTCAGTGGCCGGAGACACGGGTGTGTAAAAGGGCACGGCTATAACAAGGTTGGGTGAAAAAAAAAGGGTTTATAAAAGTAGCGCATAAAGAATTTTTTTAAATGATATATTGTCTGGCTAGAGATGTGAGGAACGCAGTCAAAGCAACCACAATCGAGGCAAACACAAGACAGGACAAAAGGTACGGCACGACAGAGGGTAGAGGGAGAGCCGAAATAAAACAGGAAGCTGACAAGGTGAAAGAACATGGCACGCATATTGACACAAAGCTGGTCTAGAGACATTAGGGCTATGCCATGTGATCTGCTTTCATAAACATAAAAAACATGTATACAATGAGATACAAAGATACTATATGAACAGATATTGTTGCTGTTGTGCAATAAGCTACAATAAGCCATTTTCAACCACTTTGAGCCTTCAAGCATTTGTAAAATATAACAGTTGCTCAGTTCTGTTCACGAGAATTTTTTGTCTTTAACTTCAGATGCAAATATACAATGAAATATTTGATCATCTAATCAAGTGTGCATCTTGTTTTTGGTTCATGACATTTCAGAGGTATTTTTAGACGCAAGTACTTGCTCACCCCCCCCCCCCCCCCCCCCCCCCCCCCCCCGCCCCTGTTCCAGATTAGACTGTAACAAGATCACACATTCATAATGTGTATGTGTGCGTGTGCGCCTCAGTGCTTATCCAACAAATGTTTTGAGGTAGTGACCATGTTTGTCACATACAAAACACAATACTCTTCTGTTGCCCCCCTGCCCTTTACAATAGTCTCTTGCATGCACTGGTAATGACCATGCAGTGTTAACAAAAGCCTGAATACTGTACCTTTAATGTTGGCAAGTGTAGTGATAATAATCACACACAGGCCATACAAAGGGCCCCCTATGAGCTTCACTGTGTTTTTTTCTGGTGACTGAGCCTATAGAAATTTACCACATCAGACACACAACATAGTTCTACAAGTGTGAAGGAAGCATCTCTCTCTCTCTCTCTCTCTCTCCCTCTCCCTCCCTCTCTGTCTGTCTCACACAGACACACCCACGCAACACTGGCGCCAACAAGCAAATCCCCCTCTCTCACCTCCCCCCTTAACTGACCTCTAATTATGTCATGCGAAAAAGCTGTGTCCCATTGAAAAGCTCTCTTAATCAAACCCAATTAATTCCGCTATTTTCCCTTATTATCCTTTGCAAGGAACGCGTCCCTCCAATAAGACTGTTAACTCCAGCCGCGGCCCTTTCAGATCTGCCAGTGTGCGGGAGCGAAATAATGGACTGTACAATTAATCAATTAGTAATTAGGGACCCGGTTGTTCTTAATGAACACAGCAACTGTGTAGCAGAGGTGAGTTAGAGCTTCGTCACAAGCACCCGTGTTTGCAGTTTAGTAAACAAGCATTAACCTGCGTTTGGCAAATCGCTTGATATCAGTGACCTGCTGTGCATTCAGGCTGCAGTACATAGCAACATATGAAAATGTGCAAGTGTTACATTTTATTTTATGTTTAATGTAACATAATTACGTTAAACATAAAGTATTACATTTTCATTAAATAACATAACAACATTCTTATTTATGCAGCGCAGCATGTAGGTTATCAACTGATTACATTGAAATGACTTTTTTTACGAACCTAATCAGACTTTTCAAATATTGCAATTGTGTTGTTTTATCAGGAGTCTTTTAGGAGTCTTTTGATTTCACTGAGTGAGTTTGTTAATTTTGTTAGTTTGCACACCCACGAAGTATCACATGTCACTGTCAAAGTTCCTGAATTTTAAGTGCATCATTTCCTGGCCGTTCTGTGAATCAAACGTGCTTCTTGCTAAGATATCTATCTTTGATTGAAGTTGTATGGTCATGTTTCTTATGAATTGCATCATTTGATTTCACAAAAAAAACAAATCTCAAGAAAGTCATTCATGTATTGTTTTTTTACTCCATTTGGTCAAGAATTCTGCAATTGATGTGCTCTCTGTGGCCACTAAAATTCATCGCCACTGATTTTTTGTGAAAAATACAGATAATAGCATATTGAATAGTATTCATGCAAAGTCTGGCAACTGAAGAAATATCCTTTATTTGTTCATTATATTTTAATGCACAAGAATATATTCAAATATGAACAATCATGATAAAAAAGGAAGTTTATATAAACATCTGTAAAAATGTGACAGCACGAGTGCAGGCAGTAGGAAATAAAGATGTGACGATAAGTTTGTCGACATATATATATATACATATATACATACAGTATATATAATATATAATATAATTCTTATTTTGGATGAGACCAGTCAATGTTTTAGATGAGTTTCAATGGTAGTTTGTAGTGAAACAAATGCATAAACAGTGAACTTTAAGTAAAAGATATAAATTTTTTGTGTTCCACTCTACAAATACCCAGGTGTTTTATGGGTTCTGGCGCTTGTTGATAACAGAGGAACTTCCGATAATAGTGGTTGGATTCTCATGTGACTTAAATATGTTCCAGCAGAACTTTCTTGCACTATGTTGTTGATCTGCCGCTGCTGCTCTTTTTTCCCATGCCTTTCTTTGTGCCACTCACTCCAGCTCAACGCATGCCTACCCCGGCCCCCTGGCTGTGGCTACAGCCCCGACCCGGCCCCAGCTGAGCGGTGCCAAGCCGCCGTCCCCTCGTCAGTGAGTGTCTGTTCAGACCCAGCTCGGCCCGGCCCGGCTCGGCTTGGCTAACTAATCCCCGGGCTGTCAGAGGACCCCGCGCTGAACTCATCCTGCAACACAGGAAAACGCTCTAATTGGGGGATTTTCTCCATCATTAACTCTGATGAGCAGCCATCCCGCCCTCCTCCCCTCTCCCTCTTCCTCTCCACACTAACTCCCTCTTTCTGACTCCCACACTTTTCTTCTGCTTAATCTTTCTTAATGTTTCCATTTTTTCCACCTTTCTCCCACTCTGACATCCTCACATTCTAGCCTTTTATCTCCTCTTGTCCGGAGCCTTTTCCACACATCGTCATCCGTGCAGTGAGTCTTTGCCACTCTCTTCAAGGTCACCAGAGGGACTTAGCCCGCAAGTAAACATCAGTATGTGAAAGTGGTGAAAGTGCAGCTCTGTGCATTTGCTAAACTCCATGAAACATGTAAAACACTGCTTCTGTGATCCCTTATGGACTCAAAGTGGCTTGTTTGTTTGTTTTCTCAACTTCCCACATAATCTGACTCCTTTCCAACTTCTGCGAGTAGGTAAAAATAAATCAGTGCAGCATTGTATTCCAGTATTTTAGGTCTACGTTTTGATAAAATGTAGATCAATTGAACATTTTTCCAGATGAATTTTTCTTGACATTTTTTTTTATTTCAAACAAAATTAAAAAAATATATAATAAAACTGCTGAATAAAGAGACAGGAAACAACATGTTCTAAATAAGAAAGACAAATCCAATGTATTTCAATGGGGGGCCATAACACAGGTAAATATCAATAAATTGCGCTTTAGGTTTTGCAAGTATTTTGCAAGCATCGTAGTACTACTGCGTCATGACACAAGTTTGCACTGAAACCACTTTAGAATACTGTGCAGCAGTTGGTTTGCAGAGTCTGAAAAATATTTGGAATGCTTCTAGGATTGTGTTTTCACTCATCAGACAATTGAAAACTTATCTCTGTGACTCCAAAACAAAGGCAACATATGTGTGGTGCTTTGAGTCACCAACAACAAAGCACTGGCGTTGTGAAATGTCAGTGTCTTTTTGAACATGGAAAAAAAAAACAACAACATTTCCCTGTTACAGTACGTCCACCGGCCTACCCATATGGCCCCCCATCTGTCCAAGAAAGTGATTCACACGCGGAGGGGGCCAGTTAGCACGGCGGCGCTGGTCCCTCTCTGAACATGTGTTGCAGCGGCTGAGCCTGCCGGCCTGCCTGCCTGCCTGGGGGCAATTAGGGAGCTGGGCCCTGCGGTCAGAGGGGCCCCCTGGGAAGCCCTGATTGATTGGAGTCTCATCTTCCTAACAGGCTGGCACCCTGCCATCAGACCATGGAACAGCGGAGAGGATCGGGAGGGGTGGAAGAGAGAAAGAGCTGTTATATGACAGAGAGTTGAAGCACAAGTGTTGGAGGAAAGGAAGGAAAAACGTCTCTGCCCGTGTATGTCAGATGATAACGATTATGCTGTAGTAATCTTGGATTTCTCTCCGGGCTAAAATAATACTGTGACTGTGTGGGAATGGGTGCACAGGTCAACATGAAAGCACAGCAGCGAGAAAGAGGTGGTATATATTCTATCAAACTATATTTATTTTCAATAGATCTTCATTTCTTTCCAGACAAAAAAAGAGAAAGAAAACAATATCACTAGGACATATATATCTAAGACATGTAAAAAAAAACAAAAAAAAACAAAAACAGGGAAAATACCCTGTGCAATTTCACATAAAAAAAACAGCTACAAATATCTAGTGCAGTTTTGTCCATAACCTTTGGCTTATTCTTGGTCCAGAAAACACAAATATGCAGCATCCTAAAACATGTAAGGTAATCCTCAGTTTTGTAAATGGTGGTATGTCCAATCAGAGGTCTAAAAACGCAGCTAACCAACAACATGAAATCAGAAAGTAGCGACAGTGGATGAGCAGCAGACCGCTCTTTGAACCGATGAACCGAATGCAGCTAAACGTTGCTGTTGTGGTCTATCGTCGAGTGCCAACACTCACACCATTTCATTAAAGTGAAACATCGCAACCACGCAATGGGTATGGGGGGGGTGGAGGGGTAAGTCACATTTTTTACCAAAGAAAAAAAGGATTTAAAAATTGCACTTTAAGATGAAGGATTTCCTGCAAAAGTTATGGGTATTGACATATCTGTTTTCATCCTGTTTAAGGTTTGAATTGTCTTTGATATTTTTTTAGGGACAGCATGAGCTACAACAGATGCTATAAAACCAATATTGTGTCACTAATGACCGCAGCAGCTACAATCAATGTTTCTCCTCCTTTGATTGAGAAAGAAAAGAGAAAGAACAAAAAAAGAAACAAATTGGTTACAAGGGCCTATTTAGTGCAGCCTGAGACCGTTTCCCCCCTTCAATTTCAGACAAAGAGGATACACTTGGATCAATTGTGCTGAACAAAGACAAAACTATGTGGGGTGACGCATCACACAGGGCTCTTTCTGCTGCCCTGCACGTACACGCAGCCACCCAACACTGAGCTGCCAACAGGTTTTCTCCTCCAACAGCCACTCAAGCAAAAAAGAGGGTTATTTTGCTCGCTGGGCTGTCTCTCTTCCTTCCATTTCGCTCCCTCCCTTACTTCCCTCCCCCCTGTCCTTCCTTCTTTAAAGCACAAATCGGAGGCGGGGGGTGGGGGTGGGGGGGTATCAACTGCTCACAAGTGTTTTTGGTATTTCCCACTAGATTCTAGTGACTGGAAGGGGCCGTCATATCCCGGGGTAGGTTTTCTCACCAAATAATTTGAGCCAATTTAAAGATGATGATCCTGGATTATCCTGGTTTTTAGCTATCTTTCTCCAGTTTTGTCGGAGAATATTCGTAGCTATGGGCTTAAATATCTGCAAATACCTGCAGTACAGACTGTACTCAAAGTGTGAGACGAAAAGACACTGCAGAATTTTAAACCAGCCAGTTACACAGATGCACAAGTCAGTTACATTGTGAAGTGGGTAAAAAAAAAAGTAAACTTATTGAAAAGTGACTCGTATAACTAAGCAAATTAAACTGAGCTCAAAGATGACGATCCTGCAATTAGATTAGTTGCTTGTTTAGGGAATAATCAGCGGGTGGAGAATTTCTTTCTTTTTTTAACTTCATTTTAAATCACAGAAAAGCTGCCAGAAAAATTGCATTTTTCAATTACTTTTGTATGTGGAGTTTTTCAAGCGGGAGCATGAGTATAATTGCACATTTAACCAAAAGGATGGTGGTCGGATGTACAGCAGAAAGCGGTGGATCTGGACCGAGATATGTGTGCTGCGGCCATTTGAGTTGCAAGTAGTGGAGCAGTTGTGAGTCTTTGCGGGACCCAGAGTAACACCATAAAAAAATCAACAATTAATACAAAGCTGTCACTTGTCCACTTCATGTCCTTGAGATGAAAAACAATTTTAAAAACTTCAAAAAGATCAGAGAAAGTGTAAAATCCACAGATTTTAGAGTTTTAAAAAATCGTGCCTTCACTCTAATGAGTCACAGACACATCGCTGCCATCTAAGTTCAGTTCTCTGAGCGTCCGTCATCCCTCCAGGAGAGCCCCAGAGAGGGCAGATTCAGCTTCACTGTGACTCTGTCTGTGTCGCTAACATGGGCCGCCAGGTTTGATAGTCACATGGGTTGCCAAGTCTTATCCATAGACTGGATGTGTTCCTTGGCTTTCATTCTCAGTGCAGCGATGCTGGAACTGCGCTGGTCTATGTCCTCCAGAGGGTACTTTTCAGGGTACGATGCTGCACACTGGTAAGGGGGCGGAGCGATGCTCTGCATGCCCTGACCCATGGACGGATGGGAATGTGGATGAGGATGGGGATGAGGATGAGGATGAGGATGTGTATGGGGATGAGAATGAGGATGTGGATGTGGATGTGGATGTGGATGTTGATGTGGATGTGGATGAGGATGAGGATGAGGATGAGGAGAGGAGTTGAGGAAGCTGTGGCTGGGATAGTTGGGCTGGAGACCTTGAGTCGGACCCATGAAGCCCGGCATGCTGTGGACCGGCGTGGCGCTGGACAAGGGGGACGTCAGCCAGGGGTCCAGGGGTAGGGAGTTGGTCATGGGTCCCATGCTACTGTGAACTGGTGGCGGGCGGTTGAAAGATAGCATTGGCGAGTCATGGAGCTTCATGGTGGTGGCGTCCATTTTCTCCTGCCGGCGCCATTTAGCTCTTCGGTTCTGGAACCAAACCTGGAGGACACAGAGTACAAAGCTATCAGCAATGGAAGTGGCCCTTAGATGGAACATTTCTCCACCACATATGTTTTTAGTCGATGCACCCAAATATCCCTCCTCCTCCGAGAAAATCATCTTTATCCTCAACACATAAGAGATCCAAATTTCAATTTTCTATTTAAACATAATTTTAAGCCAACTCACCCACAAAAACCTGCCCAAAACATCCTTTTAATTTGTATTTTGTGTGAGCCACAACAAATTTAGCGATGTACCTCTGCATCACTTAAACTGTCTCTGAGAGCATTTGAGGTCCTGCTGGTTTCTAAAATGTATTCTTGTTAAGGCGCCTTTTGTTCCTATTAGTTCGTCTTCTCTGTAAGACTCTCTACATAATGGGTTTAGCCGTAGACATGTACTTATGTAACTGTGTGTGATGTGGGTGGTACAATCCCCTCGCCTGACAAGAGAGGCAAAAGGCTTGGTGAGCTTCTCTTGTGTCCGTAAGACACCTCAGGACGTGAACTCACACGAGTTTAGTCCAAGAAGCCTACTGTCAACGCAGGTTAACACCCTCAAAGGAACAGCACAAAATGGCATGTAATCCATTAGCCGCAGCTTTAAACTCGGCTTGCCTCACCTGAACCCGGACCTCTGGGAGGTTCACCTTCATGGCCAACTCCTCGCGGCTGTACACATCTGGGTAGTGGGACTTCTCAAAGGCACGCTCCAGCTCGTGCAGTTGGTAGGTGGTGAAGGTGGTGCGGTTGCGCCGGTGTTTCTTCTTGGGCTGGTCGTCCTTAGGCGGCTCTGGGGACGTGCCTTCGTCGCTCTCCACGCTCTTCCTCAGCTCGCTCAGCTCCTCCTCACACTTGTTTGCGAACAGGCCGCCATCTGCATATAGCAACATGTTGTCATTAGAATGGGAATGATCGCATGTGGGCTGATGTCTGCAGCAAATACCCTCAAATATGTGATAAGAAACACGGTGACTGGGTCAATTGAAGACACTAGATCAGAGATAGGCAAACTAAGGCCCGGGGGCCACATGTGGCCCGATGAACTATTTAATCTGGTCCACAGAGCCTTCACAATAATTTCTCCAAAAGACAAAGTAAGAAGGTTGTCAGCTTGATTGGTTAGAAAAAGTGTCAGACCCAGCATGCTAATATGTGCTCTCAAGAGGGTGGGGCCAAACATCATTTGGAGCTTCATCATCCATCTGTGGTTGGACCAATTTATAGGCTCTTCAAAATATTTTCGCTGTCAAGATCTAAAACTCAATGTGGCCCTTCAGAATAATTAATTGCCCACCCCTGCACTAGATGGACACCTGCAACAAAAGGCCACTGTAAATCAGTGAGGCATGCAATCCATTCAAATTCAGTGAAGCTCCGAAATATGCACAAACAGATTTATAGAAGTTGTAAAAACTCTTTGGACCATTTGCACCCCTCAACTGTCCTCTTCTCTCCCTCCCCTCAAACCAGCATCCAATACTGGTCGACGGCTCAAAGGATCGACATGGTCCTCATCACCTGCTTGTAATTGACTCGTATAACTAAGCAAATTAAACCGAGCTCAAAGATGACGATCGTGCAATTAGATTAGTTGCGACAGTTTGCCAAGATAAGACCTGAGCACAATCCAGCTCTATTCAGTTCACCTTTATTATCCACAAGAGACATTCAGTTCAGGGTTGTGATCTTTAAGTATTCAATCTCATTAAGCAATCAAAGCAAGCCTGACTGACTTCAAAAATGTTTAGAGAATGTTCGATTCCATGGATGAAGTTCCCTTTTAAAAGCCTGTAAAAACAGTTGACTATTGAACAATACACCCATGATTAACTTATCTTCTTCTCAAAGGTAAAAAAAAACAAACTTAAGGCGACCTATGGCCCTTGCTGCGGGCGTCTCCTCAAAAGTAACAACACTTATCCACTGTTACTGTGTAAATGTTGAAAAGGACCCACAAAGATCCTCTAGTGAGCATGTAATGTAAACTTATGCTTGTTTCTGTGAATGAGTTGTGTCGATGGAGAGAAAGGATGGGAGGCAGGGGGGCTCGGGGTGGCAGGGGTCATTGTGGTCTTACAAAATGGGAGCAGAAGCAAAGGCAAATCTGGATTTTGGGGGGGTAATTTATCTACTTCTCATTAAGCAGCTATGACAAAGGCCAGGCTCTGACAAAGACACAGGTCAGGTCTGGTTCAGTGACCAGCTCCTGGCCTGTCAGCCCATCGCGGCCGGCATTTTGAAGGCTGCCCAGCGATGAGGGGTGGGGCGTGAGAGGGGGGCAACTGACACCCAACACAGAAAAGTTGCTCATTCGGGGGGAACTGCGCTGACTTCACAGAATAGCTGCACACAAAGGAGTGATGTCATCTGTGTTGATGTACTTTAATCCAAAAAAACTAATGTTCTCCTGGATTCACCCACTGAATCTGGATCCTGATAATCATTTTTCAGGAGGGGATAGACCTCCTCTATTTCATGGAAATGATTTTTTTTTTTGGTCTTTGGTCGCAAAATCATCAACCACCTGTCAGACTCTGCATGTGAAAATAGCTTCAGATTAAATTTGTTTCAGAGACAGAGTGATAACAATAACACCAGAATGAACTACTGTACAATGTAATCTGCTCAGAGAAGAAGATTAGGGGAATTCCATAAGGAGATGGGATTGGTCTTGGGCACAACCCGCCCTTCTCCTCATACCATCTTGTTCTGTGATTTATCTCTTAATCTCAGCATACAATGTTGACAATTGCAACAATGCAACAGACTTTGACATGGCAAGAACATGCAACATATTGCTTTTTAAATCTGAGCTTCTGCTGACAGACGTGGACGCCCATGTTCATTCTGCTTTCATTCTGAACCTCTGAACCTCTTCAGATCACTAAAATACCAGTTGCTTCATCATCAGTTCAGATGATACAGTAGCTCAGTGGTGGTAACTGCATTTCTCACGTGCATGCGCAGAGAGAGACAAGCTTGAAGGTTGAAGAATTAAAGGGATATTTTAGTTGATGGCCTTTTTGAAATGATCATTTGTGGTTAATTTGACAATGTTAATGTAATCTATATTGATGATAAAAATGTTTTTTTTTTAATGTAGATATCTCTTTTTGAGGTTTTTTTTTCTATTTCCAGGGGAGCTGCTGTTGTTTAAGATATCGTTTGAGGAAATAAGGCAGTTTTCTATTGCATGCTGCTATTGATATGTTAAAAAAAATCTCTTCACTGCCCATTTCGGGCACCTCCAGTTTCGCCAGAATCATGAAATCAGTGTTTGTGGTCAGCTATCCAAACACCCTGACAGGTGCCTTAACTAATTAAAATGTATTGAGGACGAAACCAGTCCAGTTGCCGGCCTGCTGCTGTTTAATCAGCATTACATCTTATTTGCTCCAAGACAGAACAGAACAGAACAAAAGTTCATCTGCCCACTATAAATACCAGCTAGTGTGAATCACTGCGAGTCGGCCCTGCAAACACCCAGACAGCATCTCTGCTTTGCAGTTGGGCACCAGCAGTGACACTCACCGTGGTACTGCTGCTGCTGCTGCTGCTCTGAGCTGCCGTGACGAGTGGCATGGTTCCCACTGAAGGACGGGGGCTCCTGCTGCTTCCCAGGCTCTGCCAGACCATCAATGTCCACCTTATGGGCCCCTGGGGCTCCGGTATGGCCGAGCAGGGAGTCGTGGTCTTTACTGAAACCTAGAATGACATCAATGCTGTGGACTCGGCCTCCGACCGCAACGCCGCCGCCTTTCCCCATCTCGTGGAAGTTGCTGGGCGAGAGGCAGCTGTCGTCCACCATGCTCATGGTATCCAGTGATAAATGCATTCGAGCGACTGGGCACTGAGCCGGTCCTAGGGGTAGAGGGGGGGGGGGGGTGAGTGTAGAATTCAATATACACAGGGTCAGAGATCACTGGACTGTGTTGAAACACCTAATCCGGACAGGTAGGGAGAGTATTAAGACAATCCTTAAAACTTAAAAGTTCATAATAAAGTGTGTCAGTGTCCAAGTCCATATTATATTATCACACAGCATCATATGATCATATAGTCTGAAGGCTGTTGTTCAACTAAGATATCTCAACTTTCAACGAAATTAAAAACACTCTTTTGAAGCTGGAACCAGACTTAGTGTTTTTTGAAAAGTGAACAGTGATTAAAATCTTCTGCTTCAGCTACAGCAAACGGAGAAGCTGACAGACACCAGTGACATCCGTAGTATTCAGCTTATTATTATTATTATTATTATTATTATTATTATTGTTAGCCTCCACAAATTGTGTTATAAAAGCTTGATGTCAAGTAATGTGTGCTCGTGTACCAATAAATTATGCTCCTAGTCGGAAAGGAGCAGAAGAAAACAAGACAAGACTTTGAACCATATTGTTCAAATCATCCAAACTTTGCGGATAAAATCTCTGAAAAAATGTTCAAACACACTGAACACAAACCCACACATGTGTAATCTCAGTAAGGTTGCTTGGCAGGTAACTTCAGTGAAGAGCGTGACAGAGCGTGGCACAGCCTTACCTCCACAGAGTGACTGTGCTGAATGCTTCAAGTTGCTGATGCCAGAATTCCACCTGTTCCTGTCGCCGGCTCGCCCTCCACTCTCACGCTCACTCTTCCCAGATCCGCCGTCTATACTCACTCAGCCGGCTCTGCTCTCCACCGCATCTCTTGAATGCACACTCTCTGATCCCCACAGAGCAAACGTGTACAACTACAGAGTTCCGATGCCATCCGGCGGCTCAGGCTCAGGGAGGAGAGTGTAGGAAGAGAGAGAGGGAGAGGTGGACAAAGCTGAGGGGGTGTGGGAGGTGAAACAAGGGGATTAAGAGAGGGCTATTAATTGGAATCCTTCCCCTTTAAGAGTGATTGGCAGCTGGTTTCTGGTCAAGTAATTGTATTAAATGTCAATTCCATTCACAGCCGCAGGAGGAGGCCTGGGCTAATGAAGCCTGAACAGGACTTTCTTTCATAAATGCATTGTTTTAAAGACAAAAGACTTGCTGAAAGTTTTCAGAGTATCCACTCAGACCTCAATCTAGAAGAAAAAAAGTCCGAAACACATGGTGAAATAGGTGACTGGGACAAAACAGATGATATAAGAACTGCTGACACATGGAGACAGTTTCTCCAGAACAATATCTGAATAATTATGGTTTATTCAAAGCTCTTAAAACTGCTACCTTGCTAAAATTTTAAAAAATCTGTTGTTTATGAGAAGTCAAAGCACAAAAAAGCAGTGCTAATCTTGATTCTGCACATTCTGCACATTTCTCTTTTTACCGTTTTTCTTGTATTAAACTGATTTGTTTAAACAATTGGCCAAAACGAACAGCGAACATATCTACAGGACTTTTTAAATCGATTGAAAAGATTCTGATTTCTCCATAACTGTTGAATGTACAATGGAATTTGTTGTCTGTTTGCTTCCTTTTGAATAGCTTAGATGTGGGTTATATTTTGCTTTGATTAAAGTCTTGCGGAGAAAAACCTTTTCTTGGCTTTGATACGTTCTATTTACAACTGTGTTATATTAACAACATTATGAAAATATTGATGCTTTTCTGCAGATGTACACTCGCAAAGTTGGATGTGATCGACTTCACTTTTACGATAAAATAATGTTAACACTGTCAGAGAAGTATTGATTTAACTGTTTATTTTTAAATGTATTAAATATATTTATTTGACCTTTATTCAGCCAAGTCAGTAGAGAACACATTCTCATTTTAAATAATGACCCTTAAATTCATAGAGCCTTGGTGGTGTTGTGGCTTCTAATGTTCCAGACACTAACACCTGTGAATCAGTGGGTTTTTTTAGACACGCATGTCAGTGTAACGTACTCCTCCGCAACAACAGCAACCACAATGATCGCAGCAATAAACATGATGGAGAATTCTTTCTCTTCTTTTCAACAACAACAAAAAAACTGCTTTGCCAAAGTGAAATTCACTGAAGAGTCCTTAAATTGGACTTAAAAAGTGAGCAGCGTGCAACAATTTCTGACAACATTTATCTTGAACATTAAAATGTCAACATTTTTGCATCAATTTCCAAATAGGACCTCCTTCTTCTTCTTCTTTTCTTTTTTTTAAGTGGCCCGTAATGAGACTGACCTGTCAACACGGATGAGGCATGCTATCAAATGCTACCGGAGAGCTTGTATCAGTGTCAAAGCTGCTACCAAATTCTAAAGCTCGCTTCAATAAGATTTGTCCTCACTGCAATTGACAGAAAACATTTATTGCTTTAATTCAAAGCCGCTGATTAATTAAGCATTGGCACTCAATATACAGGCGTTTTGTGCAGACTGTGTATGGGTGTGTGTACGTACGTGTGTATATGTACGTGTGTGCACCAGATCCCGAGACGTGTGTGCTGGCAGCTCTAAGGTAGCCGAGGCTGCATGAGTTGGAAGCTGATACCAGCTTACTGTCACAAAAATCTGCCCACGAGTCCAAAGACGCTAAAGAGATTTCCTCTGACCTTAAACATATATAAAGATAAAGAGTTAGAGTTAGTGTAATGGAAAGAAGATCCAGTATCAAAACATTGCAACAATGGAGAAATCAAGGCTTGGGAGAAAATCTGCTTTCACCTTGTTATTGCGAGTGCAGACGGGGTCGGGGGTGGGGGGGCACTTAAGGATAGGCCCGCTGCTCTGATTGCGGCACCGATAGAACCATGCCAGTGATCACTCCACACAATAACGCATGCACTTCATGTGTTTTACACTTAAGGACATTGTCGTATTTTCTAATATCAATGTCACATTGAGTGAGATTGGATTCTCAAGTGCGACCTGAATACAGAATAAATGAAATAATGATAATAAAACAGATCACACATTTTTAGCCTGCGTAATATAATGCATAAAGTACACCTGCATATGCACAAACTGTGAGACCCCTGACCTAATGTTTCTACTTTTGTATCAGTACGAGTGTGGTGAGTTTGTTACATCTGTGTGCGACACATAACCGCTAATATCCTAACATGATTCCATGTAAAATGATGCATTACCTTACTCACCCATTCACGCAACACGCAATCACAGAATGTGAAACAGTGAATGGAATCTACACAAAATTGCATCTTAAACGTCCAACATTGTGATTGCTGCCCAGCTGCTGCTTACTTGCGCTCCTAAAAAGTTGAGACCCCATTGGTCATTACAGAATAGTGAAAGGAAGTGATTTTAATACTTCATCAAATATAACAACCATAACAACCATTTTGAGCAACAGGTCCTCCAGATTGTTACGGCCTCACAAGGTTAAGATGAAAACAAAACTACAACAACCAGGCTCAATGAGACCATAACAGAAAGGGACACCACACAAATGGTGGCAATCGGTTATTTGTTTATTTGCAAAAAGGGGGGTGGGAGGGTTGAGACCCCGGCCAAAAAGAACAAAAGATGGAGAAGCACAGGGCCAGCCACGCGATGGGCTGCCGCAAGTCTGTACTTCAACCCCAAGATGAAAAGAAAATACAGATTCAACCTAAAAGAAAACGACAAACAGAGACTACCGGCAATATCTCCAACTCAAATGAAAATAACAAACTAAGGTAACAAAATCTGTTATCAAAGACACACGGAAAAATAAGTGCTACCTTGCTCCAGCAAGACCCGAGAACACTCTCTTTCTCCCCTTTTGTTCCCTGCCTGATTACCTGATTGATCTAGGCCCATGGAGGAGGGAACAGAGAGGGAGGCTGAAGAGACGCACACAATAGCCGCAAGGACAAACCCCCTACTCAGGTGTGTGTGTGTGCAGATAAAAACTGGCCACACGTTACACAGATCACCAGGTGGAATGAGGCTCAGTATCATTCAACAAAATCTCTTTTCTCCCCGACATGCTGATATGAGATGCTCCCTGATCCCGCTGCGATTTATTAATACACTCGTGTCCTTCCACAGTTTATCGGTTATCCTAATTGAGCATAAATTGCTTAATGCGGAGTGGTGTAGTTATCAAGATGCTTCGTTTTATCAGATGACAGCGCAAGCCTCCCTGATCCTATTAAAGGCAAAAGCAGCTAATGTGTAAATGCGTACCGCCAGCTCATGGGGGCTGGGGGGGGCAGGGGGTGGGGGTCCAGGCGTTGTGGAGGTTGAGGAGGAAGAGTTGAGGGGATCTGAGGTGAATGTTTTGGGGTTTTTTTTGTGGTGTGGTGGTTTAGCACCCATGATATGATAATAAGGACCGCTGATCTGTAAACATGCAAGTGAAAACATTAAAAACAGAGGCCAGACTAATCAGACATCAGACTATACAACATCAGGCTTGTTGATAGTGTCAGATTTATGGTCCTTTATGGTCCACCCAAACATCACATCTGCCCGATAAAATGACAAGAGAAAGAGTTTCCGACTCTGATCTTTCTATTTCGAAGCAGAACAGTGAGGTGAAACCGTAGATAATCTCATTGGGGAAAATATTTGCTGTGATGATTCAAGTGAAAACAGACAAATTCTCTTATACAGTTGTTCACGATAATTAGTTTTTCATCCCTGCTGGCTTGAAAAACAGAACATGGGTGATTTCAGTTTATGGACTTGCATGCCTGTCAGATAAACCATTGAAATTCGAAAAAAAGAAGTCAATTTGTATTTACAGGGCACAACTGTGATCTCTGGCATGATCGAAGTGAATGATAAAATTCTCAAGATATCACTTTGACAATGATTATTGCTGTTTGTCTGGGATGCTCCGGTTAAATAAACATTTCATTGACCGTGAAGGGTGGGTGGTAAACAATGGTGTCTATGACAAATAACCGGTTGTTGCTCATCATCCAGGTAGTATGAAGCCCCATTTAAAACACTCATCCCGTCTGCACCTGTCACGTCGATTTACCCTCATGAAAATGGGACCAGACATTCGTAATTCAAAGGAGGCAGAGGCTAAACAAACAGACAATCTAAGCAGAAACTGAGCAGGGCGGCTTAGAAAATCTGCTCTTTAAGACCAATTGTAAGGGATGGTGACAGATAATGAAAACGTTTGGGGTAAAAAAAAGACCCAATCTCCTCTTTTTCACATGACAGTGAAGTCAGCAAGTTGGTCACCTTGTCACGCAAGCCTCCTGTATAAGTTTGACATCAACCAAGAGACAGACGGTCGTTCTCAACAGAATTTTTGTAATTGCATTACAGTTGATCCAGCCCCCCCACCACCACCACCACCATCATCCCAGGAAAGGTGATCTTAAAGATATAGGATAGGCTGATCCTAGATGGTGTTGCCGTTGGTAACTGAGACGATGAGCACCTGCAGAAAAACAAGCGCTGCAAGTTTCATTCCACAAATCTAGTTAGAAGTGGAAAATGCACACAAGGAATATTTTTGGCCCTGAGTACAATCCATGCAAGAACTGAAGAATATCTTGTGTCTTTAAAACAAACCGGTTGTCTTTCTTGGTATATACTATTAAGGAA
>CAESWR010001091.1:53227-71617 GCA_903171835.1 Mullus surmuletus | reverse complement strand
AGTCTTTATTGCCCTGTTTTAACGCTCTTCCAGGAGCACATTGATAAATAACTGAAAAATCAAATATTCAGATCAAAACTTCAAATGCACAGCATGCCATTTCCAAATAATTTCCTGAACACGGGCGACCAATGAGGTTTCCTTACCGCCAGCTCCTTCGGCAGCTGCTTGGCGATGCTCTTCAGCAGAGAGATGGTGGGCTTCTTAGCGGTCAGCAGGATGAGTTCAACATTTCTGTCACCTCGAAGCAGCAAGCCTTTGGCCAGGATGCCAACCCTCATCACACCTTTAAGCAGCCTTGCAGGGTTCTCAGGTCTGGCAAAATTCACACAAATACCCGACACACTGCATCATCTGGACTTTAATTGAACATCTGTGGGTTTCTGACTGCTCTAAAACCAATAATTCACATGAATAAATTTATTTAATGAGATACTAGATATTAAAAGGAGGCAGAACAAACTTCCGCTTTATATTTGTATTGTTGTTAGACCACAAATTAGAAGTTTATTATTGACATTTTTTCAATCTAATCACATCGTTCCGCAGCCGTTTGTTGCGAATTCCACTTCCTTAATCCTTATTGTCTTCAGTCAAATAAGATAATCTGCCACAACCTTACCCTTTTTCATCTCCACTGTCGGTAGCAGCAGTTACAACAGTTGGCGCCTCCTTCTCCAGCAGGGAATCTGATACCAGTTTCAGGGCTCTTTCAGAGTGGGAGACGATTCTCTGAACCGCCTGCAGCTCCTCCTCCACCGGGTAAATGGTGGAGTGCTTGGCCATGATGTGACGGTCGTCAGGGGAGTCGGGCCGGCGCACACATGTCTGAGACAGACGATATACAGTACATAAAGGACAATCACACTTGGGGGTTCTTCGGGAGATCTGACACAAGTTACGTCCACAAGGTAGTAAAACTCACCAGTAGGGGGGGTACGGGCATACCCGGGCGGCTCATGAGTGGAGGAGGAGCCATCCTGCGTCTCTGCTCCCCCCAGTACATCTGCTCTTCTTCCATCCTTCTCCAGTACATGTCCTCCTCGTATCGCCTGCAGCAGAGCAGCAAAGAGTCATTAGTAGAGCAGAAAACGGGACGTCATTGAAAGTAAGTAGGGTGCAAAAACATAAAAAGCACATCATTGAAACGATGTCATAACTCAGATATTTGGACTAATAGCTGACATGTGAGGCATCTGAGTGTCTCATTGGAGGCATTTGAATGGTTCTTGCCTGCACAGACATGATTAACCCCACTCTAATTAAACATAAACAATGAGAATTGATTTGTTTGTACCACTGACACAAGCACCCACACTACTTCTGGGAATTCATCAATAATCTGGGCATTTGGATTTGTGTTAAATCTCTCTGACCTCATCTCCATGTGCCAGCGCTGCTCGTCGTCTCTCTGTCGCTTCAGCACCGCCTTCTGCTTTTGCTTCTTCAGCTTGCTCTCCTGCAGCTTCCTGGCACGGTTGCTGGGCTTGATCTCCACAGGAAGCTCCGGGTTCACTTTCTTCTACAGAGGGAGCGACGGGACGACAAAGGAAATGTCAGAAAAGTTGGTGCAGATGTGTGCCGCACAATTCCCACACAGAACAACACAATAGGTTCAATTCTTGGTCTAATGCATGCTTGGCTGTTCAGTAACGCTGTGATTCTCCTACCTTGTACTGCAGTCTGTGCCTTCTTCCTTTAAGGTGCATGTCTTTAGCATTAGGGTCATTGAAGCTGCACTCGCACAATTTACAGTGGAATCGAATCACCTTTCCGTCATCGTTACGAACCTGGAGGACAATCAAATTACAATAGGAACCATTGATAGAATAGCATGGCATATAATGGTATATGCTATAAGACAATTTGTCTGTTCAACCTTTGAACCACAAGAACGGAAACTTGACCGAAACATTTATTGTTATTATAAAATGTAAGCAGAAACCTGTATAGTGTAAAATGAAAAAGCTATTTTGAAAGATACACTTTGCACTTGTTCACTGTCGGTAATATCAGGATCGTCTTTCCTCTCATTTCCACTTTACCTCCTCTACATAGTCATGTCCGACAGGCTGGATATCGCCCTGGGCCCCGGCTCTGTCACCATCCTCATCATCACTCTGGGGATCCATCCTCTGAATTGCTGCTTGCTGCACCGGCTCCTCTACCTTTGCTGCTATTACTGCAGGCGGAGTTGCTGTCACCGGTGCGGAAACGGTGGCTGGCTTGTTGGCTAAGGTGGAAAGACAGAACATCTCAAGCGCTCATCAACTCCAAAGTGCACGTGAACAAAGACTCAATATTAACTAGCTTTAAAGCCGCAAACTTACAAATGACTGCTATTTTTGATGGAGCTGGTTTCTTGACGGGCGGGCCAGTTTTAGCCATGGCCACCTGTTTGGCCGCTGTGCTGGGAGTTGAAGTTGTTGAGGCCGACGCGGGCACGGCGGTAGATGCCGGAGGTTTCCCAGCTGTTGAGGTTGTGACAACTGGAGCAGAGTTCACCAACACTGGCTCAGTGGACGGGATAGGTTTGCCCAGCTTGGTGTGAAGTTTCACCACCTTGGTTGACAAACAGATACGACCAGTTCAGGCAGTGGATACTTAATCCAATCATGAATCTCCAAAAGAGGTGCCAACTTTGATTTGCCAGTTAAAATGGAACAATATCACAAGTGCACCGCAGTCTCGTCCAGTGATTAAAGCGTGTTATAGCAGCACCTGCTGAGCCGCAAGCAGAAACACTCAGACATTAAAACAAATGGTCTGCTAACCTTCTGGTGTTTCGCCCCACGTATATGTGCAGCGTAGGCGTCCACGCCTGTGCAAGAGACGTCGCATAGCTCACAACGCAACTGTGTCTGCACTCCTCTGGGCCCGTTGCTGGCTCCCGTCTGCCCACCAGACTTCAGGGCCGCCTCCTTCTTCTTGTGCTTCTGGCCCTCCAGGTGCTCTCTGTAAGTCTGAGTCATTCCGGGTTCAGGTCAGATGAGGAGGAGACAAACACATTCATACACACAGGATATTCTCTTGTGGCACAGTCAAAGGCTTGAGCAGATACACAAAATAGTTTGAGAGTCTCAGGGGGAAAAAATGTTGCAGCCAAAGAAAATGCAATGGAATCAATTGGTGACAAAGTCTGGTCAAGCGAGGCATTTTACCCCATGAAACTCCAACAGTATCTAACAAAGACTCCCACCTCTCCAACAGTATAGTGGTGAGCAGATAATGACAATCTTTGGGGGGTGAACTATCCCCTTAACATCATGTATTTTTGTTTGTCTCTTTCTCTGCACATAGAGAAGCCTCTCTGCTGAAACCTCCTCCTAAAAAGATCCTGCCGTTACCTGAGGGCCCGCACAGCTGATCTTGCAAATGTCACAGTAATGGAGCTGGGGTTGCTTCGGAGGCCCTTTAGGCTTCTGCAGCTTGTTTTGGTGAAACGCAGGCTTTTTGTAAGCGTTGACAGCCGGGGCAGTCACCATGTTGCTGCCTGAGTTGCTCCACGAGGAGCTCGTCAGCTGCTTGGGTGGGGGCTGGATAGGGGGTTGGGGCTGCTGAGGTTGATGTGGTGGAGGCTGGGGCTGAGGTTGGGAGAGAGTCTGCTGGGCCGGCTGGTAATAGGAGGGGGTGGATGTGGAGGTATAGCCAGTTGAATCATAAGTGGAGTAACTGATGCCTGAGGGTGAGACAGGAGGAGAGAGAGAGTCAAAGGAGAGTGCAGAAAGAAAAAAACAAACATGGGCGAATTATGAACAGACATCATGCAAGACGCTCAAAAACTACTGATTCCAGGCCAAGAAATAATTGCAGAGTGGCAAATTAAAGATGCTAAAAGTATCAAAGTCTAATTCGCAGGGTAACTAATCATGATCACTTCTTCTTTAGTACTTTCAGCTGCAAACACCCCCCCCCGGTAGACAAATTACTGAGTCATGCTTCTATTTTTATGTAAGTTTTAGAGCAGCACGATAAATGCGGAAAACAGTGAGTGTCAACTCTAAGATATCACAGTTTCTGAAGGTTGCATGATGTTCCTTAAAATGCTTTCTATAGGTCGACTGCTTTGGGGGGTGGGTGTGTGTATTATGGTCCCCTTTGGCTTATCAAGCGTTGCAGAAGGGAAGGTAGAGCAGCCCTCCCTCTGATAAAGAGGGAGGGCTGCTCTACCTTCCCAATTCACAGCAGAGCTTCTATCAGCCTCGCCATTGTTGCTACATTTATATTTTCGGTGTATGCAAAAAATTATAATCTGCAATATTTGCCAGAAGATGATTCCTTTTGCAGCCTGTATTTTGTGACATCATGTTTTAAATTTATGCTACCGGAGGCATTCCTTTACACACATCCAGCACATTTACGTTAATCTGAATGTTGTTATTCCACTGTAAACGCAGAGCATGTTTGGGACAATCTCATGTTACCTGAGTAAGAGGTTGCCGAGGGAGTGGAGCTGAACGAGGAGCCGAGGGTGTAGGAGGAAATGGGCGTGGGGGGCTGTTGGACGCTGGTGGACACTGGGTAGATGTTATAGCTGGTGGACACTGAGCTACAGGGGGCCAGCGGTTTCAGTGCAGTCACCTGCCGCTGCGGTGGGGGCGGCTGACTGTACACGGTGGATGGGGCCGGACTGTACGCGCTCTTCACCCCGACTGCTGCAGGAAGAGAGAGAGGGAAAAGGCAAATGAGGCAGAAAAGAAGGGCATCGGAAGAGATCCGATATATCCTTCATGTCTTCTGGGACTCTGCCTGGTGGGGGGTTGGCAAGGCATGCAGAATCCACATGTATCATATAACCCTCGCAAACACGGTAATGACAAGTCAAGTTCCTTGGCATGTCATGTGAGGAATCTGTGTTGGACATTACGGAGAAACTTCAAACGCAACTCCTCAGAAAAGTCAACACTGTCTTCAACTGATTTCAAATTATAACGTACAAATTTGTGGAGGAAGGAGTGTTGAAAATACTGTTGGCTGGAACATGAAAAAATACAACCACTGAAATTTGTTGAGTTGAGCCTCATCTGTGGGGGGTTTTTGACTATATTTGGGGGTTTTGAGAAAATGCACACCAACAATATATTCTGGTAGAGGCAGAAGTTCAGCAAGTGCAGTGTGTAACATTTTCCAATACGCTAGTTGGTGCTCTCTGGTGGACAAACTGTAACGACGACACAACATGCGAAATGTCTGCTGAAGATTCTGTTAAACGTCGACCATGACAGAAATTTAGGACATAAATTAGGAATAAGAGTACATGCACTCACCAGTCTGGTAGTAATTCTCTGTTGGGGTCCTCTGAGCTGAGACTATACTAGTCTGGTAGTACTGCTTATTGTCATAGGTGGTCACCACAGCTGGTCGGCCGTAGTTGTAGTTGTCTTGCTGCAGTTTACAAGTGAGAACTCAATCAATCATGTGTCGACACAACAGATTAATTATGTTTGTTCAAGTGCAAAAACAGACAAATAACTAATCTCAAGCAAACAGATTATGAATTTGATGCTATTGGCAAGCAGTTTTTACACACAACATAACATCATTACAAACTGGAAATCATAAGAGATGCTTACCGTTTCGGAGTAAACCTGGTACGTCTGTGGAGTGGTGGTGGGCTGCGGGGGAGCCGGGGGGTCTGGCTGCCTGTAGGCATAGTCAGGAGGGGCTTGGTGGCTCTGATAGGCAGGGTAAGCAGCGGTGACCACTGGCCGGGCAGCCTGGACTGGGGCTGGAGAGTAGGATGCCGTCACTGCGTGAGCCACAGCCGGAGCCTGTTGAACACTGTAGCTGGCTGCTGTAGATGGGTGGGAGTATGCTGGGGGGGGCTGGGTACTGAAAAGGACAGGGGAGGAAGGGACAACAAATAAGAAGGTGGGCATAATTAACATTATAAAAAAACATGCACCTAATTTTCATCTGTTCAAAATGGCACCACTGGAAGGTCACGATGAAAAGGACTTTTTGTGTCGCCCTGTCCTACTTTGAGTTGCTGGAACAGAATTTCTATAACATCACATAAAGTGCAGAGAACACACTGAAATAGCCCTCAGTTGAAGACCCCCAATTATATGTTCATTCAGATATAGAACTGTGGTTAATCTGGGACTGCACCCGCCCATTGACACTGTGTCACAGGTTCTAAAAAGATAAGAAAGCTCCAGTAATTTAACGTAATACAGAGAGCACCTCTATGAGGAATGCATGAATATTGCAATATATGTCATCCATCATGGAGCAGAAAAGGAAGCTATTGTAGATCACCCTGTGACTTTCAGCAGCTTCTCAGATTAGTTTGTATTAAAAATAAAATTATCTTCCACAAAAAGTTTGGTATTCGTGGACATTTAACCGAGCTGAATCTAGATATTCAGCCCAATAATGTTTTATTTGTTTGTTTAATGATTAATAACAATCAGAGCATAGACACAGGCAATGCTTGATCAAAAACTAAAATTGAGTGGATATAGTATATTTTTTAACTTGCAGTATTATTCATTCATATTTTCCAACAGAATAATTCTAAAGCAACTGAGAATCTTTGACAATCTTTTTTTTTAAATAAAGGTGAAGGGATTAAAGCAGCTCTGTAAACACAACATTAGCCTATCACAGATGGTAAAGGTGATTCAATAATAGAAGCTTGATTATATTACTGACTGAATGGTGCTGAACTGACGTCTCATTAATCCCATATGTTCATCAGCTAACGAACGACAACAGATCTACACAACGATCTACAATAGCTGTAACGGCGCTGCGACCAAAACAGTCAAATGTCTTGCACAATGAACACAAGAATTGCACTTCCGTCTGTACAGAGTAACACAAGAGGTTCGGAAAAAACACATCTTTCCAAAAATGACTCGTCTGTATTGTGAATTGCCCATTAGAATTCCTCGAAAAGAATGTAATTTCATTATCTGGCATAACTGAAGAGCCACTATCTACTCCAGTTTTTGGAATGCAGAAGTGCTTTACATTGTGCCCCTGTTCACATCCTAACGTTTTGGTTTTGCCCTGCCTCCATTATAACTACACTAAAAACAAACCAAAACATTTAGCTCAGCACAAGGCTACTCTGCTGTTTTTCAATGTTGAATCCCCGTTAAATGTCAAATATCTCTCTGAAATGAGTGTCCTTCATGACGCTGAAAGTACACCAACTCCCAGCAGACGTTAAAGCTTAATACTCTGCTTATGAAACAGTTCTGTACACCGTACACATTTGAAGCAGCTCTGCAGTGACAGTTCAGACACATTTTAGTCACCTTTTTATCGCAGCCTGATCAATATATTGGATCGTCAATATCATTAGCTGATTTTAGCCTTTCAATGATATCAACTTGATTGATGCCCACTGTGAAGATACTTACTATGTTCCAACTAAATTGTTCACAACATTGTCATTGCTGTCTGCAGCCAGCAGAGTGTTTACATAAATGAAAATGTGATGGTCTGGTTTCCAACTGGATGCCTTGTACTTTTAGGGCTAAGCCGCTGCTCATCCCTTGACTCAGCAGAATACAAGTCGATATATCGATATATACGCTGGCGGTTGTGCACTAAAATACATGTCACATACATCTGTGACAGGTGAAGACGCAACATTTACTGAGGAATATCGATGCATAAATGTGGGTTACAGCTGCAATAATTGAAATACACAAGTACAGATGCAAAGTTGGGTCAGAGACGATGTAATGGTTGCAGCCCTGAAATGTTGTCCTCAATATAATGATGTATAATCTTCCTCAAGAGTAAACACCTGCAAAGGATTCAGCTGTATTGCAGACTGTGTAAATGTGAATACAGAGCATGTTCTATGTTGTGGGAAGCGTCTCAGGGCTGTACATGAGGTTTGCTGTGTAGATGTACCCACAGGTCAGACCAGATGACCTCACAGCTGGCCGCGTGCGCTGCACCACATCTGTATTTCATGCAGATGAACTCTGATTGGCTGTCAAAGTGCATAATGAAGCAGTCCAACCAAGTTTAAACACACGGTTGCTGGTGCTTTGCTGAGCATTTTCTGGCCCCCCAAAAAACTGCACCACAGACATAGATGTGAACCTGCAGCGCACTGACACCAGTAATAACATCACAACAAACGTCCAGGTAACGTCAGGTAACAGTTAGCCCTCCTTAATCCCAAACGCAGCTGCAATAACCGGCACCAAATCCTCTGGCAATACGATTCTCATCGTGACAGTGACGTGTGTCACGATATAAACACACCACTCGGCGCCCCGACAGGAGTCGCCCGTCCCGGGGGTTCGCCGAATGTCAGGCGGTGTGTCTGACGCCGGAGAGCAGAGCTCCGCCGGCTAACGTTAGCATGCTAACGGGTCGAGCTAGCTTGAGTCTGCAGCGCCACGCAGCGAAAATTCACACCCGGGGCCGTGACTCTGCCCGCACACGCCGACGTGCCGGTAATGCGACGCGGGGGGTCACGCTGACACCAGCCCCCTATCGCAAGAATTACCTGTATTGTGGACCGGCACCATGTGTGAAGCCGAAATAATTGCTTGCAGCCATCTTGGCATCTCCGGCACAGTACAGCGCTGACAGTCAGCAGCGTCGAAGAGGAGGGGGACGTCCAAGATAGTTCACCCCCCCTCCACTGCAGCCAAACGTCGACACCGAACTGCGTGGGCAACAAACTTTCCTAATGTATTTAAGATTAACGAATGATATCAATGCGGGACTATTTTATGTTAAATCTAATTAAAGTTTATCGTATTTGTAGACACATATGCATTCTCTTCGTTTTCTTTAGTTAATCTCCAAATATATATGTCAACATTTTAAAAAGGTGGAGCTTGCGATGCGAAAAGAAGAACACGGAGAAGGTATTAAACACATGACAATATTTAAATGAATACTCAGATAGTGTTTTTATGTATGAATACTAATGTAAGAAATACATTAGAAATTAGAAATACTAAGGCAGGCTGCTCGGGGTGGAAACCGGAAGTTAGTGGTAGGGACTCCTCTTGCTTCGCTGCTTGACTCTCCTGCAGTGTCTGCAGACTGTAGCTGGTGTCTGTCAGTCACTCCTCAGCCGATTATAATGATACAGTTTAAAACAACCAATCTGCTGGTGAGTCAGTATTCCTCCTCAAACAAGGCAACATAATATTTTACTCAAATGACCTTTCACATTTTGAACTGCCTGAAAATCATCAAAACAGCTATTAAGGCAAAATGACCTTCAGGAACAGCACAAAACTGAGGACAGATCGGATGTGGACGTGTTACATAAATGTCAAAGACAGCTGATCAATAATAATTTTTTATTTGTTTATGTACAGAGGCATGAGATGTCCTCAAATAGCAAAATAATCCTAATATAGACATGAAGCTGCAATCATGAGCATTATGCACTGAAACGATATGATTGGTTGGGTCCAAATGAAGTAAGTGACTGAATAATTTATGTCTGTGGAGGGAAACTGAGTGTTGGGGTGTAGTGGGTGTGAAAGGGATTGGGGTGCGGAGACAGAGAGGGAGGGGAGAAGCCCTGGATGGGGAGTGATGCTGTTGCCAGGGAACAGCAGCTACATAGAGAACCACTGAAAACAACAGCAGGATTATCTAATGGAGTAAAGGGACAGGGACCGGTGTTCATTTCGCCCCAAGTTGCTGTATAAGCTGCTTCCACGGAGGAATTTAGATACAAACAATCAAAGGAGGCACTGAATTGGAATTGGGAAAAAAGGATATTCTCCAACGGTATTTGGATAGAAACAGAGATAATGATGCCAGAGCAGATGCATTCTGATTAAAGATTTTGTGTCTTGCCATTGTGGATACAGGAGCTGAGAGGCAGCCTGTCGGCACACTCTTCACGGGCAGGCTTTCCCCCAACAAAGGTGGACAGAGGCGGAGGAGAGCAAAAGAGAGAGGGGGGGTTTCCAGCACAGAGGTGCCCCCTGTCTCCAGACACCTGCTGCTGGCTAGCGGCTGACATCGAGGACACTGTATGACTGTTTCTGTGCATGAGTGTGTGTGTGCATGTGAATTAGTCGTTGGGGGGAAAAAGGAAGAAATTGCAGCTTGACCCATGCATTGCTGTTGGAGTGGTGGATCAGGAGTCGCTCCCCTCAAACCTTTGAGCCTGTGACTGAGGAGGAGGGAGGACGCGTGGGTACGGAGCAGCTTCCGAGGGGATCGTGCACGTCTCATGTGAGTGTAGTCATTGACATAATGCCCTTCACCTTTTCTGATGGCTGTTGCTTTTCACGTGTGTTGGATTTGCTTCATATGGGAGAAATGTGAGGGGGGCTCAGGAGCCATTTTAATCAGTGATTGAAATGTGCAGCACGTTTTGTGGAGATTCATTCTGTCATGACTGAATTATTTTCCACCATTTTTTTTTGCTGTAGTTCCAAAGGGGTCGTCTATTTCTCATTATCATTACATTTCCCAAGCCCATGAAATACATTCTCTGTTCTCTTCTCTGCCTCAACTGTGCACAGCATGTACCACTTTCCACCACTTGTGTTTTCACGGTTGATTACAGAAGTCTTACTAAAAACAAGACCATGTAATGTTAGCTTGTTTGACTTCATTGTGCAGGCTCTTTATTTCTTATGTGTAATCTAAGAGCTATTGAGATGAATTATCTCCATGGGCATGGCTGTGTTCCAATTTGTACTCAGCCATGAGAGTTGCTGCCAAACCCACAAAAGCACTTCACTCTAATTCACGCAAGGGAGCCCATGTTGTATTATTTTTGTGGCCATCAAAACAATGCACGGATGACAGGATATCATGATGATGATTACTTATCTGTACTTTTCTACGAAAATGCCTTTGGATCCTCATTTTCTCAAAGTATAATCCTGGACGCATGACAATCCTCTGTCGCTTAGGAGAACCTGCTCAGGCGCAATGGATTTCATACCTCAATGGAGAACTACAAAGAGATCAGGACTTTAAATAACCATTATACAGTTAAACAGCTGTGATTAACCTGTCACTACTGTGAGGCTCCGGTCCCGTCGTGCATCCATGGATTAAACACTTCCTTTTTCCATCCATCGGCAGCAATTATCTGGTCTTGAGTTATTTTTAACTCTTTAGCACAACTGAGAAAATGGAATATGAAATGCTATTTTATCAGCCACAGCAGCCTCTATATTGATGTAGAGTAACAAGGAAAGTTGCAGCCACATCATTGAAGTCGGATTAAGGAGGCGCTGAGGGAGGATTAAGTCTGCATGTCGTCCTCAACACTGGCCTTTTGAATTCCGACCAGGAGGAAGTTTGTACCTAATATTTGACTTTGAGTAGCACTAAGCTCAGAATTCAGACTCCTTCTGAGTCACATGCCTCTCACATGTGTGCCCCAGTGGGTAGGGGGATAAAGATCATGTGACCTGCAGTCGTTTCAACCCTAAATTGTAATGATAAAGAGTAAATTAACTGGATAAAATCCACCCACAAAGCTGATTTTCCCCTTTCTGCCTGTGAAATCAAACATGCGTTCCCGTGGTGCATCTTACAAATGATTCAATTTATAGTCTCATGTTATGGTTTTCCTGCTTGATTGCAAACAATGTTCATCAATAAACATTTGTCTTCACATATTTGAAGCCCCCGCTCTCCTCACTGAGGAATGGGCACCACTGAGGCGACTCTAAGAATGGAAAATATGGAAGTGAAAGACGAGTGGCAGGATGAAGACTTCCCCAGGTAAGATCCCAAATTATACTCTGCTGTTCCTCATCATAACATTTATTCATTTATATGCTATAACATTTAACTGTTAGCTTGCTCAAGTAAACACCATGTTCACATGTGTGTGGATGTGCCTATAGCATAATGGATATGCATTATATGTATTATCTTAAGCAAAATGGCTTTATGGACAGCTCGTTACTTCCCAAATTTAAGGCAGGTCCTTTATTTCCTGTCTTTCATTGGTGGATTTACTGATTAATCCGGGTGTGCATCCTACTGGACTTCTGACTCAGACACACTTGGATTTAGCAAATAGTGCCTTTCTATCAACCATCTGCACCGTGTTAATATGTGTTTTTACTTTGATGGAGGTTTATTTTTAGCATTTGGTGTGTAAAGGTTAGGCTATTGTGATGTCTTCATAGAATCAGTGGTGCATTTTATGTGATGGGTTTAATACGGATTACAATGTGAAACCCAGGAAAAAGGGACATTTCATCTTCAATCAGGCAACACTAAGGTGCCATCAGATTCTCAAAGTGTCTGAGGGAGGGGATGAAAATCTTGGATGGACAGGAAACGAGCAGGTGGAGGAAGCGTGGTGACAGTCAGTGCAGGGCTCCCCCTCCGCCTTTTCCTCCTCCCTCCTCCCTCCTCCCTCATCTCCCCTCCTCCTTCTCCTCCCCCGTCAGACGTGCAGGCAGGAAGCCAGGGAGCAGGTGCAGCTCTCTCTGTAAATGGTCTCAGGCTACGTCATGTGACGCAACAGCAGTCACCGAACAACAACACAGCATCGCCAGGAAAATGGTGGCGGGTTTGGGTTAAGCAGAGACAGAGGAGGAGGAATCAAGCAGCCGCAAATGCCTTAAACTGTTGATTACTCGACTGAGGAGACAGGGGATGAATAAGCACACTGAGATTAAAGGTGTGTGAAATCCAAAAAGTAATTTGAATCGGCTCTGACCAAATCCACCCCTCCAGAAGGTAAGCAGCATCGACTCATTCTGGTATTGATGTGTTTTAGCTGTGGGGCGAAATACAGCCAGAGAAAGGAACAAAAGAGATGATCTTGCCTTTGTTAAAATCAACTCCCCCTTCATCGTAAATCTGTTTATTTGGAAAAAAAGGGGAGGGGGGGTGGAGTTCGTTTGACAATAGCAGTGCTGGACTGATAATCGCTGCAGGGGTCCCTCAGGGAATAGCAATAGCAAAGCAGTTTTGGCTACAGCCAGTGTTTTCAGGAGACACTGTCACCCACTGCAGATGGGACGGTGAGGCGGTTTGGCTTTCGCAGGGATGCGCTAAGACTCTCTGCTGAGCGACACTGCGCAGCATCTCTCTGCATCACTTGCCTCTTAACCGTTTCACTCCTCCTCTGCCCCTTAGCTGCTGCTGACATGCAGGGAAACACACACACGTGCACATGTAAGCACATCTGTTTTTAAATTGGACACTTGTGCTTGCTCTGCTCTCCACTGCGGAGTGAGTAAATAACATGCAGCAGTAAAGTCAAACTCCAAGGGGTCGGACGCAGGAGGGCGGAGGAGAGAGAGCTTCCCACCATCTTCCTTTTTCGTCTCATTTTCTGCCCTCTTTTCCTCCCCCTTTTCTTATCTCGTCTCCCATTCACCCCTGCTCTGCCTCATGCGTTGCCTGGCAGCACTAAAATCTTCATCTCTCCCCCGGGAGAAGTTAATTACCATCTCTATCCTGTTCTGCTGCACCCCCCCCTTGTTTTTAGTGCTTAGGCAGATTAGTGACAACACCTACGCCTCGAATTGTCCACAGAGCACCATAGTAATCACAATGTTTCACTTTATTGTGAGGCCATTGTGGTCGGGTAAAAGTGAGGAGCATGGTTAGTTATTAGCCAAACATTAAGGTTCCTTTAGTTGGTGAAGTAATTATTATTCTGCTGATGTTCACGGGTGACATCATGAGCTTAGTTTAGTAGATGTTGCTAATCTGTGTTTTGTCCCAGACCACTTCCAGAGTACGGAGAAATGGATTCCTCTTGTGGTCTGACAGATGACAGAGTTTGTAAGTACCACACACGCACAGTCATTAATGGGAGGATCCATAAAAAACCCTGCTGCTCGAGTCATCATTAATCACGTATCCTTCTGGTGTGTATTTTTCCTCTCCGGTAGCTCCGCCCAACTCTCTGAATGTCAGCCCACCCGGAGGAGGCGCGGGTGTGTCCTCAACACACCGTAAGCGGCGTACATTGGTCGCCCCGGAGATGAACCTCTCACTGGATCAGAGCGAAGGCTCTTTGCTGTCGGACGACTTCCTGGATACGCCCGACGACCTGGACATCAACGTCGACGACATCGACACGCCAGACGAGACAGACTCGCTGGAGTTCATAACCAATGGCAACGACCTGGAGTGGGAGGGTGAGACGTGAAGCTTAGTTTGTGTATGGATGTCTGTGATTGTTGACGATGTTATGAAACCAACATGAACCGCAGTTCAGACCCCTCACACACACACATGCGACCTAAAGAGCCTATTTCCTTGCGTGTCTGTCCAGATGACACACCGGTGGCCTCGGCCAAAGCAGGTCCCGCTGGTGGTTCGGGAGAAGCAGACGAGGAAGGAAATGCCAACAACGGACGCTTGTGGAGGACGGTGATCATTGGCGAGCAGGAGCACCGGATTGACATGCAGGTCATCAGACCCTACCTCCGGGTCATCACACACGGAGGTCAGTCATAGCAAAGCTAAAAGAAATCAGGCCGATGACCGATTTGCCTGCAATGCTGAATACACAAATCACGTCCTCTGGTTACCTATGAATCCAATCTCCCCTCTCAGGTTACTATGGCGAGGGCCTTAACGCCATCATAGTGTTCTCCGCCTGCTACCTGCCAGACAGCAGCTGTCCCGACTACCACTACATCATGGAAAACCTCTTCCTGTGAGTATCATCCGGCCGGCTTTTATTTTTGACTTGCACTTATGTACATGCAGTTCTCCAAGGACTGCCAAAAATAACAAGCATGACTTCCCGCCCTCCTCCAGATACGTGGTGAGCAGTCTTGAGATGCTTGTAGCCGAGGACTACCTCATCATCTACATGAACGGAGCCACTCCTCGCAGCAAGATGCCTGGAATCAGCTGGCTCAAGAAATGTTATCAGATGATCGATAGAAGGTGACTTGAACTATGAAGGAACCATGTGCCTCATAAAAGCTGGTGTGCCCTTGCTGCTAATAACAGCTGATGATGCATGAAACTAACTCTGACAGATCCGGACTGCAGAGTAATGAAAGTCGTCACTTGCTGTCAATCAGAAGATTGTGAGAGTCGAGGAGTGCGTTCACAGAGACTCCACATACAAAAAGCCTTTGATATGAAGATCAGCGTGACATATTGAATCTTGTCCCACTTAGCTGCTATAAATTTTAATGGAGGCTTTTTGAAGATTTAAACCCTGAATCAATCTCTCCCATTTCCATCTGTGTGGTGACGGCAGATTGAGGAAGAACTTGAAGTCTTTGGTCATCGCTCATCCAACTTGGTTCATTCGCACTGTCTTGGCAATATCCAGGCCCTTTATCAGGTGACACACATAACCACGCACGCACACACACACAAAAGCCAATTTTTTGAATTTCTATCATGTTGATTTTTCACTTCAGTTTAGTTTGGTTCAGAATCAACACATTACCTGACCTTTTTCATAGAAGAATGTATTTAGGAGTAAGTATAAAGAACCATCCACACATAGCAACGAGAAATCTTCTGTATCAGTGCATTAATGTAAATTCAACTGGACAGAGTAACAGCATAAAAGAAATAGATGTGAAAAGATATTTGCAATTAGTACACAGGAAAGATGCATAATGATATGAAATTCAAATTCCCCCCCCCCCCCCAAAAAAAACAAAGTTCTATTAACTTGAACACAGTCTGATCACACACACACTCAATAATGTGTCTGCACTAAATTAGTTCTGTTGTTTCTTGCAGTGTGAAGTTCATGAACAAGATCCAGTATGTTCACAGCCTGGATGAACTGGCAGAAATTGTCCCAATGGAGCACGTCCATGTACCGGAGTGTGTGATGCAGTAAGTATTTCGACCACTAGATGGAGAAAAAGAGCTGCAGCTGAGACTGCATACCTGCAGGCGCCAGCTGCATTAAAAAAGATTACCAGCATAAATCTAGCGTAGAAAGTCTACTGTCCTCTAATTTGATTAAAAGAATAATAATAGTAGTACTTAAGTATGTGAAGAATCAGCTTGATATTCTGCATGTGCTAAGGATGTTACGATTACTTATTTCAGATTTGACGAGGAGAGGATTAAAGCCCGGAGGGAAAGGTAAAATCCTCAGTCACTCCCACTTTTTGTAGATAATTCTGTTCTGCCATGCTTGCACACAATGTAATTTAAACTTAACAGTGCGTTGATTTGAAAATACTTGGCTGTGAAATATTTTTAGTTAGGATATGTGTGTCATGTGTGTGTGTGTATGTGTGTGTGTGTGTATGTGTAGGATGGAGCAGGAGCAGAGACGGCAGGAGCAGCAGCAGTCAGTCCCACAGGAGCCAATTAAAAAGTCAGAGAGGTAGCGGTCATATTTTTACACCGGAACATTTGACTGCTTATGACATTCTTTTTTTTTTTTTTTACGTGCACTCTCACAAACCTCAGCCTGTTTTTAAAAAGTTCTCTCATTTGTAAAAGTTTGAAAAGTTTAATAAGATCTCCCTGCATCATTTTCTCTCACTTCAGGCCAAAGTCAATGATTGTGGATCAAGGATTATGAGGATGAAGCTTCTTTCCAACTAAAGGTAAGATCAACCTTTATTTCCTGTGCTTACCACAAGGTGGCTCTATGCTTTCATCTATCACCTCCACCCTTCCAAACACAGGACCAGCATCTACACACTCTTTTATTTTGCATATTAGGAGAAAAGGAGAGTCAGATATGTTAATGAGCGTGGACTAGACAACAATCAGTTAGCTCACTCATTGGATATTCATGTATTCACTTTTTGCAGAAATGCCTAATCAGAGGGCAAATAAAAAATAGGCAAGAATAGTCAGTATTTCATACTATTTGACACATGTAGAAAATACACAAACGTACATATAATAATCTATCAATAACCAGATGTGTTGTGACTTGATGGCAGACATTCATCATAGTGTGGGTCTGGCTGTTCTGGTGCTTGATTGATCTGTGTACTGCAGTGATGAGGGGCCGACAGGCTGCATCTGAGTGAGGGATTTCTGCTTGTTTTTGCGGGGGGGGGGGCGGATTGGTGCAACGGCTGCTTTCATTCACATTTAGATCGTCTGCCGTCGGTACAAAGTGCTACATTGTCAGGCGAGATGCACACTCGTAGTTGATGACTCTGGTTTAATGGCATCGTTAGATCAACTTGTTTTCTAGCTTTGCGGGCCCAAAAGCCTCTTTTTTTCTCCTTAGTGTCCTATTTACATAAAGCCACATAATTTCTAAGGTTTAGGCTCCATCCTTAAAAAGATTTCAGCAACTCCCCATCTGCATTTTTCTCGATTACGCAGTGGCCAGTATTCCTCTTCTTTTATCTTACCATCTCTATGCATAATTGCTGTATTTTGAAGTTGTATTCATCTTTTTTCAAATGCAAGGTCAAATGAGCAACATAAGCTTTTTCACAAACACACAATGTCACTTTGCCATTTTCTGATCTTCCAGTTATTTGAGTGCCGATCATAACATCTCTGGTGGCAATTTCAAGGTTAAAAGCAAATTGTCAAGTAATACTTTCATTGTCACGTAAGGGCGTTCCTCACTGTTTCTCCATCTAGTCGTATCCCATAAATATACCTTATTTTGAATTCCAATTCTTGAAACTATGCAATCCTTACACTGATAAACTCACAACAGTTTTATGGCTGCAGCTCCATCAAAGAGGAAATGTTCTCTTTATTCTAGGCACAGTTTTAAAACCATTTTCCCAAATGATAAGTCTTTGCAAACTCTCGCACAAGTTAATCTCCATCCCCTGCTATTCACAATAACATTCAGTAGGTGTTGGAGTTTTGTAACTTTCTATGGAGTTTATCTTTGGCACGCCACGCACGTCTGTCCTTGATCGGGTCCAAGCGGCCTCACAGAAGCCGGTGTGCTGTGTAACACCGGGGGTAAAACCATCTCATCTGAGACAGCACAAAACCCACCGGTCCAAAGACAGAGATTTCTCGTTATCAGAGACTGTCAACAGAATAAGCAACATTCACCAGCATGTTTCTCACACACACAGAGCCGCCCTCAAAGAGCGCCGTTAATGAGGCACGCACAGTATGAGCCTGCTGAGATCAGCTGCCTCGGGATATATACAGTAGATCTGCTGCCTGCCTCGTCACTCTGATGGCGGTCATAAGACTAAAATGCCAGTGATGAAACACACATGCAATCTCATGTATGAAATATATACATTTGAAGTTTTGTACAGGAGAGATTTTTGGAGAAGAGAAACTTTTCAGCACGAGATGGCAAACAAACAAAAGCTACACATTTTTTCCCTAACTTGTGTCTTATTATGCTGTCTCCTGCAGTGCATCATGTGAAGCATGAAACCTTTGATTTACACCTCTAAGAGGCGGCGAAACCCACAAGTCTACATCTGCCTCGTTTTGTCACTATTCGGCTGTTGATGATTTGTTACGTCGTTTTCTGATGAAGATGGCGAACGCTCCATT
>CAESWR010001091.1:26270-40417 GCA_903171835.1 Mullus surmuletus | reverse complement strand
TGTTCGTCATTATTGTGTCAGTGGTGAAGCTCCTCACACGGAGGAACCATCGCTTCCAGCCATGGAGAAGTTCGCGCTCCTACTGGTTTGCCTTCTAGACTTGCTGGTGTCTTCGGGCACCGGGCAGCAGGATTTACGCACGCGGGAAGGACCGTGGAGACAGCGGATCCAGTGGGAGAATAACGGCCGGGTTTACAGTCTGCTGAGCACCGGAACCCAGTACCGACCACCTGTGCAGACCAGAAGACGCACTCAGCACGGATTGACCGGCAAGACCGGGTTCAACACACTCCAGTCCCCCGGAGCGCCTGATGGACCCCCTGGAAGCAGACCCGGAGCGCTGGAGGAACCAGCAGGAGTCCAGTCTGAGCTGAACGAACGCAATCAGATAGAGGTGTCAGTTCTTGGTGCCACAGCGGGTCAGTATTTGCGTCCAGGGGCGCACGGCCGGGCCACGCCGCGCTCCGACCGTGCGCCCCCGGGATTCCGTTCACATCAAGGTTCGGTCAACGTCAGCGCAACCGCGTCCACCCCCACGCAGGAGTTCTCCGGCAGCGGAATCCCGAGAGGCGGCAGGAGCACCGGAACCGCGCAGCGAACCACGGCGCCTCCGAGGAGATCTCCAGACTTTACGCACAGCCGGGGCGGCAGGATAGCAACCCCAAACCCGGACTCGGCTCTCTGGCTGCCCGCCACGCCTGGCTGGATCACGGCAGCCGAGGATGCGGGGAACGTGCGTCGCGCCCCGCAGCGCGGCGGTGTGGTGGACACGCGTGGCGCGCAGAGGACGCGCGCTTTGGCCAGAGTCGCGCCGGTGTCCAACGTGTCTCCCACGGCGCTGAGCAGTAACGCGGTAGAAATACACTTCCCTCCAAGGCGGGCCGCCGCGGAGCCCGCAGACAACAGCGACCCGCGGGATCCGCACAGCATCCATCACAGGAACTCGGTGTTCTACGACGTTTACCCGCCGGACAGCCGGAACAGAGCCCCTGCGCGCCCCCCGCCCGGACCGGGCCACGGCACCAGGTTCTTCTACAACGGTACGGCGGACGGCTGGGTTCAAACCCATGGATCCTGTTGAAGTTCTGCAGAAAAGTGGTTTGAACTTTAAAACCAGATTTAGGCTATTTAGATGATAACTGCATCCAGAATTTGAATGATCACAGTTCCACAAGTCCCAGAAGTCATTTAGATGGAAACACCGTGCAACATTTAATACCTTTTTATGACTAAATGCTCCCTCGTGACAAAACTAATTATAAAAAGCTCTGAGCAAAAGCAAAATTACTTTTTTTTTTTATAAACTCTGCGCGAGGGGAGAATATTTAGCCTGCAGCGATGGAAGGATTACCTGCATTTGTGGCAGTAAAGTTACACAGTTATCATCTCATATCAATGCACTCATTTAAGTGACATAATAAAGGATGTTTTTTTCTTAATGGTATGACATGAACACATTTTCTCTTATCAAAAAATCTAAACAGGAGTATGGTGTATAATGATACTTTATTGTCCCACAATGGGGAAAATGAAAATTACACACATTAAAGTATACAAACAAACACAGACACTGATGAAGATTATGAAATCACTCCATCATGAAGTGTCTGTATAAAACATAATTGCAGAATATCATTGAAGCTCAAACTTCATGTTACTTAATTAATTTCGGTTAAATCACTTTTATGTTGGAATTAATGGATTTCCTCTGCAGGTCTCCCGGATTTAATCCCTGACCCCTATTACATCCAAGCGGCCTCTTACATCCAGAGGGTGCAGATGTACGCCCTCCGCTGTGCTGCAGAGGAGAACTGTCTGTCCAGGTGCAACTTCTATCCTTTTCATCACAACGAAACACCTGCTTGCACACTAAATATGTCAATTTGCATGATCAGTCTTTGAGATTAATGTAGAGGGAACACACCAGTTTGAGGCCGCTACGCGCCTGCTGGCTCTGGTCCCGCTTTTTGAAGCAACAGCTGAGTGACAGAGGCCGGGCAAAAACCCTGGCAGCCGCTCGAGTTCCTCTCCTCTGATCTGAAGAGTCACTTTTGCCAAGTAAAATAAGCCTCTGAAATGAAAGGCAAAGGATTCCTGAGGTGAATGCAAAAGCTAGTGAGGCGAGGCCAGAGGCCACCTCCGTCACCTCGGCAGTAAATCCACTATTATGTCATCCGGTGTGTGTGAGTGGGGGGAGATGGAGCTCAATGAGCCCTGAAGGATAATGTGATACAACGCTGAAGTCAAGTAGCGAGATGATGAGGGAAAGTTCCAGCTGTGCACTGAGTGGGATTCTGAGTGTCACGCATTTAATCTGAGTATCTCCCTCACCCGCCCAGGTCCGCGTACCACCCAAGTGTGAGCGACCTGGACTACAGGGTGCTGCTGCGGTTTCCTCAGCGTGTGAAGAACCAAGGAACTGCAGACTTCCTCCCGATGAAGCCCAGGCACGAGTGGGAATGGCACAGCTGCCATCAGTGAGTTCACTCTGAGATATATGAACACGGCACGTTGCAGAGTAACACATCAGACAGCTGATCATACTTCATCTGCACCTTCATATACTTTCCAGCTTCTCCTTGTTATTCTTTATTGATTTATTAGTCGAATCCCCCTGAGCAAGCCGCGCTGCCGAGAATAACGCTCCGGGTCTTCGGAGAGAATTCAAATGTCGGCTCAAAATGCAGATGAAATAATAAAGTGGGAGCCAAAGTGTTATTGCAGTTACTAAATCCTTAAGGAAATCAAACGTGTACTCACAGCAACAGAAAACATTACGCAGCGAATCCCACATCCACCAACCCTGCAGTTTCACTGACACTTGCTCATTCTGCTCAAATTTGTCTCTCTAAAGGACAATATTACTCTGACATTGTTGGTCCAGAGGAAGTTCTGGGATGATTATTGTGACATTTTCATGAATAAAGGACCGATGAAAGCACCGGTTTGCTCAAGGGTCTTTGCTGATGCTGATGAGGACATGATCAAAATGTGTTTGATCTAGTAATAAGGGGGCTGCTTTTCTCCCCTTATTTTGGATGCCAAATATGTGCTGACATCAGAAAAAGAGTCTTCCTCGCCACCCTTTGTGTCTCCAGGCACTACCACAGCATGGAGGCCTTCAGTAACTACGACCTGCTGGATGGCGTCAGCGGACAGAAGGTGGCCGAAGGACACAAGGCCAGTTTCTGTCTGGAGGACACGTCATGTGACCCGGGGGTACGGCGGCGCTTCGCCTGCACGTCTCACACACAGGTCTGTTTTATTTACTTCTCCACCGAGACATCCGATTTTGATGAATGTCAACGGATTAACTCTGATACTTTCAAAGCATTGAGTCACACATCCTCCAAAACAAAGTCTCTCAAATTGTGGATTTTGGTCTGTTACAGGGGCTCGGGCCTGGTTGCTATGATACTTACCATGCAAACATCGACTGCCAGTGGATTGACATCACTGATGTGCCTCCAGGAAACTACACACTCAAGGTGGGAGAGTGGAACTGCTTTGTATTTGAATGAGACAGGATGCAGCAATGGAGGATAAAAAGAAGCCAATCCATCAACATGTCTTGTCTGATTAAAACACTTTTCTCAGGTGACAGTGAATCCCTCCCAGCTCGTCCAGGAGTCCGATTATTCCAACAACGAGGTTCAGTGTGACATCAGGTACACGGGAAGCTACGTACAAGCAAGAAATTGCAGGATCATCATGTAAGTCCAGCATTGGAGGCAATTTAATTATTAACCAATCATTGTAGAAATGTTATTTGTTTTTTAAATGGCTTCTGTATCTTTTTACTATTTTAATTTGTCCCATTTTCATACCAACCCAAAACCTATTTATTCCTGCCTTTCATTTTTTACATTTATACTTCATCGTTCAAATGAAGTGCGTGTCATTCAAAAAGAGTAATGTGGTCACATTTCCAGCCACCCTGCTGTGCATCAGAGAGCACAGACCAACTCCCACATTAATCTGTCAGCAGGACTGTTTGGGTTTTTCTGTGGACGCTCTGACTCTGACTGAGCGAGTTCAAATTAGACAGTGACACAACTGCGGTTAAACCACAGCCAAAGCTAATCTCAAACTATGTCGTGAACCAGATATCAGCATGCCCAACTGGCCAAACGCCCATTCATTTTGCATGTCATTTAATAAGTTGTGGTTTTGCTAGTTTCTGTCCACCACAGTAACAGAAATGAGAAAAACTCTTCACCGGTGTCTTTCCTTTGTTCCACAGAAGCTGACCTGATCAACCTGAAGATCCCCTCAATGTACAGATACTAACTCTACCCTGCAGCAAATAACCTTTTTTTTTTATTTATAACATCTAAAAATATACTTTAAGCTTCAGGCTGGCTTAATGTTAAGTTATGTTATTTGAAAGTGTATGTAGTGTGTGTGTGTGGGGTAACCTTAAGGGAAGTGTGTCACCATCAATATTGTTATGCAGGAATCGGTGCTGACTGAAGTATATATATTTTTAAGAAAAGAAAAGACTTTCACACTGTGGTTAACACTATATGCGAACCATAAATAATAATATACAAAACTATTATAAAGTTAACACTCTTGTGTGCATGATCCCTGCTGTCCTCCGTGTATGATTTTATTCATTACTGTCAACGCTACCACTGCACACCTGCATGACTTTTACTCTATTAATTCAGTAACGACAGGGAACAACGGCACCATTGAAAACTCCTTATGATGTGAATATAAAAAAAGATTGAAATAATCACAAGTAGTTGGATAATTGGAGCAAATATTTGACGACATGAAATCACCCCGCTGCTCATTGACTTTTACTTAGAATGTTTTTGGAACAACACACCGTGGAGAAATATCTGCAATGACTCCACTTAGCGCATTATGTCACACCCGCCTGCTGTTTGTCGTGTGTGTGTGTGGCGTGTTTGTCATATCGCTTTACGGCGGCTGACTGATTGGGAGTATAATTATTCATCTGGCTGTGAGTCCGTGCAAGGTGTCTCAGAATGTCTCTGCACTGTTTGCGTGTTGTCACCACATTTAATAAAGTCACTGCCTGACTGGTAAACAGAAATGCATGAATATTTATTACTCTTCAAGGGCTAGTTCACCCAAAAATGTAAATTCCCTTATTATATCTTATTGGTAAGCTGTTGGAGGGGTTTTTCGAGTTTCAGGGGTTTAAAAGAACTGAACCAAAGTCCAAACATTTTATTTCTGCACTTACTTCCCCCATAACATGAGTTGCAATCTTTGTTTTCCTTTGCAATCTGGGACAAAACTAAGGCTATAGAAACAAAGGCACAATGTGTCACTACCTCTAAATGCAATTTGTAGCTGCAATCACTCTATGCAAACACTTTTCGCCAAAGTATGTCAATGATTAGGTACAAATGTCAGAATTTACCACTTGACTCCAAAGATCTGTGATTCAATATTTACTTTTCATATCATGAAGTGGGAGACAATCAGTTGCTTTTATGCAAAAATGCAACAAATACACTTTTGCCCCTCCTAAAGATGTTTATGTCAAGGAAATGAAGTTAAGTGGAAGTCAAGGTCATGCATGTTGACCTTTAATGCGCGACAGCATCTGTTACAAAGCACTCAGCAAACGCTCTGACTCAAAAATACGGGCGTAATCACTAACAGATGCTACAGACAAGCTCTCTGCCACTTCGGTAATTTTACCTCTTTAACAAATTGAACTGTGGGTGTTGCGCTTTTCATTTGTGTGCTGTAAAGTCAGTGTTGATGAGACCGTATCCGCTCGCTTATTTAGCACAAAGCGGGAGATTTTACAGCATAAATGAGCGTGGGATGGGAATGGTAAACCTTCCACAAACAGGAATGGGAGCATTTGAGTGGGGAAAGCTGAGGATCACATACCCGCATCAGTGGGCTCGGGACCCACTTAACCGAACCCCAGATGTCCCTCATCCTCTTATCCAAAAATGGCCTTTCAGCAGAGCTCGCACTATCTCTGGCCCCCGAGCCGTTTGGTGGGCCGCTGATGTGAATTTGAGTGTGACAGAGCCTCCGTCGCTCCAGGTGTTGTTTGCCGAGGGCAGGCCTGTGTGTGTTTATGTGTGTGCCGAAGCTTCAGGGCATGCGGGATGGGTGGACGGCCGCCGCTGCCCGTTGCCCCCGCCTGCCCCCGCTGGGGATGGCGAGGAGGCGAGAGATTCCACAGATCCGCAGACGGCCAGGAAAAGCTGAGTGCAAACTGCTGACCTCAGCGTCTAAACCATTCTTATCACGGGCCCGGGCTTCTGTGAGCCTCTACGCCCGTGGGACGACCGTCTGGGACTCGCAGTCAACAAGCGTCAGAGCCAACAGGCGAGACTGCAGCGGCACACTGACCGTCAATACCGACTCGTTACACCATAAACCAACAGCCTTTAAACCAAGCAGCCTTCTTTTTGCACAACAACTTTCTATATATGTTTTGCATTATTAAGCATGTTACCTCATTCAACTGACACTAGCTTTGAATTTAACATATAAAGAAAATATTGACATAAACAGACCATATTAAGTTAATGGGTAAATGCTCCATCTCTATTCAACTAAAATGTTGTGGGTCTGCTCCCGGTTTCCTCTATGAAAGGGATTTTTCCGTGCTCCTGGCGCCGACTGCTTTCTCTTGTTGGGTCTCTGTACGTGGTCTGGACCTGATGACTGTTTGTTAGGAATGGGTGCTACATAAATTAATTTTAAACTTGAAAATCCAAAAATATTTATCCTCTTTAAAGAACCAATTTCACATCCGCATCAACAAGTGATTGATTTCTCTTTTGTTTTTAAATGATTTATCTTTATTACATAGGCTTTTTCGCCAGTAGGTTGCACTGAGATCCAATCTGCTGGGGAGTCCCGGTCAAAATAGGCAGCAAAGTGGATTAAAAAGTTATAACAAAAGTGACGGATAAATAATAGAACACAATAACAAACCAAAGCTCCACAAGCACAAAACTATCAGAGGTCAGAGTGACTCATGTTAAAATTAATTACATTGTTGGAAAGAGATGATTCCATGTTGAAAAAGGGTAGCATATTGATTGTTAACCTTTATATATTGATCGGCAGCAGTTCGCATTCAAACATTTCACGGCCATCAGGTTGTTTATTTCATGGCTGCGGCTTTATGGCTGCTGTTTGAAACAGTAATTTTCCTTTTTAACGCTGCATTTTAAATACAATTAAACTTTTACGCTGAACCCGCGCACGGACTCGCCAAGAGTCACGGGGGTTGAAGACATTAATCCTAATCTGACAGTGTCGTAAACATGATGCCACTGTTGATATAGATCAGCGTCGTTGCAGGTGGCTGTGAACTCCGGTGACACCATCATCATTTGTAATCCGTGACAAATCATCGAATGTCACGAAGTTGCAATCAGCCAGGTAGAGTGTAATTTCCCTCCGTTTTCAAGGGCAAATTGGAAAGTTAATTTCTCCACCTACGGAGCCACCGCAGCTCGGCACACACGCTGTTTAAACTACTTAAAGTGCTAAATGAACTTTGCTGTATATAAATCTGGCAATTTGTATGTGTGTGTGCGCACGCAAGGTCTGGGATATGAGCATGCATCATTAGTGAGATGATTGGAGGCCTCATTTCTCTGTCTGAAAATGTGGTCTGTATTTACTCACCCCGAACTGTTTGTTTACAGCAAAGAGGAGAAGCAGCTTTTTGTGAGCGCAATGGAAACCAACGATTACTTTTTCCCCCCTCTGTCTCTCTCCTCCTGGTATTACACTGCAGAGTTTTTCTCACATCCTAACAGAAGGAACAATGTTTACCCGGGCAAATCCAAGAACTCCGGGAGTCTGACCGTGTGCACATCATTACACATTTTCCCTGTTTGAAATAGAAGAATGTGCAGCTAATGACCCCTGTACTTTTCCTCCATGAACCGCTGTGCAAATATCTGAATACTCCACAGGCAGTCTGAGTGTACGCAAGCTGCTATTAATCCTGTTTTTGTATTATTTTAGGGTGAGGATGTGGGATTTTGGGGTGGGGAGGCTGCGGATGCTGAACACACAAGAGGGGGGAGGTGTAGGAGGTAAAATAGGCGATGAAAAGAAAGGGGGAAGATTATTGAGCTGAAGCCCGCCCAGTTATTTTTGGAGCGAATATGGTCCTAAATGCTCGTAGTGTTTTACGGTTTTCACACATGTCCGTCAGACAATGTTAGCGTGTTTCTCCTTCGTAACCAAACATCTGTTTCGTCTGTCACACTTCACCAGGAAGATGCTTTATGGCTCCAGAGACATATGTGCTAAAACGCACACACACACATGCATGGACAGACACGTGAATGTGTACAGTGGGTGTTATCGAGACAGAGAAAATATCAGATGATCCCTAACTGGCTCGCTGTCTAGTTTTGGGAGTAATCATGTAAGAGGACAGTGTCACATTGCACATTGGACCATTTTGTTTTTGGCACACATTAAAAAAAAAACAGGACAGAGACATTTTTTTCATTTTAAAAGTATTCTGAGGCTCAAGTCTAAGCAAATGAATTACTGGGCTCAAATGAAATCCTCCGTAAATCACCGCAGCTTTGTATTTTTGCTGACGCCATGTGTGGTTTTGGATGAAATGTTCCTTTCTATTATTTGGAGCACCACACTTCCAAGCTGGTGCATATTATAGCCTGTATTCTACTGGACAGCTTTTAAATGGTTGCAAGATGGTTTTCTTTCTCGTGTGCAGCGAGCATATTCATTCACTGAGTGCATATTCATTCACTCGTGTGAATACAATACAATTACAATATGCTACAATACTATACAATACAATATGCTATCATTATAATATATGTTTTAGAATTATAGTAGAATGTTGGTGAATGCAGCCAAATGTGTTTTATAAAACAAAAGAGCACCATCTTTTTTTCAATTTATGCAACTGACACCTGCTCAAAGTCAGGTCAACACAACTAAAAGTAGAAAATAGGCTTGCATAGCAACCGTTGCCAGACAGATGATAACTTGATGATGAAAAACATTGGTGCCACTGAGTGCTTGACGCACTACGGAAAAAAGCACCAAACTTATCACACCAAACAGCTGTTCTTAAACAGAATACCCAGTGGATCGCTGAAAGTTGTGGCTGTGCTAGAAAGCTAGTCAAGAAATAACAACGCTTCAACAATAAGAATGATTAAAACAATACACATCATAATTGAAGATGAAGAACCTGCAGCGTGAAGCACCAAACCACCTTCTTGACTATGAAATAAAAAATCTCTTGTACATAATGACAGATGACTCAAAAAAGAAGGCAACTGGTTTATTGTTGACTGGTCTGTTCCCACTGACTGGATGGATGGCAACTAACCAATCAAACGCAACACGTGCCAGTGATACGTTGTGATATCTGTGTAATTAAGTGGAAAAACTGCTATTAAACGCTAACTCACCTGTTATCGCTACAATTTCGTTGTATATCTCGTACAATAACAATAAAAAGTCCAAGTCTATTGAACGAGGGCGACACCGCGCGGCGCTTCGGAGCAGTGCAGCTAAGATTATTTGGTTTATTAAGATTAAGATTAAGAGTATTTGGTCAGAATTTCCCTGTATATATATAAAACAACATGGGAGTATGTGCGTCCTCTGGTGTCTCCGTTGTTTTGATTTGCATGTACTCTTAATTCTTTGTTTACGTTGCTCGGGTGTCGTGATTTCCTCCTGTCCCGTAGTGTGACGTCACTCACAGTCGACGGGGGACGCCGGTTGAGTCGCTCCGGTTCGGCACATCCTCCTCACAGGCAAACAGGGGCAGAGATGGAGCGGCTGAACAAGTCGTGCGTTCTTCGTGTCGCGGCTCTTCTGGGCTGCGTGCTGCTGTCGGTTCTTCTCCCGGTCGGAGCTTCGCCGGATCGGACCAAAACCGTGGAGTTCAACGTGAAACCTGGAGGAGTGGTGCACACTTTCGCCGAGGCTGTCGTAAGTGACGAGTTTAACTTTCCCTCACGCAGCCTGCTGGCGTTTTCATGCACAAATCTGTTATTAAACAGTTTGCAAAACCCCGAGCCACATTATGGAATAAATATAGCACAAATGTCTGTTTGGGTGACGTTTCCGCCTTATCGAACAGGAAACACTTCAAATATTTGAAGCTGAAGGCAACAGAAGGGGAAAAACTACATTCCGATGGCAGCCGTAGTCGCAGCGTGATGACGACACAGCCCGTAAACTGCCGACACGTCGCTGCCACAACGACTCCGTTGATTGGCTTAGAGTTTCTGAGGGGTTTTTGTTTAGTGTTGGTGCGTTTCTAAACTTTGGCGTGCAACTTTGTCTTCACACCTGATTTCATTGCTGCTTTTCAGCAGTTAGAGATTCCCGACAAAGATAACAATAGCAAAATTATTAAATAATAGCAATATTCTGAATATATGTAAGGATACAGTTATTTTCCATATTCAGAGCTGTCATTAGTAATTTCAATAAATAGAAAACATGCATTTTGTTTAATGTCTTCAGCCGTACTAGTTCTTGAAAATAGTTGAAAATAATGTTTTACTATATTTGTTCCACATTCGAATTTAAACGCTCTGGTCTCGGCTATCTCCTGCATGTTTGTTCAAGGTTGGATAGATGGAAGATAGTCTCCAAGGCAGTCACAATGTTGCTTTCATTTAAGTTTAGGTTCCTTATCTGTCATTTGTCTTGTTTCATATTTCTCAGTGATTTCTTGTAAGTGTCATTTGTTCTACTTAAAAAACGTTAAAAAAAGATTTCTCAACACAAGGCTGAGGAAATAGTTTTAATGTGTCTTATTTCTCCTGATGCGATTGGCTATCCAAACAGTAGCCTTGAGAAAGAAACCATAGTCAATCTGACAAAGGCTTCCTATGGAGCTTACTGATAGTTTTGAATCCTTCATGTGTTGAAACTGCAAAACACACAGACGTGATGGATTATTTATATGGAAAATGCTCTAATTCAAACTAAGGTGAACACACTGTTTTGCAGCGGGACTACGAATGCTCGTTCACATACGCCTCGCAAGGAGGAACCAATGAGGTGAGTGCACTTTTTCTCTCCAGTATCATTTATTTAATTCCAGCGAGTTTTGTGCCTAAAATATTCCACTTGTTCTGTGCTAAACAGCAATGGCTGATGAGTGTGGGCCTCAGCGATGATGACAGACTCTTCTCGTGCTCTGTGTGGAGGTGAGGGTCTTACACACACACACACATACACACACAGACACGCTTAGAGGATACACAGCTGTCAGTGGCGAGTCTTGGTTTCTGCTCAGTGACCCCAACGCCCACCGGGTCATCGCTGTGAATCAGGCCGTTTGTTTGTGTTTCCACAGAGTCACTCTCGATTTTTTTTGTTTTTGTTTTTTGTGACACTCTGGCAGCGGAGATGAGGGACATTTCAGATGTATTCATGTTGAGTTTAATAAGTGCATGAATGTATGCAAATTTCTTAAACATTTCTTTCTCATTTCTGCCAGGCCTCAGGGGAAATCATACCTGTTTTTCACTCAGTTCAAAGTGGAAATGAAGGGAACCAAAATTCAATATGCCAACGCATATGTAAGTATTAAGAAAGCGGTTTGTGTGATGGATGTTTTTCTTTCATTTTCTTTCCTATTTAAAAAAAAAAGTAGGGTTTACTTCGAGATATCCACATATATTGTACGTTTATCAGGATAGTACGGTTGTTTCGAATACTCATAATCAGCTAACATGATAATTGATGGCCAAACTGCACCATGTTCTGCACAATATAGTCAGTAACTTAAAAACACGAGAAAGCTGTTCTTCAGTTTTGGCTCCTCAGCTCTCCTCCTGCTGTGTGATTCGCCGAAGCTGTTCTTATGTTGGACAGCAGAAAGCTCCCAGGACTTTCATGCCTAACAAAGACAAACTGTTGTGAGAGTTCTTCTCCTTAATATTACCTCGGATGTTTCAGGCACCCTGTCAGCCCTGAGATTAAAGCATTTCCCGTGCACAGAATAAAGTTAAAGTTTTTGAAAATTACAGAGTCTGCACAAATGTCACAAAATCAAAGCGAAACTCGTGGTTGATGAACATTTTTGCGCAGCCGGCAAATAACAAACCATCCACCTATGCAACAGAAATGCAGTCAACACTTTGTCAGGCTCAGGTTTTTTTCCATCCCATAGTTGCTTGACATTGCCTTCCTCAGAGTGAGTAAGATAGAAGCTGCTGGTGCACTGAAACAGGGAAAGCAGCAGCAACCCAGTTAACGAAATGACTCAAAATCAGCCACAGTGTTTATTGTATTGACAGGACATGTCCCCTATTCGTGTGCCTCATTGATTAGTTATTTTTTAATAGTTTTTTTTTTTTTTATAATGTGCCTCTGCAGCACAGAGCTATATCACGCTGTGGCAATACTTTTTTAGTGATTTTTATGTTGCCAGTTGTCTAGTAAAAAATTGTTTTGTTTTCAGTTAAGTAAGTAATTTTGTATCTTCACAAATTTGAATTGCCTGGAGATCCATTTGTTTGCTTTCAGAAACAAGTGAGCAGAAACGCAATGAGGAAATTAGCATAAAATTAACAATAAATTAGTTGGCCGTCATAAGAAACTGACCAGACAGATAGCACAAAAAAGCTCTTTTGCTTTTTTGAAATATTCCTATTAAGATAATGTATTTATAAGTCAGTGATCACTGTTAATGCTGTTTTTCTGAATTTAAGTGCAAGCGAAGGCAGAGACAGCTGCATTCGGGAGCCTCTCCAAAGCATTTAAATCAAATTCAAATTAAAAGTGTTCTGCTGAGCTGCCCTGGGGGTCTTCCATCACAATCAAATGCCTAACCTCCACCCTTATCCCCATCCTAATCTAATTCTAATTTTAGCCATGTCTTAATCCTCCAACTGCACTTTAAATTTGTGAGAACCAGCCATATGTCCTCACAACACAGAGGTATCCAATGGAGCAAACATATATAAATCACACTTTTGACACATTTTTATGTATATTTCCTCCTGTGCTCAGTGTAAATCCATTTTGAGCAATCAATAAACTAATAACAAATATGTCTGCATTGATGGTTTAAACTGAATTTTCGGTGAATATCCCAGTGTATCACAGCATGCCAGAATTAATGAGCTCTGAGCCACTGGTGTGATGATGCCTTTCGGTGCGAGTGCCTTAGTGTGGAGGAGGACTATCCGGCCCGCCTTATCTCCACACGGGTTGGTGTCGTGCCAGGTAGCTGCGTTTCATACTTTGATCCTCCAGTTCCTCTCCGCGAATAAACTCAATCTCCATTCTACACATTTCTTTTGGTACCTTTACCGACCCATAGCTCGGGTAGGAAAGGCAGAGCAACATAAATCAAATTTTTCATAGAATAATCCTTAAATGCAGTTCTTCAGGGGTCCCGTTGGACAGGGGAGGGGCCCTCTGTGACGCGGCCGGCCCAGGGGCGGTGGTCCCCCTAGCCCCGCCTATAGCTCAGCCTCTACATTATACTGTTACTGACTCAACTAAATACATGAAATTTGCATTAATCATGGCTACTGTTGCTACCCACTTCTATTGATTGGTGTCAGGTCATTAAACACCCAGTTATAACCTACTTGTTGATATTATTTTGAAAGAAAAATATATCACTGGAAAAATATATTCCACACAGTGGCCCTTTAAATTTGTGTGTGTAGTTTTAAGTGCAGAGAGTACCTGACCATACTGTCCTGAGTAGCACTGCACACTGTTGCTTGCTCTTTCATTTGTCCTGCACGTCTCCTCCATCAATATATCACCATGGAAACCTATCTCAGGCTACAGTACATGCACAGATTATTTTTAGAACCATTTGCTAAAGGTTCGACCTCCTGCGCATCCCAGCTGAGGACCGACTTAAACAAATTAGCAAAGGCGGAGGGAAAGCTCTGATTTGATATCCCGGGGAAGGTTAATGTCCCGGCTCTTTCCGAGTCGCTTCGCAGAGGTCTTGACGCCGGTCGTCGGCAAAGTGAGGCACACCTTGACACGCCTCCTTTCCCCCAGCAAGGACAGTCCTGACACACTGTCATTAGCCAGAGCACGTTTCCTCCTCCTGCTCTGGCTCTTCGCCCCCCAAAGTAGACAGCAAACGTGCAGAAAATAACTCCAAAATAAATCAGACCAACAACCCC
>CAESWR010001090.1:70234-80460 GCA_903171835.1 Mullus surmuletus | reverse complement strand
CTCGACTGCTGCTGCCCAGAGATGAGAGGAGACATTAGAGAAAAGGAAAAAAAACGCACACACACACATTTGCAGTTTCATGTTGCTTTTACAGTAGAGTAAGTTTTTCACCCTTCAACATCAAAACACAGTTACTAAACCATGACTGTTACTATAACAAGTACACTAAGAGTACTCCAAATATGTTATATAATAATAGTATAAAAATATCTGAAATATGAAATCAGACATACAATGCCAACACAAAATAAATGTTCTGTAAGATGAATGTCTCCATTAAACTAAGATAAATTAGGCCACGATTTGCCAAACTAATCCATGTTGAGATGAGATTAAATGAGATTAGAAACGAGATGAAATGAGATGAAATGAGATATGAGATGAAATGAATTAAGACATGAGATGAAAGGAGGTAAGAAATTAGATGAAATATGAGATGACATAATACAAGATTAATGAAATGAGATCAAACGACATGAGATGAAATAAAATAGGAGATTAAATGAGATATGAGATGAGATGAAAGGAGATGAGATGGAATGAGATCAAACGACATGAGATGAAATGAAATATGAGATGGGATGAAAGGAGATGAGATTAAATGAAATGAAACAGCACAAAATGAAATGAGATACACGAGATGAGATAAAATGAGAGAAGATGAGATTTAATGAGATGAGTTATGTGATGAAATGAGACACGGGATGAAATGAGGTAAGAGACGAAATGAAACGAGATGAGATGAAATAAGATGAGAAATTAGATGAGATAGGAGATGAAATGAGATATGAGATGAGATGAAACGAGATGGGATGAAATGACATATGAGATGAGATGAAAGGAGATGAGATTAAATGAGATGAAACAGCACATAATGAAATATGAGATGAGATACACAAGATGGAATGAAATGAGAGAAGATGAGATTTAATGAGATGAGTTATGTGATGAAATGAGACACGAGATGAAATGAGGAAAGAGACGAAATGAAACGAGATGAGATGAAATAAGATGAGAAATGAGATGAGATATGAGATGAAACGAGATGAGACACGAGGTGAAATGAGCTAAGAGATTAGATCAAATGAGATGAGAAATGAGATGAGATAGGAGATGAAATTGTGAAAATATGAGATGAGACTAAACAAGATGAGATGAAATGAGATCAAACGACATGAGATTAAATGAGAATGAGATTAAACGAGATGAGATGAAATGAGATCAAACGACATGAGATTAAATGAGAATGAGATTAAACGAGATGAGACGAAACGAGACGAGATGAAATGAGATGAAATGAGATGAAATGAAATATTAGATGAGATACACGAGATGAGATGAAATGAGACAAAATTAGATGAAACAAGATGAGATGAGATGAGATACGAGATAAAATGGAATGGAATGAGATGAGATGAATTATTAGTTGAAATGAGATGAGAGATGAGATGAGATGGAATGAGATGAAACAAGATGAGATGAAATGAGACAAAATTAGATGAAACGAGATGAGATGAGATACGAGATAAAATGGAATGAGATGAGATTAATTATTAGTTGAAATGAGATGAGAGATGAGATGAGATGAGATGAGATGAAATGAGATGAGTTATGAGATAATATGAAGAACAGCGCAGCCTTATCTGGCCCTTGTGTTTGCTGACGCATTGCAGCTCAAAGCGGACGAACCTTCTCGTGCTTTTGAGGAGCTCCTTATTGTGTTTTTTCTCTCTGCGTCTCACCTCCGAGTGCAGCCTGATCACAGTCTTTCCTCACGTTTCCCCACAGCTGTGTTTTCTCGCTCACCTTTATGAGTTCTGTTCAGCATAACAGATACTTCGGTTCTATTTTGTCATCATCGTTAGCCGCCGTCAACTGAGCTGTTTGCTCAAATCAAATCCTGATTTGCTGGCGGTTCTCGCCTGGTTACAGTATGTTATATACTCTTAGCCGCTGAGTGCAGCCTACGTCCTCCGCTTTGCCAGAGTAAGTCCAATTACGTTTAAGTAGGGAAGCACAAATTCGATTATAGGAGATTTATTGGCGGTAAGGCAGTGTAGGTCTGCTGTCACACGGGCCATAAACAAATACCAGACTGTCTCTGTGATGAGTGGATCTGAAAAACAAGCCTGAAAGCTTTTTAATTAGGCTATTGTTGATGAATGCTATGTATTTGATGGGGAAGGCTGCGCAACTCTGCTAAAAGCCAGCGGCACAACATGCAACGGAGGCTCGGAAACCCGGGAGGGAAAACAGGGGAGACGGCGCTTGCTGTCGCTGCAGGACGGCAGCAAAATAAATGACAGAAAAGGAAAAAGATGAGCTCATATTGAGCAATGAGCAATCCCAGGTTGTGTAACATCGGCCATTAAACAGCGTTTGCTCGCTCGCTGATAAGAAAACAGCATGTTCCTATGCAGAGCTAATTCATCCGCAGTAATATATATATTTTTTCTATTTCTGCGCTTTCGCCTGAAAGTATTCAAGCCTGACAATAGCAATAATCACTGTTTTTCTTTGCAACTCCAATTGTTAATTATGTCCCGTGTGGAGCGTTGTGGGATTAGGCCCCGCGGCTTATAACGGCACCCGCTATCTTGAATTGCACCGGCGTCTTTAAGCCACGCCGTTTTGGGTGAGAAGCTTATTTATTGTGACTTTAGGATAATCATCTCCTGCGCAGGTCTGAGCCGAGCAGCAATATTACAGCTGTGCTTGTGTGTGTGTGTGTGTGTGTGTGTGGGGGGGGGGGGGGTTTGAAATGGCGGCATTGATCGCGGTTTGACGGGCTGGCGGTCCGTCTCGGCGGGCCTGACAGCGCTAGTTGTCCTTACACACTCTCTTGCGAGCTCGCCGGCGCTCCGTGGATTCATCGCCTGCCCTCGGCGCCGAATAACGACCGTAATTAACAGCTTTGTTCCCGCGCCGCTGATTTACTGCCGCGTATATAATCGGCCTCAGAGAAGCTAGAGGCCATTAAAGGTGGCGGTGACATAAAAGCCCCTAAAATCGGGTCCAGGACTCGGAGGAACCGGAGCTGAAGGAAAGCTGATGGTCCGCGTCCTCCTCGCATCAATCAGCGCCCGACAGGTCGCCACTGCCGGCTGCAATATGCTCCAACATGGCTGACATGGTGGAGCTTTTCTCCGCCGGTTTCGCTAAACCCGAGCGTGGCAGAGCATAATGCTTGGAGCATAATGTTTCTACTAGTCCGTCCCTCAACACCTTCAGAAACTTCACAATTGAAGGTCAAACGCTGGCTGACTGCGATCCAGCTGAGAAGACAACTTGAAGGAACTTGAAGGACACTGACCCTGATCTCAAACACCTCTTCCAGTGTTTTGGGGGCCACTTAACGAAGATCGGACCACAAAACTTTGTGTGGTCAAACGCTGTCTGAGTGCAATCCAGCTGTGAAGGGTCCGATGAAAAACTCGGACCCTGACGTAAAACGCCTCTTACAGTGTTTTGAGGACTTCTTGAAGATATCTCAATTGCAGGAACCTCAAAGAGCATTGAGGAACGTGTGAGTTCTTGGGGGAACTTTTGGGAATCTACAAGGTTCTCCAATTGGAAAGACAAAGAACCGTTCATGGTTCCAGTTAGTTTTTTTCTGTGAGAGATCATGTGTCCCTTTGTCCCACTCTCATAGTCACTAAACCCGAGTGTGGCCGAGCATAATGCTTCTACTTGTCCGTCCCTGAACACCCTCAGAACTTCACGATTGAATGATCGGACCACAATCCTTTGCGCTGTCAAACGCTGTCTGATTGTGATCCAGCTGTGAAGAGAACTTGGAGAGCTTGGACCCTGACCTAAAACACCTCTTCCAGTGTTTTGAGGACTTATTGACGAATCTCAAAGCTTCTTGCAGGAACCTCAAAGAGCATCGAGTAAAGTGCGAGTTATTGGAGGAACTTTTGGAAATCTCCAAAGTTGTCCAATTGGAAAGACCAAGAGCCGTTCATGGTTCCAGTTTGGTGCTTTCTGTGAGAGATCATGTGTCCTTTTTCCCCCCATTCTCATGGTCACTAAACCTGAGTGTGGCCGAGCAAAATGCTTTGAGCATAATGCTTTGAGCATAATGCTTCCCTGAACACATTCAGAACTTCAAGTTTGAAAGATCAGACCACAAACCTTTGTGTGGTCAAACACTGTGAGTGCAATCCAGCTGTGAAGGGTCCAGGATGAAGAACTTGGACCCTGACCTAAAACGCCTCTTACAGTGTTTTGAGGACTTCTTGAAGATATCTCAAAGCTTCATGCAGGAACCTCAAAGAGCATCGAGGAACGTGTGAGCTCTTGGAGCATCATATGAGAATCTACGAGGTTCTCCAACGCGAAAGACATAGAAGCGTTCCAGTTTGGTGCTTTCTGTGAGAGATCAAGTGTCCTTTTGTCCCACTCTCATGGTGACATTGACGGTTGATGGACTTTGATCATCAGCTGGTCCTGATTGAATCTGTGTGCAGCTTGTTTGTGGTCACAGAGCCCACAAACCCCCCCCCCCCCGCTCGCCGCTGTCCACCTGTCGCTCGGGCGACGGCGTGGCAGCTTTAATCCTCCTTATCTTAATGGCATCGCGGCGGCGGTGGAGACCATCGACCTCATCCCCTTCTTTATCAGGGAGGAACACTTCTCTCACTGAGCCAGAGTCCGTCAAAACCTCCTCCTCCAGCAGATTCCTCAGATACCCTTTCACTCTCTGATATTACCTCATCTCACTGTGCTGACACACACACACACACACACACACACACACACACACACACACACACTCTCTTATTATTTAGAGACCTCTGGTTCCTGGAAACATACGCTGGTTGATAGATGTTGAAAGGCACCAATGAGGCGTGTTCGGGCCGTGTTCCCTGTGATGCGAACGCACGAGCTTTCATCTGCGGAGCCGCTCACTCGTCTGAGGAGACTCGCAGAAGATCTTACGCCTTAAAAGTACAAACAAAGTTTAACGATGGCTGTGAATCATTTATGCATCGACAGTAAGAGGACAAATCAGCCGTTACACCCACATCTTCAACAAATCTTCTTCTCAACATCTTTGCTTAATAGAACAACATCAAAACAATCATATTCCAGGGTTTTGTTTGTTTTTTTGCAGAAATGGGAGTAATTCGGCTTTGTCTTTTGTGTTGGTGTTGTTGATGTGTCCGTCATCCGTGCCTAATAAACGATGAGGCGCTCTGGCGGCAGGCGATAATTGCTCCGGGCCCCACAGTGGGGGTGTAATTAGAGAGACAGGGAGGAGTATATGACTTCATGACTGGCACCGTTTAATGATAATGGGGTGCAACTCCACACTACTGTGGTCAACTAATCATACTGCACTGGCCTGGACGGCTCTCAATGCAAACCAGCCGTGACTGGAATACTGAGCAGCCGCTCGCCCACGCACTTTCCACACCATTCGCTCCGCGGGGGATCAGGCATATCATTACGCCGTGACCCCGCGCCACCTGCAGCCCTGTCATTAGCGCCGCCACGGATGGACAGGTTTAATGTAAATAAACTAATGTCATCAAGCCGCCCTGCAGAGGATGAATATGCGCCGCGGCCTCGGCTTTACAAGGCTGTCCTGCGAGAGACGGCGGGAGGAAAATCAACACCAATCCGTCAGCTATGAGCACATTTACACAAGAAGAAGAATTTATGAATTTCACTTAATTGTACAAATATTACGGCAATTAGCATGCAAGTCATTCAACTCACAGAGTCCCATAATGTTGACGAGCTCTACAACACTAGAATATATTGAGTTCCTTAAAAAAACTTTCTCCCCTCCCTAAAAACTGCTGTAAATATAGCAAATTTTAACATTTTTTTCCACTTTAAAAAAGTCATTCTTTTTGATCAAATTCAGCCTGAAATATATTAAGCAAATATTAACTACTTGGGGGGGAATTCAACCCTCTAAATGCCAGTTTGTTTACGTAACTGCATTTTTTTATTTTAAAAAATGACAAAAAATGATAATTTCCATGAAATGTAATTCAAGGAGGATTGAATTATTTTCATATTATTATTAGAGCCTCCGACGGGTCAATGATTAGCAGCACCATTGAAGCACTTATTTTTTTCTGCAGTCAAAGTAGCTTCAAAATACAAAAGGTCTGGACAAAAAATGTCTCCAGGAACTCTTAAGGGTTCATAGTTACACACGTGTTGTATTTTTTACACTTACTACTTGAATGTTTGCAACTGAACTACAACTCTGCTGATGGAGAAATGCAAGTTCCCCCAGCATTGGATTTAAAGCACCTTTGTATCTCATCTGATCTGATATAAAGATGAAGAGAAAGAGGGAAATTTCACTAACGCTTTTTTTGCAAGCAAGTGAGCAGTGAGCCAGCATCTCGGGAGCTGGTGGAGAGCGAGACAGAAACATAAAAATACACCACTGAGACATGTGGCCAAGGAAACAAAATAATCTGGGCTGAAAAAAGACGCAGACAGGCGATTGCAGCCTGATATTTTTTACAATTACATAACACTGACTGTCAAACATCTGACAAATGAAGATGTGAGTCCTGCCGTCCCCTTCCCTCCAATTCTCATTAGTCTGAAGTCTCAAAGTGAATCTAATAATACTCATTAGATTCAAGGTACTTTCCAAATACAGTGGGAACAAAATTGCGTTTCTCTCAGCTCTGTTATTTTCTGGCGTCAAAACAGATACAAAATATGGAATAAAAATACTGAAAAAAGTAGAGAGAACTTGCATAAAAATACACACAAATATATATATAAATACAAATATGTGTTTGAAGAAAAGTAACGGTAATATTATCAGGCAAGCTGATCAATAACTGCATATTTTTGGAGTTCTGATCAGGTTCTGATTGTGAGTCACTTGCTCCATCTGCTGGCCGGAACCCTCCACTGCGAGCAGATAAACGGTGTGCCTGTCTCTTTAAGAGAAATCACTGGCGGCTGCAATGCGTGATGGGTAAGAGTCCCGCAGACCAATCAAAACGTTGTTACCAGCGCATTGCCATGGAAACGGCGGAGTGGGTTTTTAAATCCCAAAAGAACCGGAAGCGGCGTTGGTCGCAGCCGAAGCGAGCTCGGTTTTGTCTGACTTTGAGTGCGGGTTTCCCGGTGAAAATGTCCTCCGGGAGCCGCATGGAGCTGCTGCGGGGGCGGAACGAGGAGCTGATGGCGGAGCTGCGGCGGCGGAGAGCGGAGCTGGAGCGCCGCAAGAGGGACCGAGAGGGAGGCGAGGAGGGGGAGGCTGGGGCCGCCCTCGCCGGCTCTGCCCTCAGACCCTCCGGTAAGGCACCGGGGGTCCCTGCGACCCCCCGCCGGGACGGGGCTCGCGGGCTCCGGAAGTCCAATTAAAAAAATCCAATTAAAAAACCCCGGAATGATCCTTTAAGAGTTCCTGGGGTTCCTAGAGGTTCAAAATCCCTTCAAAAGTATTTGATATTTGATATGTATCTTTTCAGGCTGAAGCTGATTAAAAAGACTGACTCATTTAAAGATGGAAAAAATATATATGATATTTTACTTCATAAGAATATAAAAATCTGTCACTGCAGAAAAAACAAGAATGCCTCGAATTCAAAGTTGCTGCTAATCATTGACCATCTGAGGCTCTGATAATAATAATAATAATAATAATAATAATAATAATTAAATCCTCCTTGAAATCTATTTTGTGAAAATGATTTGAGTTTTTGTATTTTTTCAAATTCAAATACTGTGGTGTTACGTAAACAAACTGGCATTTAGAGGGTTAAAATCCCCCCAAATAATTACTATTTGATTGATATATTTCAGGCTGAAGTTGAGTAAAATGATTGACTCATTTAAGTGGGAAAAAATACTAATATATGTTATATTTACAGCTGTTTTTGGGGAGGGGGCGTTCTTCATCCTGAGGGATGATTTTAGTCTATTTTTTAAGAAACTCTTGAGGGTTAAAACAACAACAAGGACTAAAATGAAAATAAAACGCCCCAAATTATATAACAAGCAACATTGTTTGGAAAAACCACAGCAGGCTAATATCAATACATTTGCTTGGTGCCGCAACAACTACTAATGTTATTTAGAACTTAAGATCTCTGAGAAACTGTGAAATATGATTTTCCAAAAACTGGAAGACAGAAAAAGTTCATATGTACATTTTTTTCTAAACTAGCAACTAAACTACAAAGACGGGACTAGTTTGTGGGTTGAGTGCTTGTTCCGATAACTCTTTGCCTCTGTCCACATCAGACCCTGCAACCTCCAAACACACCCGCGCCGCCGCAGAACGCACGTCGCCCTCTGATAACGACACACACACTGAGCCACAGGACGCCGCGCCGTCCACGTCCCGCTTCACGCCCGGCCCGGGGGGTCTCAGCCAGGAACGGGTGAGCAACTAAATCATGTCTGCATAACGTTTAATGCAAGTCGGCCGTAGCTACAGAGTAGATAAAACTGCAATTAATTGGATTTCAGGATGGCTGTGAGGAGCTTCCTGCCACAAACGGGCGGAGGTTTCCGCCTCTGCTGGGATACGACTGGATCGCAGGTATCTTCCCGCTTCCTGTTTGTGTCGGTCACGCTCACACACATCTATCAGAGCGCTAACAGCCGATATCTTTTCCCCCGCCAAGGAATCCTGGAAGCGGAGGACTCCTTGGCCGGACGTTCTGACGACTTCTTCGAGGACCTGAGTGCGTTTCGATCGCTCCACGAAGACGAGTGCGTCCACAGGCCACAAACCCGGTGAGTGCTTCTTCCTGCCTTTTCAAGCTGATGGACGGCGGCTTCCGTAACTGACTATTCATCGCCTCATAGGTTTTCTGACGAGCGCCGCCCGGTGCTGCCGTGGCTGACGGAGCGGGGGGGGCAGCAGTCCGACGCCGACACCCACCAGTGTAAGAACGACTCCTTCATTCAGACACTGGCTACATTTACATGCAGTCAGTATTGGGGTTAAGGTCCATATTATTCCTGTACACATGGTCATTGAAATAAATTCGCATAGTGCCTTTGGCCATGTTTACAAGGAGTTCCTGGACTCCAAAGACCAAGATTCCTTGCTGATAGAACATGAACACAACACCAATTCATCTTCCTTTTGATGTGGAGATCCTGATAGGAGGAGACATCATCACATATTCACCTTAGAGAAGGAGGAACCAGGGGGAGTATTCAGGTTTTAAAAACCGGAATATGAGAATATTCCGCTTTTTCAAAAAGCTTATTGGTGTTTACATGGCAGCACACAACCGGGTTATTGTACCATATTGCAGTTAGAAAACAGTTATTTGACTGCATGGATCTGTCTAGCCCGCTACTTTCTAGCGTCTCCAAATGCCAGGATGTTTGTGTCTTTCATCACACTGATGAAGTGATTGGTTTCCTCCTCACTCCAAAAGTGTGGCGTGGTGTTGCTCTCGCCTTTGGCCATGTTTACAAGGAGTTCCTGGACTCCAAAGACCAAGATTCCTTGACAATAGAACATGAACACAACACTAATTAATCTTCCTTTTGATGTGGACATCCTGATATGAGGAGACATCATCACATGTTCACCTTAGAGAAGGAGGAACCAGGGGGGAATTTTCGGGTTTTTATTCAAAGAAGAAAAGGCTTATTGACTGCATGTAAACGCAGCCACTGCTGCTTTTCTCTCATCTTTCCCCCTCATCATCCTGATTGGTGTTTGCCCACTTCTTTGTCTACAGGTACTTTCTCATACAGGATCAACAGCAGGTTGTTCGCGGTGCCGCTTTCCTCCCGGGAGTGCTGTCCTGTCTGCGATAAACACAAATCAGAGCATCCGCACACTGCTGCCGAGCCGGCTCTCGTCAGGTGAAAAAGACGTGAAAAACGTTCGGACGCCCTTCATCAGGCTCAATCTTTGTCTGCCGTCAGACTGAGTATCGCCTGAGGTTCCTGTCAGAGCTCTGTGGAGTCTATTAATAGTGAATCTCATCTAGGTGACCTGTAAACCTTTCTGCATTAACGATGTATGAAATGACTAACAGTTATCGTCTCCATCGTCTCAGCAGATGGTTTTCACCGTTGTTCCGCTCACTGTTTTGATCGTGTGTCGCTCGCAACTTCCAAAAAAAAGGCTCTCAAAACTAATTTCACGCTCGGCGCCGTGCGGCACGCAGGCACCGTTAGAAATAGCCGGCGCGGATCATTGAGCAGCTAAAGAGCCCCGATTATGCTTTTTTTTTTTCCTCTGGAGTTTTGTGGAAGTC
>CAESWR010001089.1:602545-629159 GCA_903171835.1 Mullus surmuletus | reverse complement strand
TGAATCCAAGGCAAAGGTATAAATCCAAAATTGAGAAGAAGACGTCAGAAGGTCAAGCTGTGGTCCAAAAGTTATGCTGCAGAAAAAATGTGCGGTTCAGAGCTCCACCACGGATGATGAAACAACTAACGGGGGTGGGGGGGTTGAGGCCGGCTTGTGATACTGTAGATGTGAGTGTAAACCAATCACACACTCACATGTCTCACACACACTCATGTTATCATCCACTGAAACCACAGAGGAAGTCAGCTTGAAGATCAAAAAGAGTACAGACACGACCAAGAAGTGATGGGGACAATGCATGACACAAACAAGGCTGTAAGGTACATCACAGAAGAAGCAGCACTGACCTCAAAGTCATTGCTTTTATAACAAAGGTAGCTTGAAGATGAGTGTTTTCATCATGAGGCTGAAGCACCACAGGACTTTCCTACATGTGTGGATCTTGGCGGGGATGCTTCTCACCGTGAGCATGGACAGTGAGTTCTTTTGAATTTTACATGATCCTACTACCTGTGTTTTTCAGACCCCTCCTTGTATTGTTTCGGTATTTAAGTTTGAAATCACCTCACCTTCTTATCTGTTTTTTCTTTTTCTGCAGGTGAGGACTCTGACTGCGAACCAAAAGTTCTTGTACAATGAAAAAGTTTACACAGCTATCAGTGAGGAAAGGTATTCTTTCATTGGAATCCACTGCCCTCGGTCATCTGGCAAAATATTCTAAATGGAGCTGGTGTTCCCATCACTGAAAATCAGCACAGTCACTTTGAAATCAAATGGGCAAATGGTAGTAACTGAGAAGGGACATCAAGTTTGATCTTCCATAAAATACAAAGGAGTGATGCAGGTATGTATGGGTGTCAAGTCGGATTACATGTGAGCCACCTCATCCAAGTGTCTGTTGAGGGTAAGTCTCACGATTTCTGCTAATACAGGTATGATGTGCATCAAACCTGTGATCTACAGGTGAAACCTAAATTAAGAACTAACCAACCTTAAATTCTGATTTGATTATTTTCTTTCACTTGCTGCTTGTGAATTAGTTGAACCTAATATTTTCCAAGCAACCTTTTAATTATATTTTTCTTTTTAATCTATTTTTCACATGTTATTTTAAAATGAATGAACTATCGTATGCAAACCTTTTACATGGCCAGCAGGGTTAACTTCAATTGCGGTAATGTCAGGTTTCTTCAAATAAATAGATAAACAGTCCAGTCATTTTTTATTGGTTTATTTTCTTTTACCTACTGTTGTGAAATACAGTATCAATGCATATTCATGTGAACAAGGCTCAACATTGTTATGGTCATTTTGTTTTATAGATGTTGATCTACTTTGTAAATATACATCCGGGAACTATAAAAGTAAAAACAGTTTGATCAGTAATTCTTCATTAACTTTCAGCATACTATTGTTCCTCCGCATGTGAGTAATAATGATCACCTCTTTATTTGCAGATGGTACAACAGCTCACGGCTACCTTTGGACGTACGTCTACCATTCTGCAGCGATTGTGGTGTTTCTCAAGTGTGATATTGAAAGTTGTGCACAAATGTATGCGACCAGCCAGGTAAGTCAAAAAGAAACTTTGGACTTAAAAACTATTTGAAAAACAACAATCCAAAATGCTAAATATGGCTGATTTTCATTCTGTGAGTAATTATGCATCTCTCTTCATGTTGATATAAGGTTTTTGCTGCTGAAGAGAATCCACATCATTAGATGAGCGCTCTCTGGCGGAAGGATGCTGCTCTGATCCAAACGCCTCACCGACCATTCGCATCTGTCACAACTGATCAGCAGGGCATCATTTCTTAATGACTCTGCTTTAATACAATTAAATCTCTTTAGGAACATTTGTAACTCGTGTCAGGTTGAATGATATTTTTCTTTGTTTTATTTGTAACAAAATGCATACATCTTTTGTAAAGATTTGCTCTCATTCATTTCTTTATCAAATGGCATTAAAATGATATACCTGATGTTGCCTCTTTGCAGTGGTGCTTTTATTGTCTTGAACAATGTTGATGTTGACCCCTAAATTTTATACCTATCCCTTTTATGCCTGTGAGTAAAGCTTAAAAACAAACATTTCTTACAGGAGAAATATGTTTTTCTATGTTAAGGTATGGACGAAAGTTCTCTATGCTTTCGTTCTGCAGTGTTTGCTGTTCGTTTGAAGAGCAGAGTTTTGAAACCGATTAACAGGAAGTAGAATGACATGCAGACCACACATCACACAAGCATGCAAAAATGACGGCTAGACAAAGCTAAAACTTTAGTTGTGACTTTGCTGGAACCTGTTTGTGATGTTGGACACCCAACACGAAGATCCCAAATGAAAAGGTGATTTGGAATCTAGAAATACAGTAAAGAGAGTTGACAATGGTGAGAATGCTATTTCTCACTACAAAGTACTCTGTTACTGTAAGTTCAGTAATGTGATCTAGTACACCATCACAGACCTCAAAAATAATCCTTGCAGAGCAGCACAGTATTAGAGTAGCTATTACAGTGAGGTGGCCAGTGAGGGCACATGAACTTTTGAGCAGAAAATAAACAATGTGATCGCTTTTCAGGTGATGTTTCGACCACTGCGGTTACCCAGATGACCACACAAACAGGTAAGGAAGCTTCATTTACTGTCACTGTATAATTTCTGCAGTCTGTGGGGAATAATTAGTCTCTTTCATCTTAATGGACAGACTTCTCAGAATCCAGAGTAGCTCCAAGCTCTCTGCTGCCATATGTTTATCGTGGTGCTGGAATCCTGGTGCTGGTTGCCATAGTGATAACTGTGACGTCCAAATCTCGGAAAAAAGGTAACATTTCTCAGTCAGCAGAGCAAACACACCTAAAAATGCATGAAAAGCAACAAAAACAGGTGGCTATTCTTGAATGTGATTCTGTTGATAATGAAAGCTCTCTTGAACTTCATCCAAGGTATTTGTTGCGTGAGAAAAAGCACATCGAGTGAGTCCATTACGACCGAAGAAGGCAACAATGACCTGCACATCCATCCAATTCACATCTATGAGAACTGTTCATATGTCACCATTCGTGCACAATAAAGTCCATCAGCTCTTTCAAAGCTACGACTGTGACTGATATCAAACCACTTTCATTGCATTCCCGTTTGTGACCTGTTTGTGGCTTTTTCAGTGTGTCATTGCATCATATTTATTAATATTTTTTAAATGTCATATGATATGAAATATTACAAGATGTCAAGTTAAGAAAGATAATAAAGACAGCACATCTAACAATTTTGAACAGATTTTTGGTGACTCTAACTGCTGGCTTCAGTTTGTGGGCGGGAATTCTTGTGTGCGTGTCGAAAGGTGACATTCTTTTCTTCCCGCATAACATCTTCAGTGGACACACCTGGTGCAAAAGCTTTTCTGTTTTCCTCTCTGTCTATCATGTTTCCTCTCCTTTAATCTCAATGTTCCCAAAAGGGAATTTTTAATCTTCCACATCTTTGAGAGTTCAGACTAAGCCTCAAGGTTTTTTGGTCATTTTCCAGCATTGGATGAAACAAAATATAGTGTTCAGGTCTCAGTCGTAAGATACTACCATACAGCAAGAAAACTATAAAAAATAATAATAATAATTATAAATGTGATCATAAAAGGAATTCACTTACACTAACAATAAAAACTGAGATAATCCATTCAGGGCTGGGAGAGAGATATTAAAAATGTCAGCCATGACCACTAAGAACTGGTGTGCGCAGTCCTTGAGGACCCTACCTGGGACTCCATCAGGGTCTGCAGCTTTGCAGGGGTTTCTTTTCTGTAGTGTCGCACTTACCTCAACTGCTGTGACACAAAGAAGGGAGTCATCGGGTGAGTGTGTGAGCCTGGTGGTGGCGCAGGTGTTGGGGGCCTCAAAGTGGGCAAAGAAGATGTTAAGAGCATAAAGTAGTGATGGGCCTGGGGGGCATGGTACACTATTCCTGTTGTATTCTGTAGTTCATTTGGTGCCCCTCCACGTGCTCTGTTGGTCATTCGATTTTGATGAGAGGTGACTGACTTTGTGCATAGGTAGATTTTTTTCAGAGTTGAAAGTTCTCAAATTGAAACTGAAAAAAGAAATTCCCACTGTTAAGACATGTAGTTCCATACATCTGCATATAAATATTCTGCACAGGTGTGTGAGTGTGCGTGTGTGTGTGTGTGTTAGTGGTGATGATTTTTGGTGGGCAGAATTCTGAGAACTTTCCACTCATTATTTTCCACTCGTACATTTTCACAGATATGGCATGAATACTGCCAAAACAAAGGTGTTAAATATGTTTGCTGCAGACAGTTGAGGGGGAGATTTACTCTCAGTTCATCACAAGACCCAGCTCTCTCCCACTTTGAATCCAGGAAATAAGATGTTTCAGTTCAACCTGAAACTAGCTAATATACAAATGAGAAAGGTGAACCAAAACTATTGACTCCCCTTGCATCAAATTTATAAAGGTCATACAATGGTTTCACTTGCTTTTCTGGGTCAAAGGCCAGTTATTGTTGTTAATTGACCCCCAACAGAGTAATTTGATAGTGATTTGTGGGTGATGCAGGCATGAGGGCCGCATCAAGCACGAGGCTTGTGGGATGTGCTGCCTGTGGTTTTGAAAGTGCTAAAAGCTCATGCAAGCTGTTGCATGAGGTGCACAATCTCACACAGGCACTCACACTCACACTGACACCATTATTGGCTGGGCAAATTTTTTGTCATTTTGTGAACCTCTGCAGTAGAAAGAGGCTTAGACAAGTTATTTTATGTCACCTCCTAGTGGTATAGGAAAGTAATGTGAGGTTTAACACAGGAGGGTGTATCCATCCATCACATCAAATTATTTCCGACAAGCGTGAGTGCATAAACATTTAAAGCCGGCAAGGGATCACAACAAAGGCACACCTCACTTTATCGTGAAGTTCGTTCAAGGTTCAGTTTTCTCCTGATAAGCCATTGTGTTTTTATTCAGTGCCAAATCTTTCCATTAAATGACAGCAGTGGGAAGAATAAAAAAAATAAGTAGGCAATCGTGATTTTTTCTCATAACAAAAGGGAGTAAAGTCAATAGGTTATTGCTTTTTGCTCTCATTTAAATGATTAGAAACCACTGGTAAACTCTTTACTTCAAGGCCAACAATGACATTCTGACTTGAATTTTTTTAAAACCTTTTTGCAAATGATTGGCATGTTATTACAGTACAAATGGGTCAACTGGATCGACACAAGACTGGAGATTATTCAACATTCAAAACAGTGCCTGAGTTGGTCATAGATGATTTCCAGAAAATAGAACAATGCTATTAGGCAACTGTCACGAGTTTGAGAATGAAATTGTAAAGTCACTGCAGTGGGCAGCGCACAGGTACAACCTCCTTTCCAAGCATTCCAAAAGAATCCAGTATGGTTTCGAGCTCAATGCTGAGCTGTGATTAAAGCAGTATACTTCCAAATATGATATAAGTAAGACGTGGTATAGTTGCTGAAAGAGGTTTGTCCCAGCCTGTGCTGATCCACTTTTAATGCATTTGCTTTTTCACCTGTACAGAAACCTTTATACATAATAACAGAAAACTTTGTGGAACGCACAGACATTTTCACTTTTACAGCAGTTTTTAATGCAAGTCCAGGCTGACATCAGATTTATAACATTTATCTCTATATACAAATAACTAAATCAATGTAAAACTAAGATTAGGGCGACACATATATCAGCTTAATTGTCAAAAACCTTTTCTCATAAATGGGGTCTCCTACAAAAAGAAACAGCTGAATGCAAAAGTTTGGCCAACCTCAAAAGTGAAAGTAAAACGATGTACGCCAACTCTGGAACATAAGATGTGATATCACCATTGCTTTGTTTTGCACTGTTGGTTTTCACATATGAAGAATTTGACTTGGTGCATCATAATCTACATATACCACTCAACAAATAACTCAAGTACAAAAATATAAAATATACGTAATGATAAAGTAATTCGCACAGAAAAAAGAGGTGAAGGAGTGTTACTACTGACTAGAAATGCATGAAACATGAAACAATTTATCAAATCAGGAGCAAGTGTGCATTGGCTTTTGCAAAATACTGTTTTATGTTGCCCTGTTCTTTTCAATAAAAAAAAAAAACACTCCAAATTGTGTAAGCTGTAAAGGGGTGCCCAAACTTTTGCAAATATGCTGCTGATCAAAGGACACACATGCTCCCACACTGTCAATATTCATTTGTTTAAAAAAAATGTTTTTAGACCAATTAGGTGAAATTGGATAATTTCTCAACGCACACCTGACAATATTGTCAGGTGTGCCGTTAATAAGGGCGACACAGTTTTATTTTTTAACATTTTCGGCTGGTGGTGTGCCTGGTGATTTTTTCAATGAAAAAAATGTACCTTGGCTCAAAAAAGGTTGAAAAACACTGCTCTAAATAACTGCGGTACAAGTCACAAGTAGTTACATGAAAATCGATTGTTTAATGTGAGCAACAGCCAACCACAATGTGTAAATGTGATCAAACCTATGAATAAATAATGAATCTTCTTCATTCTCACTTCCTGTAAAATATTTAGCTTTTTCTTATCATTTCGAGTGAACAGCATTTGCTTTATGGGACAGAGCGAGCATAGGAAGTGTAGACAGGAAACAAGATAAAAACACGACCTTGGTGTTTACTGTCTGTTCTTCCTATGCACCTTGGTGCAACTTGGTATATCGGCACAGTAGGACACACGGATCCCTTCAGGCGAGCAGTAGACTTTTGATGCATTTCTTATTTTGACATTTGGACAATAGTTCCTGTTTACTTCAAATATGTTGAAAACTTTGGTCCTGGAAAACTTTAGCAGTGTAATAAAGAAAATTCACCCAACGTTCACCTGGCATTGGGGTGCGTGGATGATGACGGAATTTTCATTTTTTGGTGAACTGTCACTTTTTAACTTTACTGAATCCTGATTTTGACATGTCTGATCCAGCCAAAGCTTCCGTCCTCGTCTTGTCAAAACAGTATACTGTATCTAGCATTAAGTGCCATTTCTAGTGTTAAATGGAAAGGGTTTCTTTGTTGTCCTCCCAGCTCGTGAAAGCAGAACCAGCAGTGCTGGCGCAGCTCTATTCCCTCCCTCTGCACGCTGAGCCAGAGGGCACGGTGCTGAGCAGTTAGGTCAGCTCTCGGAGCTCCACTGGACCTCCATAAAAGAAGCTGTGATGGCCGAGCTCCAAATCAGTCTGCAGAGAGAGAGAGAGAGAGAAAGTCACAGCTCAGAAATGTTTCACAATCAGAAAAATTCCACGTTTCACTTTTTGTGTCATAGCCCGGCTCAGAGCACTGACAATGACGTACTCCAGGTTGGATGGAGGCAGCCCTGGAGCGACGGCCACCAGCAGGGGCCGCCACTCTTCCACCTCTAACGGCGGTGTTCCAATAGGGGGGGGCACCATTTAATGAGATTTGCCCCTTTGCTTATGTCTGAAATGCTGGAGCTCACAAGTGCCATCTGGTGGTAAAATATCATCCATAATATCTCCTTTAAACCATGTGATTTTTTTTTATCTCTGATTCATAGCACAACTTTCAATATCTGTTGACACCACGACCGTTCCCCCACTCCCCCAAATCAGTCATTAATAATACATGGCTGGGTTTGTTCTTACAGTCGTCTAATCATCATAACCAAAGTGTGAAACAAATAATCTTCTTCAAATTTCCATAATCAAATATTGCTACTTCATATTTTCAGACCAAAGTTGTATCAGCTTTAAGTATTAAAACTAAAAGTGCTGAGCTGTGTTACTTTACATCTCTCTTTAGTGCATCTCAGCGGTGACACTTGAGATCTGATCCTATGATTTTTGCCGTTATTGGTCCGATACTAACACAGTAGTTGGTGTTTAAACCAGATTTCAGATCTATACCATGTGATTATTTATATATCTTTTTCTTGTCAAACAACACCAGAGCGATGGAGACACACACAGAAAATAAAGTCATACAATTCATCTCTTCAGGAGTGAGTGTACAGTTTCAGCAATTTGTGGCAAAAATGTTGTAACTGCATGGGCAGAGGTTTTACGTGACATATCCCCCACGCAAGAATGCAAAAATAAACACGGCAGGCACACACATGCCTTTATGCCCATAATCACTCAGCGTTAAATCACCACATGTACATGGCAGAGGAATTCCGCAGCCGTAATTAAGCGTCTGCCACACCTCCATGTCCAAAAAACAATGAATAAATGCTTTGAATCTCTTCTGGAACAGTCCACTTTGTCCACAGTTCTGCCCCTGTGATTCAAAGGGTCAGGCGTGTTTGTGTGCCTGACAGGATGTGGTCCCGCCCTCGTACTTCCTGTGGTGCCACGAGATCATAGGTGTCCCTGTCTATCTGAGCTCAGATTTATGCTCCCGTAAAGGTTCCACCTTACAGTCGGCACATCTCCGCCCGGCTGCACACATCATGGGACACAAATAGACTGACAGCATTTTACTGGAAGAACCTCAGCCCTTCGCCCTCCACCGCCACACTCATTGATTCAGACGGGACCACAGAGGCCCACTCGAGGTCGGGTCGTGGTTTGACTTCAGCCGCAGACATCACAAGTCCTTAGATGGGTTTCTCTGCAGCTCGACAGCCAGAGAGCTTTCTTTTTGCTACTCGGAGAAAAAAGTGTGTCTGACAGGCTTGGAAATATTAGTACTATAGTAGTTGCATTTTACAATATCAAATAATGAATCAAGATAATTTGCCATTTTGACCACCTCAGCTTTCAAACCAGTTCCAAATAAGGAGCCGAGACATTCTACATTGAGTCACAGCTCGCTTCTAGTGAGCTACAATCTGAATCCCGTCACAGTAAAAGCTTGTTGTCCTGGCACGTCTCAGCCAAGCCACGGCAATGAACTACAACGTGTGTGTCTGTACAGTCCAGTGTGAGGGAGGCCTTGTTATCAACTGGGCAAGGTTTCAGCTTTCCACTCCGCCCCTGTCCGAGTCCCCGTTCCCCTTTCAGGCCCCTACTGTCTGTTCTTCCTCCTCCGCGCGAGCCGAGGGATTAGACAGAGAGGACGACGTCTTTTCTTCAGGCTACTAACTCAACACAATCACAGCAACCACTTGTTATTCTGCTCAGGGTCTTGGAAGATGAGGAAACCGGGACGCAGGGTTTTTGGGCAATTTAAGGCAAAACAGAAGCTTCAAGAAATCTATTTTTTGCTGCTTCAGCCTCTGCAAAAAATATACCCAAACCCAGACTATGGTCTGACACAACGCCGTCCATCATCTGCAAATACCGGATTTGAAGTTGTCACAGTCGTCCCTGGAGAGCTGGGAGAAAAACAAACACTCTCTAATCAATTGAAAGTTTGAGGTCTTTGGGGCGTGCAAATTATGTGGGTGAAGGTTGCTTGAGGATGATGAGCAAGTACGATAAAAAGGCAGTGGGTTTAAAATAAATAGTCGTATGCGCCCCTTGCTTCTTATCCTAAAAGACAACAATGACACATAGGTTAATGGAAAGCTTAAACCTGTTTCTCACAGTTGGATTGGGTTAGGAAAACACAGCGCACTGAGAGTTAAAGACTTTTCGACCTTTTTTTGGCCGGCAGAAGTGCTGGAGTACGCCAAGGCCTTGTCGTCCTTGCCGTGATAAAGTTCCATGGCCGCCCTTGCGTGAGCAGAAAATCAGCAATTAAGGGGGGAAGCATCCTCCAGGCTGCACAAGGCTGGCACTGGACTCCATGACACTTGCAAAAGATTATGGGAAAGGTGTTGATGGGAGTCAAGGGAGTGTTGGTGACATGCGAATAAGGACCCACCCAAGCAGCTCTGTGTGGAGACTAGCTGTCCCTCTCACGCCAATGTGAGGTATTTCTTGGCACGATGACACTTCTAACTCATTTACACACTGCCATAGCCACTTCCTGTCAGATTATGTAATGTATCTAACTCTCCAAAATCCATTTCTCTTGAACTAATCTAAGCAGATTGCTATTGTTTTTTGGGATTGCTCAGTATTTCTGAGTTGTTTTTTTTGGTGTGTCGGTTTTGCAGTGTACGCAGTGTACTTGATTTCCAAGTTGGCACCTTCCGCTCTAGGTGCACTCACCCTTTGGAACGGACAATTTTGTGCGAAACGCTGGGTGTTACAGCATGTTATCTTGCATCCTCAGGAGATCGACAAAAACATTGGGGTAGCTGTTATTCACCGGTTATTCACCAGAAGCCACTTTAAAAGTTGATTAGGCTCTCCATGACAAGAAGCACTTAAAATATGGCAGCAGGCCGCAAGGGAACTACTCTGCATATCTGCCGTCTGGTTTCCTCCCATGGTCAAATAGCAGATACATTCCCACAAAAGGATGTTATAATTACTTCAGCCAAGAGTATGCCAAAAGAAAAATCTACGAAAAACCCAACTACAATCCACTTGGCCAATATTTTTGGAGACAATTTGGAGTGAGCAAAGCATGGGCCATTTGACTTACAGGACAGAGTTTTTATTTTATCAATATGCACGTGATATCAGACATTTTCATTCACCGTGCAATGAGCAAAAAGGCCGTATTCACTTGCCAAGGTCACTAGCAAAATATTCTATTTTCAGCATGTTTTTGCCAACTTTGCCAAATTTTCCTAAAATATAACACGCACTCCAGTCAGTTTTGCTAATTTCTCAGGAAGTTCGACACAGACCTTTTCATGGACCTTAGCGGAGGTCTGCACTTTTGCTTCTGCTGAGCCAACATCCCACACTTTCCTTGGGGAATGACTGAACCGCATTCACATACTCTCATAAGTGGAGCTGGAGTATTTGATGACATATTCTAATTTTGTTCTGCAGTCATTCTCACTGGGAAAGCAGAGGTGCCCTTCAGCTGCTGAGAACACCTCCTTCCCCCCCAACATCCAATTTTCTGACTAAATAAATCCAACTCCTCCAGCATTTACCTTTGAATGTGAATTTACTCACCCTCGGTACAGATGAAGCACTTGCAGAGACACACACACAAGCACAGGAGCAAGACCGTGGCCACGCCGCACACCGAGAGGAGGATGACCATGGCCGGCTCCACTGCAACACACAAACACACTCACGTTTTCTACAAAAACACTTGTATATATATATACATATATATATGTACATCACAGACGTTCATGGCATCTGGACAAAACATGTGAGGTGATGCGGTGCAGGAGTTCCTGTATTCAGCACCCCATCAAAGCAGCCACAATTACCCCTGACGAAAATAGCAGAGAATACACACACATGCAAACAAAAGAAGTGTTTGTTCCCATGCCGCAGCATAAAAGGGTGCATAAATTTTCACGTTGTTGTTTTTTTTTTCTTTACTCATTTTGACAACATTTTAAGACGGCTATGGTGGGTGATTTCACATCTGGTCTGACGTGTTGCAACTGAATCAGTGTCTGCTATGTGATTAGGTCCTGTCTTAACTTCCAATCCACACTTCCCCATAAAATGTTTCCTGTGTTTCCTTGGAGGATTGAGAAAGTGATACGAAAGATATGGAACGCCTCAGAGAGCTCTACGGACGCACCTCCATTAAAAAGAAGTCTTCACTGACCCCCATGTGCTAAAACAGCACACAGTGTGCTAGTTGCCTTGAAGTGTTTCTGCCAGAAAGCCAAACACAGTCAACATTGTGTCCGTTTGGGTTTGAGACAATGTCATGGACACAGACGAATAATAATAACATCTTTAAAAAACAGTCACGACACCTCAAGGACTCCAGCGTGTGAGTCTGCACATCATCACCTGACTTCCTAAAGGCTTTCTGGTAGAAAGATTTGCAGGGAAATTTTTTCCATTACCAATGACCAAATGGCTCCCATGCGTCTTTGCTATCATTATATTTTTCTTCTACTGTTCATGTGGAGAGGATGATCCTAATTCTGTTTTGAGTGTTTGAAATCTTATACGATTGAAATCTATATATAACAATAATATACACGTAGTTGTCTCTCTTTTTGAGTGGAACATTTTCAATCAAAATCCCTGCAACACGGCAAGTTAAACACTATTCACTGAGAAGAAAATAAGCTTCCTGGGTTCCTCACCACGTTTGTTGAGTGACACTGACAGAGGTTTCTCCAAACCCGGGTGGCGCACAACGCATTTGACCGACCCGTCGCTGAGCAGTGCCGATTGGAAGAGCAGCGTGCTGGTCACTATTGTTGTGCCGTCGCCCTGGTCGTAGGCGGAGGAGATTGGCGGTCCCAGCGTTCGGTTGTCCCCTCCAATGTCCCACAGGATCTCTGCTGCTGGCCGGGACTGGGCTGTGCAGTTGGCCTCAGTGATGCCTTGAGATGCAGTCACATAGCTCACCTCTGGGTCGGGCAAAACTGGAAGACAAAACATTGCGTTTGCCGGTTTGTCGAAACTAAAAAAAGAAACGAGTTCAATAAATGACAAGTTTCTTGAGCGATAAAACGTGGAGCTGAGTTTCCATTTTCACTTTCGCACCTGTTTTGTTTTGGGGTTTTTTGGTGAATTTGTTTCTGACACTAGCAGCCTGTCAGTCACAGATGGCTGAGATCTGTGATTTGTTTTGTTTCTGCCTCCATATTGATGACGGAGAGAAACCCTGTCAATCATTCTGCTCAGAAGACACAATGACAGAAGTCGTCCCGCGAAGAGCAAAGCTTGAAAACAAAACCCAGACAGAGTAACAGAGGCAAAGCTGCTTTTACTCACTGTGTGTGTGTGAGAGTTTTGGGGGACAAAAGCAATGCTTGTTTAGTGGACCAAGAGAAAAGGGTGTATGCGCGCGCACACAGAGAGGCCTTGTGTCCGGGGAACAGTGAGCCACTCATCCCCCGGGCTTTCACCCAAATTAATCACCCCTTTCCCCTCAGTGACACCCTCCCTCTGTCAACACCCTCACACACACAGATCCGGGAATGTGGAAGTTAGTAGTACTTCCAGTTTAAGAGAGGCTGCACCCCACGAAGGAGGACAGAGGAGCTGCTTTACTGATCTTCACCTCAGAGCTGCCTGCAGTTTAGCACTTCCCCTTCCTGAGCTCTAACTACACTTGGGAAGCACACATTTCCTCTCAGGCGACGGTGGATCTCCAGTTTGAGTCAAGGAGATTTGTAAACAAGTTGTACAGCGTTAAGGCACGTGTGAAGAGCAACACAGTGAAATCAATCACAGTGAGTCTCAAGTGATGACAAGGCACCACTTTTTATTACAAAGTTTACATTATTCTATTTACATTACTTTGTATGGTTTCATGTAGTTGTGATATGTGATTGTGTTATGCTCTTTTCGTCCGTCATGTTAAATGTATGTTAAATATTATTTGTCTAAATGTCTGTGAATGGAGCTACCAAAGTGCAAGACAAATTTCAGACCCAGTCTCACAATAAAGTAAATCCATTATATTTAAGCAACACTTTGACTAAGCCGACATGGGACCAAAATAGTTATTCATAAACACACAATAGGAGAAAAAACTGTGCTGAGTACAACAATAGTTGCCCCCAGACTCACCATAAACAGAGAGGCAGGCGATGGCGCTCTTGGTGCCGTCTGGGAATGTGTTGAACTCACAGGTGTAACATCCCTCGTCCTCTGTCCGGACCCGCTGCAGGGCCAGCTGAGTGTCGCCCAAGGTTCTGCTCAGGGTCATGCGGCCCCGGAACGCCTCTTTCACAGAGGGGTGGCTGCGCTCAGAGTAATGGGCCACGGTGGTGGTGTCACCCTGCTCGGCCGTCTTCTTCCACAGCACCTGCCGCACCCTCTTGGGGAGACTGTACCAGCAGGACAGGGTGGTGGGCTTCCCGCTCACCGCCGTCTTGTTCCCCTCCAGCTTAACCGTACCTGAGACGGAGGGAGCATCACACTCATCATCCGTATTGATGGATTGTTTATTTCGTGGGGTCGAAACATTGATTTTTTTGTAGTTATTGTAATGATGGCAATTGTTAATAATGGCTGTTGTTGGTGACAATAGTGGGTCGTTATTATTACTGCTGTTTGTATTACTGCTGTCATTTATCAGTATTATTCTACCTACCTCTTTGGTTGAATGAAATAATGTGAAATCTAGGAATTCTGTCACACCATTGTTGCTATTGGGGTTTTTTTGGTTGTTTTTTTTTAACTGTTTATTGTTAATGTTTGTTCGTTATTTTATGTGTGGACCCTAGGAAGATTAGCAGCTGATATACAGCAGCTAATGGGGATCCAAACAACACAATTTCATATTTCTATCAAATCCCATTATAATACAATGAAATTCCACTTTTTCATAATTAGAATAAAAGTAAAGATCAACCTTACATAAATACACTTTTTACTTTATACATTTCTGTTCTGCAGTCTCACAAGGAGGAGGAGGGGCTCAACAACACACAGCTGTGCTGTAACCACTGTAAGCGCAAAGGTCAGCTGTGTGTGAAAGTCTTTCCCTCTGCTGCTATGTGGGATCAGATTTTGGCCTAATTTTCCCCCGCCTGTATGATAAGTGTGTAGGGACAGGAAATGATCAAGACGATTACAGATCAATTCCAAAAATATTATCTGAGATTTAGACATTAATTCAAATCTGCACTCACCAGTCATCCGGATGCAGGTCTGGCCTTGTTGGGCGCCTTCGGGGAAGACGTCAAAGATGCAACGGTAGCAGCCCTCGTCCTCAGGCTTCACCCTCTTGATGGTGATGGAGCTGTCGTCGTTGTGCGACGAGGTCAGCTCCACACTGGCATCTTGCTTGATGATGTCAGGCAGCGCACCTGGCCGGTATGCCAGCAGGGCATTGTTGTACTGGTTGAGCCAACGCACTTGTTGGACGCTGGCGCCGGCGGCCGTTGTGATGTTACAGCCCAGCGTGAGGGGGTGGCCCACATCTGCGCTCACAATAGCGTGAGTCGTGACCGGACCTGGGGTGGCACATTGAGGTTTTGTAGGAAATATGGCGCTTAAATGGAGGAAGAGCAGTGCTCAAATCAAAATAATGCTTATGTGTTACCAATTTATGGATGAAAAGGGTCTCATAAAGACTTTCTTTTTTGTACTTATACACCATTTGAGGGGTTTAGAGCAGTTGTGTTCATTTAAAATATATATTTTTTTTTACTTTAAAGACCATTTGAGAGGTTTAGAGGAGTTGTGTTTTTTAATGTACGAATATGTGTAAAACATACCTTGTGCCATGGACACAGCCATCCCCACTATCCACAGCATCAAACACAGGAGCTGGGCAAGTCCGCACATGGCGCACTGAGGTAGCAGGCTCACCACCACGCCAGCTGACTCACTATCACATCCGGCTGTAGGTGCAAACACGCCCCGAATCTCTCCGGACCACCTCAGCGCAGTGGAGTGTGTGAGCGGTGGCTGTGGGCACAGAATGTCTCTGTCAGTATTCTGGCCTGTTGCCAGATGATGACTTTAGCCACGACGGCATCGGGTCTGCAATGCATCTCAGTTTGCTCTCTTCGATCCCCAAACAAGCATCACTTTGATGGGCGTCCCCAACCTCAGCTGCTGATTCAAGAAGCATCACCTGAGGGATTTTTAATAGCAGTTTGCATCCACAACATGCGCCCTGCCCTGCTCGACTCACTGCCAGCAAAACAAGCAGCTCCTCTGATGTCTAGACGTTTCCAAATTGATACCCAGAATCCTCCAAGGTGGTGATGCAAGACCGGGATGAAAGCCTGTGACTAATTTACATGATGACAATAAGAGTGAGTTCAGACATACAGTAAGTGTGTGTGCGCGTGTGTGTAGGCGTGTAGGTGTGTGTGTGTCAGTGTGTGTGCACACACCTGCTGAGCACAGCGGTTGGTTTGGCAATAAACATCACATGTAGTTTGTTGTTTGTAGCAATTACAGTAAAAAAAGCCTGAAAATGTGCTGCACAATTGTGCGAGGATCGGATCCTAGGTGGAAACAGCAGGGGGTCAGGCTCTTAAACCGGCCTTTGATCCCTCAACTTGTTGGAAGGAGAAACCTGAATCAAAGAGAAGAGAGGCAGGGTCCGGACCTCCATCTACTGCCTTTACAGGACCAAGCATCTGGCTTTAAACTTGCTGCCTGCTCCTGTTGGGCACCGGATACCACAGTTTTCCACCCCCAAAAAATGTAGCCATGCTCATAGGCAACACTTGTAGTAAGATGTGTTTTGTTTTATATTTAGAATATCTGTTGAGGAGAGCATTTATGAGGACCAAAAAAAAAAAAAGAAATCAAAACTCCTCTTTAAAATCAGATCTCTGTCCAGGTGAGAAACATTGTCCACATCTGGTTCAGATAGAGAACACAGATGTTGAAGATTCTTGAACACAGTGAAAAATACATGAGTCAACTTTTTTTTCTAAATCAAATGGATGAAATGCTGTGTGTGATTTTCATCTTTGAGATCATTATGAATGTTTACCCTCTTTGTAGTTAAGACTTAAAGTTAGTTGGTTTGGAAACAGTGCAAAGTAGTACTTCCTGTCAGAGTTGTAAAGATCACTTAGGATATATTTAAGAGAAAGCTACTCTGAATACATTGCATTTGCATCCTGCCACAATATTCTAAAAAGGGTAGACATTCCCTCAATGAATGATCCCGAAGACTTGAAAATACGCCCAACTTTAACGCAGTTTTCAAAAAAGTGTTTTTAAACTTACCCGCTGAGGGATGACGGATTCTCACAACGATTTAGCTGCGCAGGTGATGTGAATGTGGCGCAGAACCGTCCATGGCTGCGTCAAACATCCACTGAGCAGCTCGGAACTTGTCTGCCTAGTTTTCAGTTTGTGATCGCTGAGTGCCTCCACCGCTCCACGGTGAATATAATCAAAGCGCGACATCTAGCGGTAGAGATTTGCGCAACTTTTAATTGTTCTGCTGTAGAAGCAGAAGTTCTTTATTATCCCATAATGGGGAAACATTTCAGTGCCCCTGCAGCATATACAGGCAAAAAGTGCAGAAAAAAAGACAACCTACAAAGAAGAAACAGAAAGTAAAGAAAAAAAAATCAAACATATAATGACAAATGGGTAGTATGATGATATATTAGTGCAATATAATGTAATATTTAGGTAGCCCTCATACCCATAATTTCTGTGTAAAATGTATGTTAAAAAACAAACAAACAAACAAACAAATATTTACAACAATATCTTGAAGGTATAGCTGTATACTTGCATTTCTTGCTCATTTTAAAGTTTTGGTATACACATTAAAAATCCACCAAAAAGACATGGATATTTGGAGGGGACCTGGGAAATCTCAGGATCTGCTACCAATACTTATTGCATTCAAATTTTGCAATAATATCCTTGGCTCTTAGATGAAGTTCTCGCTGCTCCCCCCAGTTGCGGAAGGGCAAAGAAGCAGCAGCAGAAGAAGAAGCAGTTGCAGCAGCAGTACTGGGCTGAGCCAGTTTGGTTTGTAAACCTAAATACTGGTTTAGCAAATTTACAAATCACATGGACTCAAAAGGAGACAAAGTATATAAAAACAGTACAAAAATTCCACAGAAATCGATCAAAAGCAAAAAGAAGAAACAGCAAATGTGCGCATGAACTCAACCATGGTGTAAGAAAATATATACACAAATTTTTGGTCTTGTGGTTTAACACTTCTTCCCATTAGGTGATTAATGTTGGTCAAAATCCAGCCTTCTTGGGAGTTTTCCGGTGGACTCAGGAGACGTCCTTTGCCTGATCCCCTCCGCCAACGGGAACAGAGGTGTTGCCATTCTACAGAAATGTTTTTTTTCAAAAACCTTGTTAGACCTCCTCGGCTCAGTATTTCATGATGTCGTGGCATGTTCCGGAATGACGAACGAGCGGAGGATGATGAAATGAACGTACCCATCAGTGCCTTTGACCTCTCTCATTGGTGTCGGTGGGATTGTGATCTTGGCGCATTGTAAGAGACTGCAGGATTTTAGCAGTGGAAGACAGAATGTTATTTCCAGAAGAGGCAATAACTAACAAATTAGGGAATAACAATGACATTTTTGTACCTTTCAGTGATTACGGCTGGTTTTTGCAGTTTCTCAATGCTCCTGCATATCAGAAAAAAGTCAGTCATTCATTCATTTCTGGGTAATGTGAATATACCTTGACAGAAAAATTAAAAATGACCTGTTCCTCCTCCGTCTGTAGATGATCACAATGACAGCGACACAAATCAAGATTAGAATGGTTACGAAACTTCCAATGAAGAGGAGCCCTATGAATTAAAGATGCACATATGGATAATTTGTAGAATTGTATGGATTTTATAGTGAAATGTTTATCCGAGAAAACTTACAGAAATCGAATCCCTCGTCAACAACTGAAAGAAGAAAATCCAACATCAGAATCATGAAGCAGTCGGCCATCTACAGACCTATGGAGGAGTCTTCTCACCCAATTGTGATGGCCCATTGAGCTCTGGGAAATGCATGACCGCCACCATCTCAGGGAATGAGAGCACACGGGCGCTGCACCTCACCAACGCCGCGCTACCCGACGCGGGCAGCGCGGCCGAGGTGGTGACCGTCACAGAGCCGTTGGGGTGGGTGACGCTCACGGGGTCCGTCTGAGGCGAGATGTCCAGTGTGAGGGCGGGGGCGGGGTACCCCGTGGCTGAGCAGGACACCACGGCCTCGCCGGTGGAGGGGGACTGTTGGCGCTGGAGAACGGGTGGTTGCAGATCTGGATGAAGAAAACAAAATCATTGCAATATTTTGTGGATGTAAGAGCCATATCTGTGTGTTTGGGTTTGTGTGACCTTTGGGCCTCCCACCTCTTGGGGGAGCAGGGGGACAGGGCAACTGTACTAAATAGGTGACAGAGACCAGCTATTGCTGATTGGGTTGAGGACAGACATTTTTTAGACCGTGACACTTGGATTATTTGATTAGTATTTTTGGACTCATTTTGTTATTTAGATTTTTGTTTGCTGGAGATTTCAATTTTTGATTGCTGCAATTTTTGTTGGCCTGATTATTATTTTATGAACTTTGCACATGGATGAAATGACGGACAGAAACAAAACGATAGAGTGGAGTCGAAGTTGACACATTAGCCACAACAACAGAAGCGCCTATTTGAGTAACAAGTGGGCGCTACACTGGAAAGATCCTGTTTTGCCTGATTAGGGATGGCTACTGTATCCAAAAACGTCAACGTTTGCAAGCATATTTAACAAAATAAAAGCAGCCTAACTGAACAAAAGAGATTTAGATTTAGATTTGAGAATTTGAGTAATCATGCAGCACTAGTATTTACCATGTACTAATTAGTATACCATAGAGAACATGCAGTGATTGTGTAGCAGCATTAAAAACAGGAACAGCAGAGTGTTAATGTTGAAATTCTTGTGGGTATTGTGTATATTGTGTATAATATTGTGTTTGTGTGGACCGCAGCACATCTAGGAGTTGGTCCGAGGTAAATTGAAAACACTACGAGGGGACAGGAGACGGTTTACCATATAGGCGGAGGCAGGTTCTGCCGACGAGGGCGCCCTGAGGGTAGGTGTTGAACAAGCAGCAGTAGCAGCCCTCATCTTGCGCCGTCACACCGTGGATGACGATGGAGTTGTTCTGCAGCCCAGCCGCCTTGAACTCCACCTTCCCTTGGAAGCCAGCGATCACCCTGGGTCCAAAGTAATTGTTGTAGGTGGCCAGATTCAGGGAGCCTTCGGGTAGGATCTTCTGCCAGGTGACCTGCAGGACCTGTTTGGACTGGGTGAGCTGGCAGTCCAAGCAGGCCTCTCCTCCCAGCGCAGCCACAACCTCGCTGTGTGTGGTTTGGATCAAAGCTGCCTGAGCTGCACAGGAGAAGTGATAAAGGTGAGACAATCAGGCCTCTTTACCCCTTTTGCATGATAATAATAATAATAGTTGTTGTTGTAATTATTATTATTATTGTTAGTAGTAGTAGTATTAAGTATACAAATAAAGTATTTACCTTTTGGGCATAATCCCACCAGCAAAAGTAAGAACAACCCCACACACGCTGCCATCGTTCGAAATTGAATTCAAACGTGGCGCCTTTGGATCATCAGGTGGACTGATGGACTCTGGATGTGTGTGGGGGGGTGGAGGGGGCGTGTTCTGTACAAGTCTGATTAGCCATACTTTAAATAAATGTCTAATTTACGAAATCGTTTAGTAGTGTTTAATTGGTTCGAACTTAAAACTGCTTTTTTGCTCAGAGAATGTCAAATAACAGCTTTATATAAGTTAGGTTGTCTTTCGGTCCACCCGGTTTTGTGGTGCCGAGACATTTTCACGCATGCGCAGTACAGATCGTCATCGGTGTACCTGCCGGAACATGCTTGTACTTCAGACCACCAAGGTGCAGCGCATTGTGGAAGAAGACAAAGCACAAATTGAAAATAGTTTTTTTCTTTGGGTGTATTTCATTGTTTATAAAATATTTGCAAGTCAAGTATTAGCACTCATGTAGTATGTTATATTGTTTATTTTTATTTATTCATCGGAATACATCATCAGACAGACATCAAATTGCATTAAATAAACATCTATTTTTTGGTAACTTTTTGGATGTTAACGGTCCATGTTTAGTTACTCACCATGCAACTGTTTTACATTTCAGATCCTTGCATTTATGGACAACAAACTGCAGAAAGCATTATAAAAAATAAGTGTGAATTTATTTAACACGATAATCAACTCAAATAAATAACAAAATACGGCACATATTTACTGAATCACACATAAATCATTAAAAACATCCAAACATAAAATAACATGAATTGTGTGAATTTAACTGACTGATAAGTGCGATCACAATCACATGGTAAAAGTGCAAAAGCTGGTACTCAATAACTGACAGGGGGCGATCTTGAGTAATCCAAACATACAAAAAATATGAACACAAAAGTAATGTTCAAACAATGTGCAGAATTTGTGCATTGAGTATAACATATTATGAAATATTAAAATAAAACCTTTCCTCTTTTGTTGGTCATAAAAAGGCCATTTCCTGGTTCGCAGTTCGTCAAGCCGGCCCCATGTCAGGGATGACAGTCATTTACCCACCCCAAATATTTATTTAATAATGATAATAACAATAATAATAATAATATAATAAAATTGATTTGTAGAGCACTTTTCAAAACAAGGTTACAAAGTGCTTTACATGGACATATACAAGTGTAGTGCCGTGACACACAAAACAGAGGCACATACAAAATGGGAACCCAACATATCCCACCAAAGTGACTGGGGCAAGGAAAAACTCCCTTTTAGGAAGAAAACCTTGGGCAGATCCACTACTCGGGGTGGGCGGTCATCTGCTTAGACCGGTCGGGTTAGCAGACAAACAATTACAAAAACACTGCAGATGGAGGACAGGAGACAGGTAAACAAGATCATAGAGGGGACTCAAAGGCCTGATGATAGAGGTGAGTTTTTAGCTGGGTTTTAAAGGAGGACAGTGAGTTCGCCAGTCTGAGCTCCTCGGGCAGATTATTCCACAGACGAGGAGCTCGGACGGCGAAGGCAGCGTCACCTGGGGTCCTAAACCTTGTTTTGGGGACGGCCAGCAGGTTACTGCTAGAGGACCTCTGGTTGCGGGCAGGTACATATGGGGTTAATAACTCTAAAATGTAAATTGGGACAAGGCCATGAAGTGCCTTGAAAGTTGTCAATAGAATTTCAAAGTCTATTCTGAAAGTGACTGGCAGCCAGTGGAGAGAGGCTAAGATGGGAGTGATGTGCTCCCTTTTCCTTGATCTAGTTAGCAGCCTGGAAGCTGCATTATGGACCAACTGGAGTCTACTGAGTGACTTCTGTGAGAGGCATGTCAGGACACCATTACAATAATCGAGACGGGATGAAATGAAGGCATGAATAATGATTTCACAGTCTTTAGGGCTTAACATGGGCCTTATTCTGGAGAGATTGGCTAATTCCTATTCTTCCTGTCACACCCTATAATAACAGTGCTCCTTACTGTGTCTCATTCCTTTGGACATCTAAAATTGCACGTCTGTCTTTGGAATAAGATATCCAAATGTCTTTCCGCTTACATGTTCACCTGCACAAATAAACAAAACTGTAAGCCACTGCACCGTTATAAGTTTGCTGCAAATGTCTATTACACTTTCTATCACTCTATTTCTACCTATTTCATTCTATAAGCTGCTTCATAGATGTATAAAGTGTTGCTGTTTCAAAGTCATACAGTTTGGGAAGCAAGGGGGGCAGATGTCTAATGAGTGTTAGCTCTGCTAGCTTATTTCGCTGCGATATTTCTAAAGTAAGACATTAAAGACATGTCTGTAATGTTTGGTGCTCGTAGAGGGGAACAAAAAGCATCGCTCATGCTCATCAAACATGTTCTGTATTTCTTTTCTTCGACCTGAGGAAGGAGAGGAGAAGCAGAGTGGTAATCTTGTCCTGTACAATCATTGATGAAAATGCTCCGTGGCATCGACCGGCTCACCTTCTCCACCTCACCAGAGCCACAAGCACGACGCAGTGAACAACTATCACAACGATGATCACAGGAAGAGCCACTAGTTCGGATCCAAAAGCTTGTCCACCTGAGGAGACACAGCACACGCAACTTTCAGTAAGAGGAAGAAGATACAAATCTTTACAGTCGCCAAACTTCCTGAATGTTGAGCAACTAAATCCAGCTCACCACTTACTCAAAGTGAAACTGAAAGCATTTAGATAATGGGCAATGAATCAGGGCAATACTATTTTGGCACTAATCTGGAGATTAGTCATAACAACTCCCATATCCCCTGCTGATGATGCACATGGAAAATTTCCCACATATTTTTCTTTCATCTGAATTTTTTACGTTCTATGCCATCGTGACCTGACCTCTCTGACTGCCGACCTCTGTCTATCTCTGAAGCAACAGTCCCCTGTATTATTCAGAGAATTGTAAAAGCTATATTTGAATTTCCGTGGCAACTTTCCTTGACAATTTTGAATAGTGTTATTTACAAAAACTGTTTTTAGCCTTTTTTGCATTTCCAGTTCAAAGAAAACAGATTGTCGCTTGGACTGTGTGAAACCATTGAGTGAAACCGAATAAAGATTTGATTAGTTGTTTCTGAGTATTCCTCCTCCAGTGAAAATGACTTGGCCCTCCCTTGAGAATTGCCAATGCGACTTGCTGTGGTTATTTTTCAAGAAAACAATCTCATAGTGCGCAAGAATAAGCATCGGCATTGCTTGCAGTACCAGTGAAAAATGACAAAGATGCTGATAATATACCTTTCTCTTCCTCCCCCTCTTCCTCAAGTCCAGCCTTCTGAAAAAAAGGAATCCTCTCCCTCCTTTCTCCCACACCTCCGGGGTTCAGCACACACTCCGCGTGTCCCTGCCAGCCCGGAGGTACTCGCAAGGTGATGTTTGAAGTGCTGGTGAACGTGCGATCACTCTTTGCCTCCGTCGTGGTCTTCAGCGGCCCCTCCTGAGTGGCGCCGGGCGAGAACTCCCAGTGGATCTGTGGAGCTGGTCTGCCTGTTGCCGAGCAGCTGAACATCGCCATGACGTTCTTGCCTTCACCTCCTCTGATGACGGGATCTTCCGTTTCCACCTGGGATATTCCTTCACAGGGAATCGAAACTCTGAGGTCAGTGTTTTTGACTGATGGGATTGTGAGAACTTTGATCCTCAAAAACATGAATCCATTTTTGAATCCCCACAAAATTCAGTCTTTCCCTTCAGGTTATACTAATAAGAATGAAATGGTTTCATATCTGTGTATCTTTGAGTCTTTACCTTGCACTGTGAGGCAAGCCTTTCTTTGTTGGGAACCATCTGGATACGCATTGAAGGCACAGATGAAACAACTTTCATCTGCCCATGTCACGTTCTTCACAGTGATGGATGTGGAGTTGAGGGACATCTCTGTGAAGATCACCTTTTCCTGGTAAGGCTCGTTGACTTTTTGTCCAAACCTATTGCTATAGGAGCCCAAGTTCTCTATAGAGTCTTCCAGAAGCATCTGCCATGTGACCTGAAGCACACCTGTCAATGTTTGCAAAACAAACATGAGGATTAAACTGCACACTGAGCAGCAAGACGATAAGAAGCAAAGGAGCAAATAAACAGCATGTGCACCTTTCTGGTTTTCCAGCTGACAGCTGAAATGTGCGTCCCTGCCATACTCAGCTGTTGTGTCCCTGTTGCCGCTGATCTGTGAGGCTGCAACTAAACATAGAACAGTGTTGATGAGTGAAATTCAGCATTTACTGTATACGACTGAAAAAACGAAAACACAGAGTATTCTGTTTCTGATCCCTGTCAAATAAAGTTAAGCATGACGTAATACATACGCAACAAAACATGAGTTCCATGACAACAGCTCCGTACCTTTAAAGAGCAGAGCAGCGAAGAGCAGCAGCCCGAGCATTTTCTTTAGCCACTGATAGACGATGCTTTCACTTCTGCCTCTCAGCTGATCTTATACAGGACAGTAAGTGAAACTGAAACGATGGCTGGAAAGCACCATGGATATTTGATAATGGTTATTCAATATGTATGATTAGTAAATCTAATTAGTTTTGTAGGTATGACTTGAAAGAAAAAAAAGATAAGTACAGAAAAGACATTTCATATAGGCTTCAATCATTGTATCATATAAGATTAGGCTACACCCCACAGCAGGTATGATCATTTGGCATGGCTACCTTTGCCTTGCAGAGAAACAAGGTAGTTCCACTTCCCCCAAATTACTACACAGCTACAGTAAGTGTGAGTGCTTTGCTACAGTAAACACAAAAACCCCATCCACAAGAAGTCCCCACTTGGGTCAGAATCCAAATTCGGAGAAGAATCATCATTGTAGTGATTCTAATGTATTACATGGGAAGTGGTAGATGCATTGTTATTATGCCCCAAAGAATCTCAACAATGAATCATCAGATTTTCTTTGTTCATGAATGCTGAGTGATTCATAGTAATGTGCAGATAATGTGACTTCCCCCTGAGAACGGCGGACCCCACAGTGGTCATCCTGATTTTGTGTCTGTGATACTGCTATGGGCTGGAGGAATCTGCTCTTAGCTGATTCTCTCTGTGTACAGCAGGTTTACCAATCCCATATCTAATCAGTGCAAATCACACTGCCCTCCGATGACATATGAGTAATGCATCATATATTACTTTATTTAAAAAGTAGTAAAACATTTTTTTATTATTTTATGTAAGTTATGACTCAGCAGCATTCAAAGTCTGAATGGCCTGTGAACAAAATGTTTTTTAATCCAATGGCCCTATTTATAGCATCTCTGCTGGCTACAAACAAAAGTAATAGAGGATCAATTTTAACTGGGAAGTACCTGGAATTGTCAGTCTAACCCTTGTCATGGGACACCAGGCTCTGATGCTGACAGTGTCCATGTGATGTTTTTATTCTCTGAAAAAGAAACCAAAAGCAAGTGGCTATTACATATTGTGAATGTGATGCTCAGTTGGAAAGCAAAACTATAGGTCTATAAATCCCATATCAATGCAATCAACATTTATGGAAGTGAGTTAATTAAGAAAATCAAATGATTTCTAATTTCATTAAATGTTTTGAGTTCCATTAAAAGCTAATTAGCCAAAGCTAAATTCACACATATTACATTTTTGTCAAAAAGGTTTGTATCCTGAATTAATATATATGTATAAACACGTATACACTTGTTTTGGGAATTTCCAATCAGATGCTTGTGGTTCTATCTCTGCATTGTGGTGTTTTCTCAGGGGAAGTCCAGACTGGTGTAAACAACAACAAATAGCAAATGAAATTGCTTCCAGCAGAGAACATGACTCAGAGATGTCTAAAAACATGTGTAATTTGAGCCAGTGCTGTCACACGTTATTAGATCAGGACTAAAATTATACGTTTATTAAGACGATTGTAGAAAATAGGTGTTCTAAGCAGACATGAAGTAAACACATTCTTCATTTAATTTCTCTATTTTGTGATTTAAATTTCAAATGTCTCTACAGATTAAAAAAAAATCTCTCACCAATGCTGTTTTGTTCACCCCTGGAGGATCCAAGGATCAATCCTAATTCCAATCCCAATCCCAACAAAGGTGTAGTTCTCACATATGTACAGCAGAGGGGCCTAAATCCTTTAGACTTTAAGACTTTACACAACACACAATGATGCAGTATCTGTGCAGGCACATTAATGTTTGCATTGTTTCAGAAAAAAATGTATTGGTCTTTTGGATTGATAAAGTATATACAGTATATAACAAAATGGGGCAGTATGGCTATTTCGTTATGTAATAAGGTGATGGAGCGCCATGAACGGCCATTGGCCAGAGGAAGGGGGCGCCAGATATCAAAGCGGCACTTCTCCACCAACTTGCTCCTCTTTGTGCTCTGCTGTGTCGCTTCCGGCCGCCGGGGTCTCCCTTTGTTTTGGTTATTTAGCTGTTTTTCTTTGGTTGTTGTTTTGGTTTATTTATTTTTGTTTCCTTCATTCGAACCAAAACTCTTGTTTCATTCAGTTTTCATTTTTAAACTTAGTTATCTACCTAAGTTTCATTTTGTTGTGCTTAAGTTAGTTGTTTCTCTTGGTTTCATTGACCCAGCTTCTTCATTTGTATTGGTTTATGTTCACTGTGTTTAGACTGCCCTAAAATTGCTTC
>CAESWR010001089.1:558929-572659 GCA_903171835.1 Mullus surmuletus | reverse complement strand
GAGTTATTATCATGGATCTCTAGATTAATTCTATTTCAGACTTCTGTAAAGTCAGCCCTCAGAAAGTGACTCAGTCTTACAGTAAATGAGTCTCTTAGCAGAAACTCTTATTTAAGAGTTTTGTTCAGACTTTAACGCCACCCACACGCTCACACACACATTGTTCAGTGAGCCTGCAAGGCTTTGGGAAAGTGAATGTCCATAATCACATTGGGGGAGGGAGGAGGGGGGGGGGCAGCAGGGCTGAAGATGGGTCACGGACATCTTTGACATCACAGAGAAAGTGACATTAGCCAAGTTGGTTGCATAACTGCTGAGCCATTCACTTGGGCCGCATCACGCGTCTCACCCTGAGGGTCCATTTTACATTTTGGTGGAACAAGACTCAACCTAAAAGCCGCCCCACTGAGCTGGCCGACGGCAGTCCGGGACAGGTGATCGTGATACAGGAGCGGAGGGTGGGCGCTGCTGAGGTTTCACACTCCAGTAGCTATCACTGGAGTCACTGTCATCTCTCTTTCTGCATGCAGTAATGCTGCCTAAAGCCAAGCAATTTAAAATAAACTTCTTTACTGTTGCTGATTATAGTCCATCATTACACAACATAAGCCCAAATGGGAATAGTAGAGCTTTTTGGCAGCACACAGTATGAGACAATAACTTACATTTTTCTGTACATCATTCCATATATAGTTGCTTTCTAAGATCATTTTTCAGGTCCAAATAATCACAAATTTGGTGTTGTTTTACTGCATTTTCTATTTTACTTTGGTTATCTCTGTGCTCTTTGGATATTTTTTCCCAACATTTCTTGCCACAAGCTGCCACACATATATGGAAAAGAAAGCTTTTGGTCAAGCTCGCAAGTACCTGTCCATTTGACTATATATTGAGGATATGAAGGCTCCCATTTAGAAAAGAAATCTTTCAGTCATGATGAAAAACTGTGATCTGATGGACAATAGCGGGCAACATCAGGTGGAGAAGAGCAGTGTGCTACATTAAGCCCCCTCCTCCTCCAGGCAGGCACGTGAGTGAGAGGTCACACTAAGACACACTGGTGAATATTTCATGTTTCAGCCTTTAAAAGCCAGTCAACCAGTACAACAGCAGCTATTTGTGTCATGCCCCTCCTATCATGTCAAAAGTGAAGATTTACAGATGAATTTCAGCATTTTCTATGATTTGTTTGCTTCAATTTTAGATTATTTGTATTTGTCTTCAACATGGCACCGCGTGTGTTTTTCCTCTGAGAGGGTTTGTTTGGTTGTGTGTCTTGGGAGTTGAGTCCTTTACCCAGCTGTTAGCCCAGATAGGCCAACTGCAAGAGAGATACAGTGTGCGCTCAACATCCGGCAGATCAAGGGATAAAAGTATTGATCACCCTACAGAGTGCAGAAAACGGGATTTGAAGGCCACACAGTCCATCAGGCTCGATTACGCCGGGCCAGATGCCGACATTGCGGCCTTCATAATGCTGCCCTGTCAGGAACAGGGTTTCTCACGAACAGAAGATTAGGGTCAGTTATGTACTGTGGGAAAATAATAGATTCAGGTTCGGAGCGATCATGCCCGCTCGAGTCATCTGCTTACCTGGCAGGGAGCCGGATTGTCTTCTCGATATATCAACATCACAAACGAGTGTGCAGGGATGGGGAAAGGAATAAAGAGAGCAAGATACTTGGAAATTAAAACTTGCATTTTCTTTGCGTCAGGATACGATGTGCATACCGGTACAGGAGGGTCAACAAACTGCTGCCTTTTGCGTCTCCTCACTTTTCTTCCAATCTATTAACAATTTTCCGAACGAGGCGGGCTGATTCAGGAGGCTTCAATAATATTTTCATCCTAGATTCATTTTATCTATGCCCAGAAGATTCACCCAGCAATTCAATACTGTGTCATTACTTCTACTAAAACACAGATGACCTACACTCTGCATTGTTCCTGAATGCAACATACGTAAAGACGATGAGGTTCTCACAACACAATTTAGAATATTTTCCAACTAAATGTGTAAATGAGAATTCAGTGCAAGTTTGAATGATCAAAAAATGGCCACTCTAGTTCCTCTGAAAGGCATTTGCCAACTTTATCCCCCTTTTGATTGAGCTCAGCTGTTTCTCACATATTTCCTGCTCCGTTAGGCATTCTTGTGGCAATGTTTTTACCCCCAAATCTAAGCAATTGCTTTGGTGTTGTAACATGGGAAAAAGAAAAAACAAAGAGACCGAAACTACAAAAATAAGACTCAAAGATGTAATAAACCAGAAAAGGAAGCACAGCCTTGTAGTTTTGATGTTCTCCTTTGCCTTTTAAGAGGCTGTCATAAAAGCTCTGAGGAGTCGTTTTCTCCCTTCAGTGCAAGTAGAGAGACCGGAAATCTTCCAAACTGATGTTATGAGGGAATGTGTGTGTGTATGTGTGCTGTGGTCTACTAACATCAAACACATGACAACCCCCCACACACAAACACACACACACACCAAAGCATAGAACACACCTCTGTCTCTTTCACTCTCCGTAGCACCATGCACCTTTCCTCTGTCTTGGTCCGAGATCCTCCTCCACACTTGTAGGAAGCTACCCACAATGCACCATGAGGAAATGGCTCCATAATGAATGCAGCACTTCTAAACTGGAATGGAGCCGCAGGCAGGGAGCAGACCGGCCGCTGAAATATTCACAAAGCTTTATTAACGCTGGTATTCCTGGCAGATGCCCCGTGCACACTAACAGTTGGTGATGATGCTGTGTCACTGGGCTGTGGAGTTTATGGACATTCATTAGGTATACAGACGATCGGCATAATCTCTCTGTCTCCGACTCAGTCCATATTTAAATCTCTACTGGCGCGAGTGAGGAAGAATCCTAGCCCCGCCTCCACCCATGTCCGTGCCTCATTCATTCAGCCAGTGAGACTGACATGTCCTTGGCACAAATAGGATACCAATCGTCACCATAATCAGGAATAATCATCAACAAGAGGGGAAAGTGCTAATTCTGCACAAACTCCATATTACTATTTACCCAACACTCCATCTTAAAAAAACAGAGCAGAATCCCGAAACTTCTCAGTGGAAGTGGAACGTGGACATCAGCTGGCATTATTCAGATATCGGATTTTCCCCTTGTCACCCGTAACACAACTTTACCCTAAATGAGGAACATTTTATCATGTCCGCTTTGTGCTGAAAGCTTGACGAAGTCACCAAAAGGCCAAAAATAAAACACAAAATGATATGTTCCTTGATGTACTGCAAGAACAGAATTATGGAGATCCCATCATTCTCCATCAATCCAGCTGGCAACTGATAATGAAGTTATAAGATTACAGCTTTCAATTAGACTAACTGCCAGATACATGAGAATGCATCTGATGTTGTGGCTTAATGTGCATCACACATCAGAACTCATTAACTTTATATGTGATGGAACAGATTAAGCAAGATAAACTGGGTCAGATTTCTTGTGCATTGGTGGTCTGGTCAGTTTTTGCGATCTTACCACTTTTAAGGTAGTGTAGTATTCGCATACAACCTCCAAAAAGCGTTGAAATAAAGGCAAACGCAGGTCTATCTCTCTTTCATGTGAAGTAACACAGTTTCTTCCTGACCTATATTTCCCCAAACTGGAGCTATGGAGGAAAACGGTTACAGCATGTTTGCATCTTCCCACTCATTTTGTTGCTTTTCCTTCATCCCTGTTATTTTTGGCTTAAATCTCAGCCCTTTGTCACCATTTAGCACCAATCTTCGGGCTCTGATTGCGATTACATCACCCAATGTCGATGTGTGTGAGGAGCAGAAGCGGCTGCGAAGCACTACGCTTCCGCTGAACTGGGTCGTGGGTAACACGTTGCCATGGCAACTGCTATTTGCTGGCCCTGAGGCCAAGAACTGCTTTTTCGCTTAGACTTTCTCTCAGTCTTCTCTCTGTTCTTCCTGGCTTGCCGTGCCTGTTTCTTCACCTTCTTCTCTCGTTTCCTCATCCCTTTGTTCCTCGGCTCGCTTTCTATTGATCTCTCGCTCCGTCTTCCTCTCTACTCACCTCTGATTTTGTTGGTCTTCCACTCTTTGCTTCTGCTGTCTATCCATCCAGCTTTTTCCATCCTGTTCTCCCTTTCTCTCTGCACCAGACATCTATTATCATTTGCCCACATAACTGTCACCCAGAGTTGCTAATTGAAGTTCTAATTTGAACGTTAGCTTCACACTGCTTCCATCCTGCTCGATTTTGGAGGGTGAACAGTCGTATTTCTTGTCTTTTGAGTTATTTGCTCTTGCTGGACCAAATGAACAGGAATCTGCTTTGTTCTTTGATTGTGGTGAGCTGGCTCTTAGCAGACCTTTGAAAACTGCTCCCACAAACTAATGCATCGGTGTGAGATCGCTGAGATGATGTATGATACAGCATTGCAACCGGAGTGTAACACATTGTATGCGATCAACTCCAGCTGGCTCAGCGTACGTACGGCGTGGCCACGCAGTCATATTTCAAAAGCAGGAGCAGTGGAGACAAGCAGAGGTAGCGAGATGCATCGAGGTATAAAACAAGAGCGATGGGTCAACCTCGGTGCGTCACCTAAATTCTGCTCTAATGAATCGTCCATTGATTTCCACTAGGCCGGGCATGAGCTGGCCACTCCGGCCTGTCTGTTTCCCATTAGAGCACTTTTAAACTGGGCCTGACAAACGGTCTTAGCCGCGGGCAGTCCGGATGAGGGCCTCGTCGGGTGTTTAAAAGGAACCTGTGAATTCATCCGTGAAGCTGCATGGGGCCAGAAGACGCAGCTAGAAAAAATCATGCCATCTTTTTCTCCCCCCTGAAAACGGTTGGTTTGAATCTGCAAAAGACAAGTAGGTGATGGGGGGTGAATGGGCCTTTATCTCCAAGGGACTCACAGCTAAAGTCAGGATAATACTTCCAGGAAATTCTTGATTTGCATGTGGAAAGGGATGATTATCTTTTTATGAGTCAAAAGTCCAGGAAACCGAAATACCTGTAGGGACCCTTTATAGTAGGATGCAGCATCGGCTTCTGAACAATCTCCTGGTCATCAGTTAATGGACGACAGACGACCCCGCCACCGCCCTAGGGACGCCTGGCCCGCTTTTCTCAGCTCAGGATTTTCAGGCCGTCCAACCTTATCAGCTGTACCTCCCCATCAGCCCCCTTCTTTCATTATCATTAATAGGCTTTGGATCTATTATGCAACGAGCCGCTTCTATGTTATGCAACGGGAAGTCTTCATCAGCAACACACTTAGGAGCAGTTTGCTTACATCTTGACTCTTTTCAGTATGCGCTGGCGAGTGACTCTGCATTAGAGCCTGAATGCAGCAGCTCTCAGCAGAATCCATGTGTTCACAGAACTTGAAAATTATATTCAGTATATTTTATTTTTCATTTCCAAAAGATTCCACATTTACACTTGCAAAACAATCTTTTAAATTCCTGCACTCATCTGTCAGTAAATATTACACTCATGGCGGTGGATGCTGCCCCTCGAGTTTTGTAGATATTTGGTCAAAAACTGAATTCCATCCATCCATCACCTACTTGTCTTTTGAAATGTGGCAGACCAGCTGTTGAGGGTTAACTCAGAGAGACAGACAAGCAGATTCATCCCAACAGGCAACTAACATTTTTGAGTTTTGAGTTCAGCCTAAATACAACAGATTTGAGAGTTGTAGTTCAGTTTTTCAAGTGTTGAAAAAGCCTCAAATGATTCAGGAATCTGACCCTATAGTAAGAATATAGATGATTTTCTTTTCCCCAGAGGGGTCAGAAATCTATCTGCTCGTTTAAACCCATCAGTAACCGTCCACAGCCTTGTGAACCTTCCAAACTGAAAAGGTCAGTTTAAAAAACATATACACACATTTATAGCTGACATCTAAAATGATGTTCTAGTGGCATTTCAGTGCAGATTACATTCTGTTTTGACGGATCCAGCAAACTATGTTCTAGGAAAAGTCTGATGCTTTGTCCATAGGTGTCACTGTGTGTGTGTGTGTGTGTGTGTGTGTGTGTTGTAGTAGTTTAATTACGTGGAAGGATATCACCTCATGTCATCTCCTGTCACAGTCTATTGATTGAGTTTGATGTTGATAAAATCTGTCAGACTCTGAGCTCTCGCTTGTGCGGTTTTTAGAGTGACGTCCTGGGATCATCCGTCACAAGGTCTATAAAACATGAAGCAGTGACTGAATGTCTACAGGTACCGATTTTGATGGTATCGCGTTATTCAACAAATGTTTTAACTCAAAGAAATTAAATAATGATGCTCCAGAGTTGCCAATTGTAGCAGGTTGTCATAGAAACAGCAAAGTAGTGCACAAACGACAGTTGATTTCATGCTTTTTCTCCCAGACCAACTTCCTGCTTTGCTGGAGAAGCTATTTATAACTGGGCATTATATAATATTTGACTCTAGTGCTCAAAACAATGTGTTTTCCCTCCTTTTCATTACTCGTTATCCTCTTGACCACCACAGGAACAGGATGCACCATGCATAGTCACACCTGCATCCCAAGAAGCTTCGCACAATCATCATTGGGTAGACACGTTATCACCCATAATTATTCCAATATAGTGCAAGTAGGTACTTTAAAAATCACCTGCTGAAACGGAACATGCCTGTGCAGTCCTTTTTTGTCATGTACAGTATGTATAGTTATATATGTTAAGTGCCTTTTCAGTGTAACTTATGTATGGCTTTAACAATTCCACCAGTCATTCATTTTGAAATCATTTATTTATTATTGAGTCATTAGTTATTCATGCGATCTGGCTTTATGAAAGACAAAAAAAAACTTTGGAACTATTTCTTCAGAGACAAAAGGGAACTGTAGGACGTGGATATGTACTGTGGCACAGCTAACATGTAATATTCAGTACTCCCAGCTGAGCTCCACGCGAACATGGCGTGAAAGCTGCTATGATTAGCGTTCGACGTGCCTGACAGGGAGAGGCGATGTTGCTCTAGCGCACATGAGCAAAGACGGGCGTGACGATCAAGTAGCGCACTGGCTTGACTCACTGTGCCGAGACAAAGTGCACACAAGTAATGAGATCAAACAGCAGTGGACGAAAAGGTTGGGGTGTCATCATGAGTGTCATTGCGAGAGCTGACCGACCCACTTTGAGGCGACGTGTTACTACGATTGTCAATGCAAGTCCTACAATGCTGGACTTTTGGAATGTGTGCACTCCAACATAACTGGCATCTAAAGTTCACCCTTAAGCTTTTGAGTGTGTTTCCCCAACATGTTAACCTTGTTTTCTGCATATCCTCCTGCAGGATGCTTCGAGTGCTGCATCAAGTGTCTGGGCGGGGTGCCCTACGCCTCCTTGGTGGCCACTATTCTGTGCTTCTCAGGCGTTGCTCTATTCTGCGGTTGCGGTCATGTGGCACTCACAGGCACCCTGACCATGCTGGAGAACCATTTTTCTAGGGTGACCACTGACCATGCCACCCTTGCGTTGGTGTAAGTATCTGTTCCTTTATCAGCACAATTTACAACCAATGATAAATTTCTCAAAACAATTAGTCTCCTAAAGTACTGTCATATGTGCATCTAGAACATGTTAGTATTACCCCAATAGTTACTTGATGAGTCAGGTGCCCCAAAACCACTAAATATGTCTTCAATTATGTGAAGATGCAGAAAAATGTTGAAAAATAAAGTGGATGCACACGTCAACATCTCAATTAGATAAGAAAAGCCTCAGTGTTAGCTAATCATTCTGTTCATATTGTAAGGTAAAAAAGATTGTTAAAAGAACAGATAGAGGTTGTACAGGTCTATATAGGGTGTTGTCAGCGTAACTATGAAAATGTATGCCTTGATTACCAATCATTTCTTGAATAGGAAGCATATAGGGGGGATAGAGAGGATAACAGTATTAGGCCAAGAATTGGGCCTTGAGGAACACCAAAAGCCATCAGAAGCCATCTCCCATACATTTCAAGAGGACATGTGGTCATCCTCAGACACAAACAAAGCATTAAAGGACACGTCATAAATTAATTTCTATTCCTTCCATGCATGTCCAGGATCCAGATCTTTCAGTACATAATCTACGGCATCGCCTCCTTCTTCTTCGTCTACGCTATTATTTTGCTGGCTGAGGGTTTCTACACCACCAGCGCCATCAAGAAGGAGCTGCAGAGTGACTTCAAGACCACCGCTTGTGGACGCTGCATCACGGCCTTTGTACGTTGAACCGTCATAAAAGGAGATGCTGCAGATGCTGTCACACCCACTGACCCACTTACAATTCTAAACAGAAGCGACTGCATTGTGTTTACATTAATTTTCACCTAAAATAATGTTAACAATCAAGTGACCATCACATGACAGGACCCAGGACAATGGCCAGTACAATAATGTTCCACAGCTGCATTTGCAACACTCATGCTCACACACCTCTGTGCATTTATGGGCACACACGCATAAGAAAGGAAGATATCCTCACACACACTCGAGCCCTTGAGGGCAACTCTGGCACAGTTTGTCCTTTCTAGCCTGATTTCTCTAATTGCTGCAGATGTCCAGTAAAATTAACTTGAACATGAATTTGTGTGTGCTCGCATGCGTGCTCATGCGCGTTAGTGTAGTCGATAGAAAACTTCAAGGACTTTTTTTGTGGAAAATGTTTCCCAGTATTTAAGCATCACAGACTAAATTAATTCTCTCCTTTCTTCAGTTCATGTTCCTGACCTACATTCTAGCCCTGGCATTCCTCGCCATCTTCGGCTTCACCGCTATCCCAGTGTTCCTCTTCTTCAACATGTGGAACACATGTGCTGCCATGAGGTCTCCGGATTCCAATATCACCTCACCTGACTCTATCTGTGTGGATGTCAGACAGTATGGTAAATGGGCCCTACCACTTATTCACCGCCTTTTCTACAAGAAATCTCTCTCCAATTGTGTGATGACTGGATGGTGCAATCATCTTTCATTAAACTGCCGCTAGAAATATCCAACATGTCATAGCAGTGCCAGTTAATATATGCAGACTTGACATTATTTTCATGAAAATCCCAAACCATGGAGATTGACATCCTCCCAAAGATCAACACAAATGTCTTTTTTCAGAGATACCAAGATCACCCTGTTCTTTATCATTTTGCTCCGACTCCAGTTGTCAACCCCAGATTTGTTAAAGGATGACACATTTTAATTTGGCCAATTTTTCCAAAGCTTCCCTGCTCTTATTGTAATAAGCAATTTTTTATCTGTTCAATTAGAAAAATAAATAGACCAACGTTGTACAGCCTCTCATAGTGTACAGCTTTTTCACATGACAGAACATCCTGGTGTCTTTAAAGGGGATTTTTACATTTACCCTAAACATTACCGTATCCTGAAACAGCAGAAAAGCAAAATAGAGAAAGATCATTTTTATAATAAAACCATGATACAAATCCCTCTCCCCTGTTGTTTTAAAGCGGCATCACAAACTCATCTGCAGCTGCTCTGAACGTCATTTTCTATACAGGAAGAGGTCAAGAAATGCATTTGGATTATTGAAGTCATGATTGGATCTCCATGAAAATCCACCTACAGTATGCAGCATTACAACACACAGAGGCTCCCCAGTGATTGCATATCTGCATAGTTATCTGTGTGATGGCCTAATGTACAGAATGTGACCCACATCTGAGGGACAGCTGGCCTGTTCGCAAAGTAGGATGAGGATCACATATGCTTCATTGGCAGTCGCTCTCTACGACACTACATGAAATATTAACCCCAATTACTGGCAGTCTTGAGGACTGTAATCGGCAGCTGAGGAGCCACCGATGATTGGCCATGATCTACAATTTCAGGATCTTGCTTTTGCTTTTGAAAATAACTTAATGCGAGATGAATATTTAGAAAAGAGAGAAAACAGACAAGTATAACATCACCTTTACAAGCCTATATGTTTCTTTTACTGTAGAGAATCAAAAATAATGACCCATATTGTCCCTGTGAGCGCAACTGGATGGGCTGGACAGCAGCAGCTCTGTTTCCTTTAATCTTTATCTGGGCCTGATTCATAATGCCTTCAATCATTCTGTCTCAGGGGAGCAGAAAGCTTCTTGTCTCAGATGAGAAGGCAACATCAGTCCAGTTTCATCTCTTTGATCCTGCAGGTATTATTCCCTGGAACGCCACACCAGGAAAAGCTTGTGGATCCACACTGGTAGACATCTGTAACACAAGCGAGGTGAGAGGGCAGTGACCTGACCTTCTTTTGTATTTATTTCTTCTTCTCCTTTACTAACAGTGTCTCCTTTTTGTCCGCAGTTCTACCTGTCCTACCATCTTTACATTGTTGCGTTAGCTGGCGCCGGAGCCACTGTCATTGCGTTGGTAAGCTCATGATCTGACAAATGCGCTTCTCAAAATATGCACGTTGCCATGGCATGCTTATCTGTTGCCATAGCAACTCCGCCTCTCATGCTTGTCAGTATGTCACCCGATGGGTTCAGATTCTCCTCTGCAGCTTTCCTGTGTAGTGAGTGTGTGTGTGATGAGGGTCAAAGTTGATGGGGTTTTTTGTTTATTATTTGCTCTGCTGAGGAGGCGGACTATTCTATTTTGTATTTTGGTGAAACGCAACGCTAAGCAAAGACTTTCTAAGATGATTGAATAGTGTGCCTATTCCTTTTAATTTGAAAATACTGAATTACTATTGTATTTGTGCTTTCGTGTTTTTAAAGTGTTTGTCATCAGCTTAACAAGATTTTTGTACCAAATTTGCTGTATGAAATGAAATGTTTACCATAGAACTGAAGACATCACAGACATCATAACCCAACCCTTACATATAAAAACTGCGACATGTTTGCAGTGATGAACTCTACAAGGGAATTTTACAAATCTACTGCAGTCTTTCACACTCTCTAGTCTTAAGGCTTTGAGTATGTTGCGCTCAAAGAATGCATGTTTGTTATATATTTCTATTTTAACAGACAAAGAAAACGGAGGAGCTACTCACAGCTGCCAAACATTAAAATAAATTGTGGATGTTGTCGTTTCCATAACATCCACAACAAAACAGAAAGATCAATTCTTTGTGTGACTGCCACTTTCATTCCAGTGGCCTTATGTGACTTCAAACCATGCTTTTCTCATACTTCTGCTTATAGTGGCTATTTTTGCTTTAGGTTTTTTCTTTCTTAGTTTCGTTTCTTGTCTCGGTTGTTTTACAGTTATAAAAGAGAATCTGTTTCTCCGCAGATTCACTATCTGATGATTTTGGCGGCCAACTGGGCTTACCTGAAGAGCGCCGTCTCCACGCATGACTACCAAGACATCAAGACCAAGGATGACCAGGATCTGGAGGCAGAGGCGCGCTCCAAGGAGGGCCAGAACTCCTCCACCTACTCATAAGGACAAGCGGCCCTCCACCACCCATATTCAGTTCACACCTGTAACTTCCATCCACCCAAAAAACATCCAGCGTCCACCACTCCCTTCCATAAAAACAAAACAAAACAAAACAAACCACCTCGGTCATGTTTGATAGTCCCCAGACCTCCTGAGTCTCCATCCGCTTCCATTCGGGTGTTGTTTAACAGAATAGTGGGTGCACACTCACACCAGAAGGGAAGAGAATGGAGGGTCAGGGGTGACGGCAGACTTTGTGAGCGGGAGAGCTCGCCAGCAGGTTGATCTCACGTGCAGTACATCAGCTCAGAAGCGTCTCCTCCCCACCCCTGTGCTCTTTGGCTGCAGCTCGTGAAAGTGGTCCGGCTGTGATGGCCTCGCGCCCTGAGCCAGCACAGCCACTAGACACAAAACTCCTAACAGCCTAAAAAAAAACATTGTTCACTGTCTGCTTCCACAGAGAAGCCAGGCAGCGACCAACTTCCTCTCTCTTTTTTTGTTTGTTTTTTTTTTGGTGTTTTATATGCATATATATATATGAATATGAATATATTGTGCGAATGTGTATGAATGTTGTTGTTTTTTTAACTTTCTGAAAAGTATGCCAGGTACTTTTATGATCTTTCTTTATGATCTTTATCTTCTTATTTTTTTTTTGCTCACGTTTTTTTTCTGAATTACTTTCCTCTTCACATTTAACTTTTTATTGCTATTGCTCAATACATTGTTGCACTACAAACGGAAGAAATTTAGAACCAGAAAACACAAGTGAAGGACACAGATAACACAAAGCACCAAGAGCAACTCTCTCACAGACATAACGCGAAAAACTCAAATGATGGGGTATAAGTTATTTATCTAGTTGTTGTTTTTTAGACCAGGGGTGTAGCAAAGTTCAAAATCGCTTTGAGAAATACTTATTCTCTTACGAGTAGATGTGAGGACACTATTCCAGTAATATGTCATTGCCACCAGCAGCCAATTAGCTTTGCTTAGCTCAGTTTTATCTTAAAATGACTTGGCTTAGTTTGTGTTGTAGTTTGGAGAAGTGCATTTAAATTCCTGTGGATCCCGAAATGTCGCTAAGAAGTGATCGCATCAATCGGAGCAAATCTGGGCTATTTTTTCAGTCGTTATAAAGAGCTGGTTGGCAACGAGCTGACCTAATCTATATCTAATAAACTATTAACTACTAACCAACTAACTAAAATCAGCTGTGTGGAAACTTACTAGGAATGCACAGTCACTGTGTGTCATATACTAGAACCTAAATTCAGATTTATTTTAACACAAGGCAAGTACATTTCTCATGTTTCACCCACAAATCTATTAGCCCATTAGTCGACCTTTATGCTAAACTAAGCTCACTGCCCAGCACTGTCTGTGCTGCCACTGTGCAGAATTGAGGCAGGTGTACATATTGTCATCTAATTTCATCTTTGTAAGAGAGCCAGTAAGTGATTCCAGAATTGTCTGTAAAACGTATTACTTTGACATCTTGACTGCACACGTCAGCAGCGACAGCAGAACATTAATGTGTCCACATCTTCGATACACACCTCAGGTAACACACCGAATCTGACTTCAGCACTGGAACATCACCACATAAAGCACTTAGACTCACTGGATCAGTACGCTGTCCTGCGTGAATTACACAGTTCAACCTGTCCTCAAATTTTCTAAAATTCCTTTTGTGAATAGAGTTCACCTGTAAATAGCCGAATTACCCTAAAATTCAATTGACTCGATTAACACCTCTCCTCCCCGGGGAGAACACAGTCAGTGTTTTGCCATGCTATTCTATTTTTTTCCACAGATATATGTAAATGTTCCCTTTGAGATATGTGTTTAGCACTCAAATACTAGTTCTGCGTTTGATATAATAATTGTAATGTTACATCTTAAATGATATGTCGTGAGAGGGATACAGTTCAGTCATGATATGATATATGATATGATGATGGGTGGAGGTGCTTGTGATGTATACATTTTAAAATGTGAAAAAAAGGAAATCAATTTTTAATGTTTTATCAGTTTTAGGCAGCTTGTGATTCAGTAATCTTATGGATCTTGTTTGTGCTTTTTTTTTCTTTTCTTGATAGCCAGCCAAATGAGTGACTCGCACGAGTTGGGAAAAAAAGATTTTGTTTCTTTTTCTTCTTCTTTTCCTTTAACATCATGCCTCTCAGATGATCCACACAGACTGTTTTGGATGTTTACACTCTGAATAAAACAAGTCAGGAATTTTCATACGTTAATTTTATAATCAGATATTGTTTGGTAACCATGAACTATATTCTATATCGATCATCACTGGTTAGTCTACCCTAAAAAAAAC